>JAVDPK010000588.1:0-58209 GCA_034780415.1 Cichlasoma orientale
GTGTGTGTGTGTGTGTGTGTGTGTGTGTGTGTGTGTGTGTGTGTGTGTGTGTGTGTGTGTGTGTGTGTGAACTCTCTCAGGCTTCCTTGGGATAAACAACAACAGTTACTCAGCTGCTGTCCACCTGCTCAGTGAAGTCAGGTGATGTTCAGGACCAGCTGATTACACCCTGGGGGGGGGGGGGGGTATTGTTTAGTAGTTTTGTTCTAACAATATTACAGCAAAAATACCGCCTATCTTTTGTCCTCTGGAGTCGAAGGACACGCCGGCGTGTCTCAATGACATCGTCGATTTAAGATGATGTAGCATCAGGACGCCACCTCGCTGAGTCTCCGATTCAACAGTGTTGAAAGTGCAGACTTCAAACTTTCCACCAGTTTTTAAATTGTGTTGACAAATAAAGTAAAACCAGAGTTATGCTGAATAATTTACGCCGTGCCGTTTCCTGTTTATTGTCCTCACGTTGTTGCGCGTTTGGTGCAAAAAACTTCACTAACAGGAAGTGCTTACGAGCAAACAAAACAAAAAAATTAAATCACAGCATGTCCTTTCCTATTGGTGGAAAAATGCTCCAAAGATTATAGATGGGTACATGTGCAGGGCTTAGTGCTCTGAAAGTCAAAACAGTCAAAGTCATCATTTGTGTGGCATCTTATTGACACCTGATGGTTCCATAATAGTTGTACCATAAAAACACCTGTAATGTAAACAGTTGTATATCATTTTGTTGTTTGTTAAACTTGAACATAAGTTCATCCTCTGTCTGAAAGCAGCTGTTTTAGCTCACGTCTCTTTGGACGACTGCTGGAAGCCTGCCGAGGGGCAGCGAGATTGCTGCAGCATGTGGTGTTACGGCCATGTGGTGCTCGCCATGTAAATGAAGTTGTAATCTGAGTATTCGCTGTAGTTATTGAACATATAACAGGAGGTTTGACTCTTCTGGATTGGGGTCTTCTTTGGGGGGGTTTCAGGAAGAAGCTAGCAGCCTGTATGATAAAGCCCAGCGGCCTCTGCGTGACCTCAGTTTGACCTTTCTGTGACTGCAGATAACAGAGGACGCTCCCACGCACGTGTGAACATCAGCGTACCAGTCTGAGCTTCGGACTGACCGACACACAAACACTCTGGAATCCGGCGGTCTGTCACGACCTCGTTCATCCTTTTAAGGCGCCCTCAGACCGAGCAGGTTTACTGCAGGTCACACTGTGAGGGGTCAGAGGAGGCCTGCTCTCACACTGTCTCATAGCAGTTTGGTTCCAGTGATGGAGTCATTCAGACTCTGCTGCTTCTTTCTCCTCCTCTTGGTTTGGCTGAACTCCCCTATTTTTAGGGACAGATAAAAGGACCGAGCCCGTAACGTCCACTCTGATGGATCGATGCTGGTCAGTGGCTCAGAGAGCAGAGCAGCCTGAGCAGTGCTGGCTGATGGCTCTGTGAGAAGTTTCAGTGTCAGCCTGCAAATAAAGCCAGATGACGAAAACAGGTGAGTCCGAGCACCAGTGAGGAACCTGAATGAGGTTCCGTTCAGAGAGCGAACTCTGCAGCTCTCTCCACAGTGAAACAGTCGGTTCATTTCCTGGGGACACCGTGAGCCGGTGGGCTGCAGGTCCTCCGGGAGTCTTACAAACTGAGCTTACAGGTGTGCTGCACATGAACAGAGCTGACAAAAAGCTGCAGAGAATGAAGAGTGAATATTAAATAGACTCATGGAGCGAGACTGGACGGCAGGTCAGCAGGTAGCAGCAGGACTGGCTGTGACTTGTTTTAACTTCCTGTTGTTGGACTCCAGCAGTGTTTAGACCCGCCTCTTTAATTCTTTCCCTCCATCGTCATGCTGTCTTTCTCTTCCTTTTTCCACCCTCCCTCCATCTCTTCCTCTCTCCACTCTGCAGCCCATAAAGCCTTTCTTTCTAAATGTCACATTACACAGCTTCTCCGTCAGCCTCGGGCCTGCTCTGGAGGAGGAGGAGGTGATGGAGGAGGTGATGGGAGGGCAGACATTCTGTCAGGACTCCATTGTTTCTCTGCAGCTTGTTTGTTTGGTAACCGTTGGCGACCAGCGAGCGTGGCTGTCGGACATTAATGAACAGACGGGTCGTTGTGCGGCTCGGAGGGCGCCTGGCGGCACACCAGAGTCCTGATTTTAGCGCGGGGTTTTTACAGAAACCTGCCTCAGCTCAGTTTGTTTACAGGAGGCGGCGCTCAGCGCACGCGCAGCCGACGTGCACCCAACAATACTTCACATTTTATTTAACAAAGGTTCACATTCTCCAGTAAGCCTTCCAGCCAGAGGAAATTAATCCATACTCATTTCTAGAAATGAGGCCCGTGTCTGGCTCTTTAAATGATCACAGAATAGACTGATAAACTGTGCTTATCAGACAGAGGAAGACCAAACAGGCTGCAGCAGCCGAAGTTTCCTGGGGAAAGATTACAGCGACACTCCGAACATGTTTCCTCTCTGAGCACCGGACCGGACTAATCTCTGGGCTCCGAGCTTCCTGAGAGGGATGAAAAAAGGTCATCTGAGCTCAGAGAAGGAAAAAATGATTTAATGACTGGGAACACACGCAGTGGTGTTTCCATCACCTCAGAGGACGTTACACAGATTTATTATCTTCAGACTTAACCTTAAACTAACCTTAATCTCACTTTAAAATAACATTAATCCTGAGAGACACGTGAGAATTTATTTGCCTTCTGGAAACTGCTGTTTTTCCACCACAGACATGCACACAGTCGTGTTTCCATCACTTCCAGCAAGAACATATTAACCTAAATTTATTTCCTTTAGACTTAACCTTAATTGCACTTTAAACCTTAATGTAACTTTAAAATAAACTTAAATATATTTATTTGTCTCATGGGAATGGCTGCTGGATGCTGGTTTTTCAGAGATTTCAGAGAAGTCATGTTTCCATTCCTTCAGAGGACCTTAAATTAGTTTCCTGGAGACGTAGCACTAATTTAACCTAAAACTAACATAAATTATAGTTTAAAATCATCTTAAATTCAGTCTTCGCATTAACATTTAAGAACTTATCTTCTGGAGAGTGGCTGTTTTCTTTTGTCCCCCTAAGGACCTGGAGTCCCCTCAGTGTGATGTGGCCAGCTTATGTCCCCACAACACAGGAAAACGAGCACATACACACACACAGTGTGTTTACATCTGAATTTAGCAAGTTAGCACGTTTTAGCGTCACAGCTGATAGAAGATGAAGTGCCAGTTTAAGGTAAAGAAGAGATTTGAGCCCTGGAAGGACTTCAGCAAACAATTTTTTAATGAAATCTTAAAGAAGCTAAATCATCCAAAACATTAAGGAACCTGAAAGGAGGGACTTTAGCTTCAAGGAGCTGACAAGTATTTTTATTATTGATTATAATAAACATATTATTATTAAAGTGACTTCTACTCAAGTGAGAGTACTGAAAGCAGTTGAAGAGTTAGTTGAAGTTGAAGTGCTGAAAATGGGGTAGGAGTCGTTTTCTTGCTAAAAGCATCCTCAAATCCAGCAACCAGTCAGCTGGGAAACCTGACAGGAGTTATTATTTGATGTTGGATAAAGAAATGAAGTGGTGGGATTAAAAGGAGGAAGGTTTTAAATGTAAAGTTAAAATGGTGCCGAAGCTGTAAAAGGAAGTGGAAGTGTTAAAGAGAGCTGGTTTGGGAGTCAGTCCCGGTGAAAGGCATTAGATAAGCTGAAATGCACGTATGTGTGGTAACGTGAGTGAATCTCCAGCTGTGTGTTTAGAAGTAGTTTTCCTCGCCCCTGATTGGACAGTCACTCATAGACTTTAACGACGCTCAGGGGGAAACATTTTCTGCTGCTTTAAAGATCACATGGTTCATGCGGCGACGACATCGTGCTGACCTCAATATAGAAAGAAACAAGATTCACCTGAGATTTCAGGTGAGTGACAGAAAACAACAGCGTTCAGCTCAGCAGGAGAAAGTGTGTCTGACTGCATCCTCCCTCAGATTCCTGAGGCGTGTTAATGTGTGTCTTTGTGTGTGTGTGCATGTGTTTCCTATTTAAACTGACCTCATTCCTCAGAGCGGGGGCTGAATGACATCATGCTGCCCGCTGCTGTCGATGGATGAAAATTTTCTGCACGATAACAGAAAAAAATAAGTCTCCCGATGTCTGAAAGATAAACTGAGAGCAGCCATGAACTTTTATTTTGGCGCTCTTCAGCAGAACAGGAAACTGGGTCACGAAACGTTGGAAATCAAATTCAGCTGAACGTGACTTTAAATTAATCAAATCCAGCTGTGTTCACTGATGCTGAGGGCGTGACTTTATTTGAGCCTGATATAGGAAAAATGTCTCCACACGTCACACGTCGAAATAAGACGACAGCACATGTAAAAATGTCTATTTATTTAACAAAGACGGAGTTCAAAGGCAGCAGCAGGGTGAGAAGCTGAGCCACCCCTGATCAGCTGCTGTAGAACCTCCTTCAGCCGCTGTAGAACCTCCTTCAGCTGCTTTAGAACCTCCTTCAGCCACTGTAGAACCTCCTTCAGCAGCTTGTAGGACCTCCTTCAGCAGCTTTAGGACCTCTTTCAGCAGCTGTAGAACCTCCTTCAGCAGCTTGTTGGACCTCCTTCAGCAGCTGTAGAACCTCCTTCAGCAGCTTGTAGGACCTCCTTCAGCAGCTTGTTGGACCTCCTTCAGCAGCTTGTTGGACCTCCTTCAGCAGCTTGTAGGACCTCCTTCAGCAGCTGTAGAACGTCCTTCAGCAGCTTGTAGGACCTCCTTCAGCAGCTTGTAGGACCTCCTTCAGCAGCTGTAGAACCTCCGTCAGCAGCTTGTAGGACCTCCGTCAGCAGCTTGTAGGACCTCTGTCAGCAGCAATAAGCTGCAGTGATGTTTCCTGTGTGGCTTCATCAGTCTGTCACATCACTGTGGAGGAGTTTGGTCCGATCTCCTTCACAGCATGAGCTCAGTGAGGTTTGCAGCATTTATTCCTGCACAGCTCTCTGAAGGCCCCCCCCCATAGTCTTCAGTCAGGTCTGAGGTCTGGACTCTGACTGGGCCATTGCAGCAGCTTCATTCTTGCTGCTGCTAATGACCCAGTTTGGTCTGAGCTCCAGCTATGGGACAGACGGCCTCACATGTGCATCTAGAATACTTTGGTATACAGAGGAGTTCATGGTCCACTCAGTGACTGTAAGGAGCCCAGATCATTTAATTCAATTCAACTTTATTTATATAGCACCTAATCACAACAAACAGTCGCCTCATGGAGCTTTATATTGTAAAGACCCTACAACAACACAGAAAACCCAACAGTCAAAACGACCCCCCTATGAGCAGCACTTGGTGACAGCGGGAAGGAAAAGCTCCCTTTTAACAGGAAAAAACCTCCAGCAGAACCAGGCTCAGGGAGGTGCAGTCATCTGCTGGTTTCTGTAAGGCACAATAAATCAATATGTTGATCAATTATTAAATCATTTACTAACAGAGACTTAGAAGAGAGAGACCTAGTGTTCAATAATCCACTTTTAACTGTTACTCTTTGGTGCACTTGAGGATGCTATATGATTTTTTTCTTAAATAGTCTTGTGCTGGTTTTTGGTTTGTTTTTTGGTGGTCTGGAAGCAGGCACCGTCTCTATGGGGGACAGGGTTCCTGGTCCTGGTCTCAACCCTGGGTAGTCAAGTATTAGGGGGTTAATAAATTCAGCCAGATTTCAGGAAATGAGAGCTGCTCCATCCAAAGTGGGATGGATGCCGTCTCTCCCTACAAGCAGGTTTTCCATTGTCAGCCCTCCCTGACCGTGCTGACAGTTGCATTTGTGTTTGGTGTTTGTGCTGATGTGTTGTGTTCGGTTTCCTCCTAACATGGTGCTGTGCATTATGAGCAAACTGAAGGGCATTGATGTCTTTTGGTTTGTTCAGATGTAGCTTTGCAAACTTAAGCCAGGCTGACATGTTCTTCTTAGAGAGAAGAGGCTGCAGCCCTTACAAACAAGTCATACTTGTTCAGTCTGTTTCTAATTGTGCTTTTAACCTGCTAACTGCGGCCTGTAGAGTCTGAGATGGAGCTCTTTAGTTTCATTGCAGTTTTTCTCTGAGTGGTGGATGGTCTGAGCTTGGGGTGAAGTTTCTGGGATGTCCACTCCTGGGAAAACTGGGACATTGTTATATCACACGTCTAAATGCTGCAGACCAGGAAACTGACAAACATTCTGCTTTCATAGAGGTGGTCACACTTTCTGATGATTAATTAATCAAGTGCATTTAATTAGCAGCTACTTATCTCTTAATTCATGTGGGAGCAGTAATGGTGTGCTTAATGTGAGGTAAATGTAATGCTGAGGTGTTCAGTACTCAGGGGAGGGAAAGTGTTCTGGTTGGTTTTTGTTTTTAAATTACTCTGTATTTATTCCTTTGTCCTTCAGACTCCAAAGCCATCGTAGATGGGAATCTGAAGCTGATCCTGGGTCTGATCTGGACCCTGATCCTCCACTACTCCATCTCCATGCCCATGTGGGAGGATGAGGATGATGAAGATGCCAAGAAACTGACCCCTAAACAGCGTCTGCTGGGTTGGATCCAGAACAAGGTGCCCCAGCTCCCCATCACCAACTTCCACCGAGACTGGAGGGACGGCAAGGCACTGGGAGCTCTGGTGGACAACTGCGCCCCTGGTAGGACCTGAATCTTTGATATCCCTCCAACACTCCGCACAGTGTACAAAAAAACTGATGTTTAATGTTAAATCTTATCTTTAAAAGTAGTTTAAATGTCTTGGAGACAGGAAGCTGACTGAGTTTGATTTCCTTTAAAAATATCCTGCGATTTAAAGAAAAAAAACGACTGCTGATTTTTAGAAAATTATGAGGAATGTTTCCAAGAAAATACAGACGCTGTCAAATGCCTGAAGCTGTCTAACTGTCAGTTAAAGTGAATGTGTGCTTAAATCATCTATCAGCTGATGTAAAACAGCTGCTCAGTTTAAACTGCTGATTTGTTCCCGTGTCGAACATTTCTCCAGAAAAAACGAGACAAACCTGATATTTAACTTCCTGCGTTGACGTTTGGAGGGTTCGGTCATCGACTGAGCACTTCGCTCTGGCTTCGTTCAGCTGCTCGTAAAGCTGCCCTTTGACATTTTACCACAACAGTTCTAACAGACTCAAAGACTGGAGGAGAAGAACTAAAAGAAAATAAAGTCCCGGAGCTGATCCAGACCTTCTAACCTGCAGTCAGAGAAAAGCCTCACGCTGTAAGAATGTCCTGACTGTGCAGGAAAAACTGGAGGTCCTCACGTGGAGGGTAGCACAGAACAAATGTGGGGGAGTTAATCCTCTTATCTGCTTCAGGGCTCGGAGTGTTTTGGTGTTTCTGCATCATGTCAGCAGCTTCAGAAAAAAAACAGCAGCAGTTACAATCTCCAGTTTCTGGATGGAAGTGTTGAATGAGAGTGAAGTTTTCAGAGAGCAGCACAGGATGATATTTATAACCGAAAGACAGCTTTAACGTTCAGCTGGATTTACAGTTTTTTAGAGTGAAATTTTCTTATTTATGAGTTTGTGAAGCTTATCATGCAGCCAGCAGTACAGAGATAATCTATGAGCACGTACTCTGGGCTCATGATAAGGAACTGGTTGAACATGTAATTATTCCCCTCTGAGTCACAGAGTTTTTTTGTAAACTGTGTGATTGCATTTCATGAACATTTTTCATTTTTTCTCATTCATTAGTTCAGAGTTTTAATATTTTAAATATTTCAGTGTAAAAGGCTTCTATTTAATAACCATAACACTTCCTCCATTTCCAGTTTATAGTCAGCACCAAACTGTGCAGCAGGGAATATTCACAGATAAACAGCAGCTGATTGAATGTACACCAAGAGGAAGATTTCCAGGACATCTGCTGGAAAATAGTTTCTTTAAATCACAGCTGTTAGCACTCCATTGTTTAAGATCTAACTAAACCATTAAAAAAAACTCACTGAGTGCACACATATCTTTCCATATTCAAGGTTATTCTAGTCAAATAAAAATAACCACTTTAGTTACGGAAAAAAAAATCAGGCTGTGCTTTTGAAAAAGAAACTGGAATATTATATATTCTCATATACTCATGAAGTTAATGACATGAAAATAAAAATGATCTCAGTTTTATTCTTTGTCACTTTGACCTTTGATGAGTCTTTGATGGACTGCCTCAAATCTGCCCCTGACAAAAACAGAACACTTTATAATCACTATAAAGTACGACAATGAACATTTTCAAAGAATAAAAACTGAAAACAAATATTCAAACGAAAACCTAAAAACTGTAATAATTCTGCCGTAAACCCAGTTTAATTAATTAATTAATTTCTCTTTGCAGTTCAACCCAAGATTACAAAGTCCACTCATTCATCCAGATTATCAATCTGTAAAAAATAATTATAACAAATTGTAGCCATTTGCTTGCTTTCTCAACAATTTTTTGTAATTTCCAAGCAAAGTGCAGCAGCAGATTTTGAGAAAATCATGTTTCCTGGAAAGTACAAATACAGAAACAAAAGCAGTCAAAATGTCAGTTAAAGTGTTTAACATGTTTTAGGGCAAATATTTCCACACACTTTATATATGACGCCCATCCCACGCCTCAGGGAGGTTAAGGAGCATGTGCTCATGAAGAAATGGCCTAATGTTGTTTAAGGTTTAATGTGTATGTTCTAATGTTCTAAGATACATGTTCCTTTAACATATACGTAGTTTTCTTGGACACTTCTTGAAACTTTTTTATCACTTGGCAACAATGGAAACTTCATTGACTGATTTTCTACATGAAAGTGAAACATTTTGAAAAAGAGCCCATAATGCAGCTTTTTATGTTCTTAGTTTAATCAGTGGAGACAACCCAAATATATAAATGTTTTCTTTATGCCAAAAAAAGTTATTTTTCCGATATTGTGTCACCTAGCAATATCAGAAAAAGATGGATGGTTGGATGCATGGATGGATGGATGGATGATGGATGAATGCATGGATGATGATGGATGCATGGATGATGATGGATGCATGGATGGATGATGGATGCATGGATGATGGATGGATGGATGGATGCATGCATGGATGGATGATGGATGCATGAATGATGGATGGATGCATGGATGATGGATGGATGGATGCATGAATGATGGATGGATGCATGGATGGATGATGGATGCATGAATGATGGATGGATGATGTGTACAGAAAGTCTAAAAACTTCAGATTTTAAGTGTTCAGTCCTGTTAATGAGAAACTCTGAAGATGAAATTTATTTGAAAATGTTCTCTTTGAAACTGTTAAACAGGAGCTCGTCAGAAGTTCAGAGTTCACGTTTCTCATGTTTTCAGAGAAGACTCAAAGTGCTCTGATTAAACTCGTCTCAGGTCACTGATTTAAGGGGACATTTTGAAGGCTTCGGTTTAGTATTTGGACTCAAACTGTTTTCTATCTGAATGCTGTCCTGCAGGACAGACTCACCGCCTGTATATAATGAAACCTCTCTGTCTGTGCTGGCCTCAGGTCTGTGTCCAGACTGGGAAACATGGGATCCCAGTCAGCCGGTAGAGAATGCCCGAGAGGCCATGCAGCAGGCTGACGATTGGCTCGGAGTGCCACAGGTAACACCTACCTGATCACATACAGCAACACAGTCCGTATCTGTTCTCTGAGCTTCCTCTTACTCAAAGCTTTTTAAGTTGAATAAGTTGAAGTGTCTGTTGTTTTTATCTGTCGGTGAGCTTCATGTTTCGTTTGAATTCATGCACAGAGGATATATCTGTTGCGACTGAAATGAACTGCAGAAATAGCAGTCGTAGCTGAGCTGTGATCCATGTGGAGGCTTCACACTCTTGGCTCTATTTCCAGCCCTCAGAGATGTGAGCTGACTGCAGTTTAAATTAGCAGCGGAGCAGACGAGTGATTGTTCACTTGTTAGTTTGAGAATGAGTGGAGCTGCTGCCTCATTTCTGCAGGTCAGATGTGAATTAAGACTCGTCCATTTAGATAAATCTCCATTTTCCATCTAATTTCCTGGAAAGTCTGATCCCAAAAAGCCAAAGTTGTGCTCCGTTGGGTGATGAGAAATGTTGCAGTTATTAGCTTATATAATTTTTTAATCAGAACTAGTAAAGAGAGGAATGATGGATAAACATCTTCCCTAGAAATTAGAGGGAAATTATTAGAAAATAAGTTTCCGTGGAAAAAATATGTAATAGTGATAATAATGATAAAACTGTCCTGAAGCTGTTTGCTGTGTTCTCAGGTTGTTTCAACGTCTTTCCGCTCTCCTCCACTGAACGAGCAGCTGTTTAACATTTCACCGACCCCTCATGTGTTCTGGTCCTTCGTTATTTATCTCATTAAAAAACAGATTTTTTGATCAGTTGAAATGAGTCACTTTGATTTCCCTCCAGCTTCTCTTCCATGGAGGATTTTGGACTTCACTCTGTCTCATGTGAACTCACTCACATCATTTGTTCATTAGAGACGTCTTTAACGACGCCATCTGATGTGTTTCTGGCTAAATGAAATAATTTTTCAGTTTTTCCTGCTATTGTAAAAAGTATTTACAGATGGAAATGTATTGATTTATAAAAGGCACAATGATGTGTTCACAAGGTCGGTGGTTTGATCCTCAGCTCCTCTATTCCGTGTGTGTATGTGTGTGTTTGTGTTTGTGTGTGTGTGTGTGTGTGTGTGAGAGAGAGATAGTTAAAAGCACTTAAAGTCAGAGACTGTTATGACCTGTCGTAAAAAGGGCTTTGAATGCTCAGAGTAGAACAAAACATTTAACATAGTTACAACTTAAAAATAGATTAAAGTGCAGCTATAGCATGCAAAACTGTTGCTTGGCTATTTGTTCAAATGAGATCTTTAGCACTGTTAACCATGATGTGAGAAGACAAACGTCTCCCTCCTTTCTTAGTGACCAGGGTAAATAGTCCAACCCAAACTTTCAAACAAGCTGTCAGTAAGTGAAAAATGTACCTAATCTGTCATTTAAGGGGAACAGTTCATGGTTCAAGTTCCATGAGGATAAAACACAGCATCATCTGCATACATGGGTGCAGGCTGAACTGATGTGTTCTTCGTCCCGTCCTTCCTGTCCAGGTGATTGCTCCTGAGGAGATTGTCGATCCTAACGTGGATGAGCACTCTGTCATGACCTACCTGTCTCAGTTCCCCAAAGCCAAGCTGAAGCCCGGCGCCCCACTGAGGGCCAAGTCACTACATCCCAAGAGAGCTAAGGCCTATGGACCAGGTGAGGGAAAACATACGGGACCAAAGTCCATCAAAAAACTGATCAGCTTTTTTGTTAAGTTTATTACATAAATTATAGTAGAACTGACTCTTCGCAATTAACAGAAAATGTATAGCGACACTTTTAAAAGTCAGTTAATCGTCATTTAGTTTTTGTTCCATTAGTCGGGAGAAACAAGTGATCTGAGGACGTCTTTGGGCTTATTTCACTACTTTTTTATTTTATAGATGAAACAGTGAAGTGGGTAAAAAGATTTGGAGATACTGAAAATATTCATGAACTACAGATGTGCATATTTTAGCTAAAGTTAAAATATGTTTACCTAGCAATTGTTTGTATTGTTAGCTGAAATAAATCAGGTTTTCTGAACATTCTGTTGATATCAGCACAATTCTGCCCTAAATCTAGAAACGGTGAACTTTAGTGCAGCTTCTATTATTAACATGGAAAGAAAACATCTGAAAAATAATGGTGACATTTTTGTAGTTAAAATGTTTTTCATCAGAGGACTTTTATAACAATTTTCATTCATTTCTCTAAACAGTAGCCACATGTAATTGCTGTTTTTGCAGGTATCGAGCCTCAAGGGAACATGGTTTTGAAACCAGCAGAGTTTCTAGTGGAGACGGTGGAGGCCGGACTGGGAGAAGTTCTAGTTTATGTGGAGGATCCAGAGGGACACACAGAGGAGGTGCAAACGCACCCTCACACTGATTTAAAGAACATTAAAGTGAAATATAACTGAAATCATGCTGAATAATTTCTGTCTCCATCAGGCCCGAGTCATTCCCAACAACGACAAGAACCGAACCTACTCTGTGGTCTACCTGCCCAAAGTGGAGGGGCTTCATAAAGTAAGAAGAGCCCACTCTACAGCTAAAACAGGCGCAGTGGCTCTTATGCTATTATCAGAAATATAGAGCAGAGGTTCCCAGCATGTTTCATCAGATGGATCTGCACAGCTTGTAACATGGACACACAACCCTCTGCATTCTCAGCACCTTTCACTTTAGAGGGGAACTTGTTTAACCCTTTAATACTGAACCTGTCGCCGGCAACAGAACATACTTAAAAAATGCCGCCGTTCACTGACTTTCAGTAAAAAATTACCAAATAACCCTATGTTGGATGCGAAGCAGAAACCTTTTGAATTTTTCCGATAGGCCAAATGGTTGTGTAATTACAGTAATTCAAAGTATGTTTGATCTGACGTCTCAGCGATGATACGCTCCGTGTTGACAATCTGTTCATGGCAAGTTAGAGGGTTAAATTGGTCCTGGATGGCTTTGAGCTGTCCAGTTCTTAGTTATTGTTAATTAATGTTGTCAACCATCTTTAACAATTAGCATACTATTTCAATAACTCGTCAATAACTGCATTTTTTCCCATTATCAGTTTTAATTATTTATGCATTTCTGTTTGGCTTTTATTTGCCACCGTTTATTAGTTTCTTTTATTAACTGATCATGTTTCTGCTCAAACCTGCTCTACTTAATTCTTTATAATGTTTGAGTTAATTTTTCTATGTACCCTCCACCTACTGCAGAAGAACCCCTGTGATATACCCCTGATTGGGAATTACTGAACCCATGACATTTATAATTCACCTGGAGCAGGTGTGGATAAAACAGCTTCTGCTGTGTTGCCCTGATTCTTACGGGGTCTCAATCTTTCCTGCTTGCTTAGGGTTAGGGTTAGGGTATGTTAGGTTTATGTTTGTGAGCCTAACAGGCCTTTGCACTCTTCTTCCTCTCAGGTAAAAGTGTTGTTTGCTGGGCAGGACATCGACAGAAGTCCCTTCATTGTGAATGTTTCAAAAGCCATGGGTGACCCGACCAGAGTTCAGGCCCGCGGGCTTGGACTGCAGCCGATGGGAAACGTGTCAAACAAACCTACATACTTTGATATTTACACTGCAGGTAAGTCTCATTGAATTGTTAGTTTGTCTGCAGTGAATTACCTTTTTATCTTTGCAATCATTACTCTAGAAACCAAAATATGCACAAACACATTTTTGCCTCATGAGTGTCAGTTTCTCAGGGGGGATTTAGGACTCATTATTTCCATGGGCAGGGTTAGGGTTAGCTTTGGGTATCCACAGATATATTTCCTCTGGATGATGTTCAGCTGATTCTGTTCCAGTGATGGTCACATTCCTCCTCCGGTCTTTAAATGTCCTGTTGTTCTCTGTCTGTATACCAGGAGCGGGTGCTGGAGATGTGGGCGTCATCATTGTGGATTCGAATGGTCGCAGGGATACAGTGGAGATTGTCCTGGAGAACAGAGGCGACAGTATATTTCGATGCACCTATGTCCCCGTCCTGGAGGGACCTCACATTGTCTGCGTGACCTTTGCTGGGCAGCAGATTCCCAGAAGTCCTTTCACTGTCCACATCTCCGAGGGTGGGCTTCTCAAACACTACACCCTGTCCTTTCTAACTCTTTCATTCGTTCTAGGTGTTATCTGGAGTTTCTTTATTCAAATCAAAGCCTGAATTTTCCATGAAGCACTTCCTGTCTTGTCTTTAGTTTCCATAAATTTGTAGCTATATTTTTATTTCATTCTTTAAATATAATCCACTTAATTAACCCTCCCTATTATTGTCACACATCCACCAGCATAGATTTGTGATCAGTGTGGGTGTAACATTGAACTCTGGTGGATTTCTGTGACAGGAGCCCGTGGTACCGTCCAAGTCCAGGTCTTCTGAGATTGTACTTCCTGAGGATGGGTCTTTGTAAGGACTCTCATGGTTTTGGGCTGTGGCATTTGATCACCTCTGCTTTGCTGGGAGAGAATGTGGCTGTTTGTATGGACTGGATCATATCTGATAGAATTTAGCTGTCCTTGATTTGGCTATTTTTGGTCAAACCAGTAACTTTCTGTTCTGGTTAAGGGCATGTCTGGCTTTTGATGTGCTTTTTGCCTTGAGTTTTTGTCTGGAAGTTTGTTTTTTTTCTGAACTGGAATCTGCCAGTTTTGATTTGAAGTGCCCTCAGGATTTTACTTGGGTCTTGATCAAACCTGGTTTGATCTTGTCCATCTTTGAGTTGGGTAATGTTAATCTTTGGACTTGTAGAAGACTTTCTAATCTTAATTTGTGACATGAATTGGCTTACCTTGACAGAAAATATATTTATATCTTTGACCTGGGGACTTCTTTTTTTGGGGGGGGGGGGCACAGGGGCTTTTATTTGCAGTAGAGAGACAGGAAATGGGGGAAAGATATAGGGGTAGATACACGGGTAAATTGGCAACAGGCCGGGACTCGAACCCGTGCCGCCCGCACCACAACGCAGCATATACATGTGGTCGCCTGCTCCACCACTGATCCACCCGGGCGCCCATGACCTGGCGACTTCTTGACCTGGAGTTTAACCATATTGATTTAAGACTTACAATCTTTTGATTTGTCTGCAAGCTGTAGAAGAGGTTTGTATCGGGATTTGCTTGTTGGCTTTGGAAATTCAGGTTTGGACATAACCTGGGACTTTCCTGCCTGGTGTCATCTTAGAATGAGACTTGGGACTTGTAAGTCATGTTTGACCCTCTCCTCTCATAACTTGTCTTAAATAGAACCTTGATTTAGGGCGTAGTTGGTGACTTTGTCATGACTTGTAATTTGATGCAGAAATAGCCTTGGGATGTCATGTTGGTCTTGACTCACATTATTTGAAACTTGATGTTTAGATTTGGAACTTTTCTTCTTTGACTATTGAACTAAAGAATTGCCTAGGATTTCCAAGGATTTAGGATATAAATCAGGACTTTATTCATTTGGGAGACCAGGTTTGGGCCTGGCCTGACTTGATTTGAACTCTTTAATCACCTAGATACTAACGTTACCTGCGGAACTAAACCTTAGTCTACAGGTTTTGTTTATGTTGATTAAGTCTGGGGTGGTTTGGGTTGACTGGTTTTGCTTTGTTTTAGTTTGGGTTGATCTAATTTGGTTGGTTAGTTGGTTGGTTGGCTTTATTTTAGTTGAGTTGGGTTGGTTTGGGTTGGGTTGGGTTTGCTTTGTTTTAGTTTGAGTTAATTTTATTTGGTTGGTTGGCTTTAGTTTAGTTGAGTTGGGTTGATTATGTTTGGTTTGGGGTGATTGGGTTTCCTTTGGTGACCATGACCTTTGCCATCTCCGTCCTCCTTCTGGCTCTGTACAAATGTGTCATCACTGTTGTTCCCTCCTTCAGTTTCACAGAGAGCCCCTTCTCCTGGGTCTCCAGTGCAGATTGTACCTCAGTCCATACGCACCCCACCTGCTGACAAGACCAGGAGAGCCCCTCCTCCAACACCACCCAAACCCAGGCGACCAAGTTAGTACAGGCCCGGGATGGGATTTAACTGGAGCCTGCCTGCGCTAGCCTGGTCTTTTTGACTTCAGCTCAAACTATCTTCACCTCAGCCCCACCTCGATAGGGTTTCCCTGCCTTACAGCATGTCCTGGCACTGCTTCGTCCTGAGCAGCTTGTTCTTTTTCTACAGCTCAGAAACAGAATGAATGTGGAGGTATCCAGCCCTCTCTGAATGGCATCCAAATTAATTAGCTCCCATCATAATTTTATTCCATTTATTTCTGTAGAAAGACAAGCTTAAATACTTTAGCTGTGGTGTTCTGGGACATGTTTTCAAAAAACTGTCTGTCCTGAAAACCTATTATTAGGTAAGTAGGTTGAAAGAAGCTGATTCCAAGTAACTCAAAGTGCCACATACAATGACCCTTAATTAGCTAAGCTACGTAGCTCCCATTTTTTTTGGTATTTTATTAGCTCCACTGCCCACAGATCCAAGCTGTGTCAGCAAAACCCATCATGTTAATCATCTAGAGGGGGTTAGAATGTGTGGTGGGTCGCTTCTTGTCAACGTCTGGACACATTTGTTTGGTTTAGATGGTCATCTTAACAAAAACCTCCCAAACTACAAGAACCACACTGACAAAGAAGCCAAAAAATCTTGGTGTCAGTTTTATTTTTAATTAATTTAGTTATTTGCAAACTGGGTTCAATCACAGAAGGAGATATTAATCAAACAGTTCAAACCTGGGTTGTTTCATTGGATTGAATAATTTGAATAATGACTAATAAGAAAAAGAAGTGTTAATAAAATCTTAGAAAAAAACATTAGCAACTTTAAAGTAATCTGAAATAACAAATGACATCACATTATTATAATCTGATAAGAGGCTTAAGTATCTGAGTGATTATTTTCTTACTGCTCCCCATCATCATCATCATCATCATCATCATCATGCCTGCCCATTCCTCCTCATGTTGTCTTCAGTAACTCTTCCTCCTGCAGCTCACTGACACTCCGTCCTCTGAGTGCAATCTGATGCTTCAAACCAGTGATTTAAAGAAAGAACGTGTTTGTCTGTGATAAGTTTTTCCTCCTCTTTGCCGTCACATTTGTGTGTTTTTATTATTTTTTTCCTGAATCTGCAGCTCTGAACTCTCTGATTTCATCTTTGCTGCTTTTCCCTTTCAGCCTTTCAGCTGCTTCTCTCAGTGCTGATCAGCTGACTAACAGAGAAACTCCCGCTGCTCTGTGTGTGTGTGTGTGCGCGTGTGTGTGACAGTTAGCTCGTTGTTAGTAAACTTTAGTTAGAAACTGTTGGATGTACAATAATAATTTGAGTTTAATAATGTTTGAGAGAATAAATGAGTAATCTGAGGTTAACTCTTAATTTCAGAGACCAAATCAACTTTCTAAAGTCTCTGATTTTGCAGTCCTCCATTTAAAGCTTCATAGCTCTCAGCACCGACAGCTGAAGGAGGAGGTTGGACAGATCCTGATGATTCTCCTGAAGGTTCAGTGTAGGATCACACAGGAAGCAGGAATCAGGGCTGTGTGTATTTGTGTGAGTTTCAGTATCATGTGACCATCGTCTCCCAGTCTAACCTCTATTAAACGCCTCCATCTCTTTGGTCCTCACAGCCTGTAACCCGAACGCCTGCCGAGCGTCGGGCCGAGGTCTGCAGCCGAAGGGTCTGAGAGTGAAAGAAGTGGCAGATTTTAGAGTTTACAGCAAAGGAGCCGGCAGCGGGGAGCTCAAAGTCACCGTGAAAGGACCAAGTAAGACAGCGGGACCCCAGAAACACCAGCTGGAATCAAAGCCACATTTAGGAAACACATTAGCATAAAACTTTTTTTGGCTTGGATCACATCAGACTCTTTTAACACTATAGCTCCTGAGGTCAATATGTCCACCTGGATTTTTCTGCTTATTTGAACTATAAAAGGGCCTCAAAATGTCCTGAAATGCTTTTGCCCATTTTTCCAGAACACTTGGAACTTTCAGTATCTGACAATTATTTACATTTTAGTGCATTTAAAAGAGTGTCTCAAGAGTTTTAAATGAAGAAAAAACAAAAAGTGCAATTTGATTTTAGACATTGTACATAATGCAGAACGTGACTGCAGCTGATCCAGTCACATATTGTTTGTGACTGGATCGAGCACAGTTAGATTTTCAGCTGGAGCTTTCACAGAATGACTCTCACAGGTCTTATCAGTTTACCCATAAAAGTGATTACGTTAGGAAAACATACATTTTTAATGAAATACTTCACATTAATTCAACTGAAACTAAAAGTCTTTTAATCCATTAAGAAAATCTGTGTGTGCGTGCATGCGTGCGTGTGTTGTAAACATTCATTTTCAGTAACTTTGATTGCTGAACTTTGACCTGAAGTTTCATCCTTCAGCTCAGTGACGATGCACTGATTGTGGATTATATTTTGTTGTAATCCAGAGGGCCTGGAGGAGCCGGTGAAGGTGCTTGAGATGGAGAATGGCCTGTATGAGTGTAATTATTACCCCATCATGGCAGGAAAGTACATTGTAACCATCACCTGGGGAGGACACAGCATCCCACGCAGGTGAGATTGATGGATTGATCGTACATTTATTAATTAAGATTACGTTTTGGGGGAGTTTCCTCCAGTTGTATGTCATATCACATACAGTCCCACGCACATGCATCATTTGGCCATGTGATGCCACAGAAAACTACAAATATAGAGGACCCGGGATATAACCCTGTAGTTCTCCAGTGACTCGTGTGTGCGTGTACATAAAGCTTTTTATCTGGAATAAAGAGAAAAACAAAACCAATTTCCGTGTGTTTTCAGCCCATTTGAGGTATATGTCGGCGAGGAAGTGGGGCCTCAGAAAGTGAGGGCCTGGGGTCCAGGTCTGGAGACTGGGATGGTGGGGAAGAGCGCTGACTTTGTGGTGGAGGCCATTGGAACTGAAGTGGGAACTCTCGGTAAGTTACAACCACACAAAGACGGGACTCAGGGACATGTTGGGGGTTTAAGGTGACGCCTACTTCATCATCTAGTAAAAAGAATTTTGTGAAATTTGGTGAGGACAAAACATGTCTGCTGCGTTTATCAAATGAAATTAGACAAATCCTGTTACAGGAAGTGTAGAACTTCTTTGAGTCTGAGTGAACAGTTACCAAATACAGGCTCAGTATTTGGAATCGCCTCCAGATCTTTTATCTGCTTAATAATCGTGGAATAACGACCTGCTGACTGGGCGACTGTGTAAAATGTGTGTATGTGTGTACTGTTCTTTCAGTGAATATTCGTGGTCCTCAATGACTCCCAGTGATTCTGCCAACTACCAAGCCTGTGCACTCTAATGCTAAAATTTTCATGTAAAATATTGAAGTCCATGGGCAGATCCCATTGTTTTCACATTTATCGCATCACAGCAGCGCTTAAATAAAAGTGTGTGTGCAGGTTTCTCTATCGAGGGGCCCTCCCAGGCTAAGATCGAGTGCGATGATAAAGGCGATGGATCATGTGATGTTCGATACTGGCCGACTGAACCGGGCGACTATGCCGTTCACGTTATATGTGATGATGAGGACATCAAGGACAGTCCCTTCATGGCCCACATCCTCCCCGCTGCCAATGACGTCTTTCCTGAGAAGGTGAAATCAGAGCCTTGTTGAGTTTCCAACGCTATCGTCCGTGTTTGATTGTTAAACATGATGTGTACTTCCTCAGGTGAAATGTTACGGTCCAGGTCTGGAGCCTTTGGGTTGCATCGTTAACAAACCAGCTGATTTTACCATCGATACGCACGGAGCCGGCAGAGGCGAGCTGAAGCTCTACGCCCAGGTGAGAATTCAAAGGCAGCATGTTTGTGATCTTTTAGTAACACATTAATCTCTTTTTAAAATCACAGCTGAGTAAAATCTGTTTGTACTTGCAGGATTCAGACGGTTTCCCCATCGACATCCAGATCACAGATAACGGCGACAGCACCTTCTTCTGTGTTTACATTCCCACAAAACCCATCAAGCACACCATCATCATCACCTGGGGCGAAGTCAATGTCCCCAACAGCCCCTTCAGGGTATAAACCAGCACTAAAAGTAGCCACACACTCATTAAACCACTCATTAACTCTATCATACAAATACACCTCTCTGAATTTTTAACAGCTCATAAGCTACAAATATATGAGATTAGTGTGTAAGTTTGGCTTTTGTTCTGCTAACTTTAAGTTAAGCAGTCTGCTGAAAATAGTTTTTATTGCTCGAAGGATACTGTTTTACAGATTTTTTTTTTATTAAATATCATGTAAATGCAGAATTTTAGGGGACCCGTGATAGAGCCTTGAGGTGCTCCAGTGGCTGCTGTGTTTTGTAATCGTATGTGGATATCAATATATGACCTCAGATAAATGTTTGTGGGAAAAGATGAGTTTGATTTGGTCCTTTAAAGTTTGCATGTATATATTCCATGCTATATCCCACAGCTCAGCTTCTGCATTTATTTGTTAGAGTTTGGATAAAATTTGAAATCCAGTTTATTGCTAATGATGATGGTGATGTTGTGGATAAGGTGACTATTGGAGAGGGCAGCCACCCGGAGAACGTGAAGGTTTACGGTCCAGGTGTGGAGAAGACGGGGCTCAAGGCCAACGAGCCGACTTACTTCACGGTGGACTGCAGCGAGGCCGGACAGGGTGAGCCTTGCTCAGATATCATACCTGTTTATGTCCTATGTCCTCCTTTCATATCCTGCCACCTCGATGCATGGTATGGAGGACATTGTTTTATCTTCCTGATCATTGCCGTGACTCACATTAATACCAGCTGTGCAGCATGCAAAGACAAACATGCTGCTTGCCAAATCTTTGCTAGTTCAGAGTGTTATTAGGAAGAAATTCAAAAAAAAAAGAAAAGAAACTTTGAGCTGCTGTTGGTGCATAAATTTGCATATCAGTGAGGTAATCCTTCCGGGATCCTCTGTAATGAAGTTTATCATTGTTATTTCCCTGCAGGTGATGTCAGCATTGGCATCAAGTGTGCTCCAGGTGTAGTTGGACCTGCTGAGGCCGACATCGACTTTGACATCATAAAGAACGACAACGACACGTTCACAGTGAAGTACATGCCTCCGGGTCCTGGTCAGTACACCATCATGGTGCTGTTCGCTGATCAGGTGAGGGAGGCGACACGTGGATCCACTCTTAAATGCACACAAATGTTAAAACTTATCTTTAAACCGCCTTCTCACCTTTAATGTGTAAAACAGGAAATCCCTATCAGCCCCTTCAGAATAAAGGTGGAGCCTTCCCATGATGCAGCCAAAGTCAGAGCAGAGGGACCTGGACTCAACAGGACAGGTGTGCGGGTTTTTATCACATTAGCAACATTAGGAGGGGTTACTAAACATGTCCAGGCTCGGGGCCAAATGGACTAGTTCTTATACAGCGCTTTTCTACTCTGAGCACTCAAAGCACTTATACAACATGTTTGTATTCACCAATTCATACAAGCACTTCCATTTGTAGCTAAGCGCTCACTGTCTACCATTCACACTCCGACGGTTGTGTCGGAGAGCAACTTGGGGTTCAGTATCTTACCCAAGGATGGCATGCAGCCTGGAGCAGCCAGGAATCAAACCACCAACCTCTGATTAGTAGGTGACCTGCTCTACCTCCTGAGCCACAGCCACCCCAAAGAGGTGAAACACAAGCAAAGAGATGAGAAATATCTCAAATTTACAGAGCTGGAGACATTAAACTCCTACAAAGACCAAATGTGGACACAAAAGGACCAAAATCAAGAGCCATCAGTCAGACCGCAGACTGACCGTAATGTTTTCTTAGCCAGGCCTGACCACATGAGAGGGTGATCAGTCTGCATCCACATACTGTACGGGAGCATCACACACAGACACCTGCTAATCAGCAACATCCAAATCAAATCCTCCAATCTCACTCAGCAAACTGGAGCTCTGCCTTCTTGGACGGTCTGTTAGTCCAGTGAAGCCACAGCAGCCATATTATTGGTCAGATAATTGCATTAAAAAGGCTCCAACAGCACAAACACAGTCCAGAGGTCCAGTTCAGTCACTTCAGTTAGCTGAGGGAAAGCTTAGCAAACAGCTAGCAGCTGCAGCTGCCTGTTTCACCATCTACCTGTCAGTCAGAGTTGCCACGCCCCAAATAGTGCAAACTTTAAGTCTTAATCCAATTTTAACAGGTGAGTTAGAAGTTATTATGAAGGGGGAAATTATTCACAGAGACCAAAGCAGTTTCTGTATCAGCTGTAAACATGTTTATTTAACATTGGAGTCTATGGGGACTGACTCAATGTGGCGCCGCTGCTGGACGGCAGAGGAACTGCAGCTTTTAGCATGTCTTGATAAAGTTTTTCCCTGAATTGTGCAGGGGTGGAGGTGGGTAAACCCACCCACTTCACCATTTACACAAAGGGAGCTGGTAAAGCCAAACCTGAGGTTCACTTCACCGGAGCAGCTAAAGGTGACGCCGTCAGAGACTTCGAGATCATCGACAACCACGACTACTCCTACACAGTCCGCTACACGGCAGTGCAGCAGGTAACACAGCACCTTCACACATGCGATGGATTACCTGTGAGGTGATTGATGGACCTGAGTTAAGTACAGTTTATGTTTCTCTCAGGGGAACATGTCCATCACTGTGTGTCATGGAGGAGACCCCATCCCAAAAAGTCCATTTAGCATCATTGTGGCCCCCCCACTGGACCTCAACAAGGTCAAAGTTCAGGGACTGAACAACAGTAAGTCTGCGAGGAAATGATGAGCCATTTATCCTACAGAAGCAACGAGTTTCCACACGGAGCCCTGATCAGGTTTCATGAAGCTGCAGATGGACCAAGCAAACCTCCCTGCAGAAAATGCTTCAGTTTACAGAGCACATGTTTTCCAGCTAAATTCCTGAAAACATTCATCATAATTTCCTAAATATGAGCTGCTGTAGATTACAGGATATTTCCACAGAGGGTCCTGCACAGTTTGGTACTGATTATAAGGGAGGTGGAGAGTAAATGATGGATTAGATAAGTAAACAAAAGAATCCAAAGGAGTTCCGTGGAAAGACAAGCACAAACACTTCATGGTGATCCTTAATGTCTCTGAGCTGCCGTTCGTTCCAGTTCTGCTTCATTAAATTTAATCTGATGTGTGATTCTCAGCAGCAGTGGAATTTCTTGTTACAGAATCACTGAACTTTTCAGCAGTCGGGCTTTAACAGCTGAACCGCGTTTTCTGTTTCCTGTGTAATCAGTGCCAAACTGTGAGGGATTCCCACAGAAATATCCTTTCATTCACAGCTGAACAGGAGCTAACATGTCCTGAAAATTAGTATTTCTTCTTCCCATTTAAAGCTGCGTCCACACAGGGACAAATTCACAGCGACGTGGTGAGCAGAAAGTCAACGACATTCGAGGCTTCAAACAACTACACACAAAAAACGCTGGCGAGTCCTAACATAAACTTTGAGCAGAGCAGTTAAAGTGATTACTAATGAGCTCAGGATACGGTGACTGACATATGACAGGGCAGTAAATACATTCAAAGGTTACCTAGGCAACCAGAGCCTGGAATGTCCGGGAGCGACCGACCATCAGCTTCAAAGCAATCCATGACGAGTGAATCGTCCTCTGTGTGGACGTGGCTTAAAAAGATCACTAACATCCCAAAAACCTCACACCACTGTTCCTGACGACCACCCTGCTGTTTCTGTGCACCAATCAGAGGTAGATGTTGGGAAGGACCAGGAGTTCTCCGTCTGTACTCGAGGTGCTGGAGGTCAGGGCAAACTGGAAGTAAAAATCACCTCCCCATCACGTCGACCAATCCCCTGCAAGGTAGAGTCAGGTACAGCCAATGAGATTCACACGGTGAAGTACATCCCCCCCGAGGAAGGACCGTACAGAGTGGACATCAGCTACGATGGGAACCCTGTCCCAGGAAGCCCATTCATTGTGGAGGGCATCATGCCCCCTGACCCTTCAAAGGTGAGTTACAGCCAAGATTTTTTCAATAAAGTTTGTTTGAAGATCACAACAAGGCACGCTGATAAATGTGACCTCAGTAATATTCATCAGAATAAGTAGAGCAAAGAGTTCCTTAATTCTGTTTGTTGAAGTGACAGTTCAAACTACAGCCTACTTTTTGAGTAGGTCACTATTCAACCATCATACTTCAATGGAACTAAACACAACATGTCATCCAAAAACTAGTGATAGCACAGACCTCGAAAGCTACACACAAACTAAATTAGAGAGTATGTTCGATGGGAACGATGTTCAAAGACTTTCAAGGACTATGTCTTTAATCACTCACTGACTTGCTGTTCAGGGTGTTTGCTGCTGCTTGTGGACGCCAAATGATGAAAGATGTTTTCATTCTCTAGGATTAATCTAGCAGTCTGTTTAAGCTTTTCTTAGTTCCACTAAGGTGCTCTTCATCCAAGTCATTCTTTCTTTGTCCCTGTAAACCAGTAAGTGTTTCTTGGTATAGGTAATACAGGCTCAGCAGCAGACCTTATGGATGGACAACCAACTTTGATGGGGGGCAAAAGTAATTCTAAAACAGCTGAGGCAAAGCAGGAGAGACGTTTTCTCTGGGTCCAGAAGTGGATCAATGAACTCACTACACACTAGGACAGCTGACTGCGAGTGCACAGTATCCTCACATTTGTTTTGCAGTTTTCGAGTAGGCTCAGGCTTTAAAATAAATTCTGTCTTAGTCCCAGTAAAACCTTTTTGGTTTCAGTAGTGCTTTTGTAACCAGAGTAAACCTTTTTCAGTCTAAGCAACATGAGTAAACTTTTCTTGGTGCATGTAGATCTTGATTTGTGTGAATGTTTTTTAGGCCTGCCAGTGTAGTAATCCATGGACGGGTGGGTTCAGTCAATCACTTATGCTGATTCTGCTCAAGCTCCAAACCTCAGACTTAAAGCTAATTCCTTCTGTCTTCCTTACAAAGTCTTCCTTGTGTGTCTTCTTATTTTGCTGTTTACCTTCCAGGTGCGAGCCTACGGTCCAGGTCTTCAAGGTGGTGTGGTGGGCAAACCAGCCCCCTTTGCCATTGACACAAAGGGCGCTGGTACTGGTGGTCTGGGTCTGACGGTGGAGGGGCCGTGTGAGGCCAAGATTGAATGCCAGGACAATGGTGATGGATCCTGCTCCGTGTCCTACCTGCCCACTGAGCCTGGCGAGTATGCCATCAACATCCTCTTTGCAGACCAGCACATCCCCGGGTCCCCCTTCAAGGCCATGGTCCAGTCGGTGTTTGACCCCAGCAAGGTGACGGCCTGCGGCCCCGGCCTGGAGCATGGCAAGGTCAATGAGGCTGGAACCTTCACAGTGGACTGCTCCAAAGCTGGAGAGGATGAGCTCACCATCGAGATCATCTCTGACTCTGGGGCCAAAGCCGAAGTTCACATCCAGAACAATAGCGATGGGACCTACTCCATCACCTACATCCCCCAGTGCCACGGCATGTACACCATCACCATTAAATATGGAGAACACACGGTGCCAAAGTTCCCCATCCGCCTGCAGGTGGACCCAGCTGTTGACACCAGCGGGGTGAAGGTCTACGGACCAGGAGTGGAGCCCAGAGGTGAGTGCTTAAAGATATTTTTCTACCCATTTAATCAAACCTTAATCTTAAACAATATCTGGTTATTAAATCTGCTGATCACATTTTTGAGGCCTAAACATGATCAAAAACTCTTTTGCACGTGCAGAAGCTGGGAAAATTTAAGATAAGACTTTAGTAAACCCACAGTGGGGAAATTTACCTGTTACAGCAGCAATAGACAAAGTGCATTAAAAAAAGAGCAACAAACAAAAATATTAAAACAACAAAAACATACAAAATATTACAAAATAAAATATACAAAAATTTTACTGCATTTTACTGATATTATTATTATTATTATTAGCTGTGAACATGCGAGGATACAAAATCCTTCCACAGAGCCCCCAACATTGTTTCACGTGTGTGTGTGAAATATGGGACACACCTGAGATCCAAAGACACCGTAAACCTAACAGGAAGTTCAAGGTGCTTTTGCTTTGGTAATCAGAGATTCTGTATTTGTGGCACGTATTAAATTAGAGGTCCACCTTACCTTTATTTAACTTCTGTTTTCCTTAATAACGAAGCGCAGGGCAGCTCCGCAGCCTGCCTGTCTCATTTGTTTAAGCTTATATAAGAAGTGGTGTGTGTAAACTCTCAAACAGCACATCAGTAATTAGGGTTTCCAAAGTGCTGTTGTGAGGTCTGTTTTTCACGATGACGGGACCGTTTCCAGTGCGATCTGGTTTGGGCTCAGCTCTCTGTGGTTGTTTATTGGCCTCCTGGACGCCACCAGACTCAATTATCACAGTTAATAAACTCTCAGCAGCACATTTAATTTGTATGTTGTTCTTTAAGTTTTTCTTTCCTTAGTTTGGATTGCACTCTTGAGATTAAACTAAAAGCAATAAAAGAACACTGAAGTCATGAAGTCACATAATGAGAGAACAAATGAGATGTGCTGGATGCTCACATTACCGACATAAATCAATAAACAAAGAGCAGGGAAGAAACCCGCCTCAGCACCTTACTCTGATGGATTCGTGCTGGAACGAGCTTTGGTCCTGCTCAAAGTCGTGTTGTGTATTTTTTATACAAGGCTGTAATCAAATATCATACCAAACATGTCGGTTTAAACGTTTTTACATTGAAATCATATCTGCACTTACTATTTGCCAGGTTTCTGTCTTAATCTGGATCTTATTGAACTGCAGAATAATTAAAAAGACTTTAAAACCACCAGCAAGCCAATTAAACTACAAGCCAGCCCCGCCCCACACAGTCAGACTTCAGAGGAGTCGCCCCCTGCTGGATATTAGAGGGAATGCAGCACTGGAAGCTGAAGTCCATCTTTAATAATCTAATAACAGTCTGTGTTAATAATTCACTTTTTCTATAATTTAAAATTTAAGTTATGTGACTGGAACCCCAAAAAGCAGCAAAATGTTTGATTCTTATTAGACTGAACCTGAATCATTATTTCTGATCTTTTTCAGTGAATTTCAGTGTTTTACAGTTTTATGTTGTGATGAATCTTTCTCTGCTGTTTGTGTGTCTGCTGCGTTTCGGCTCTTATTGTTTGTTTTCCGTCCTTCTTCGACCTCAGAAACTGGACAATGTTATGTTTCATCGCGGGTATTTAGTCGTTTTCTCCTCTTCTTTTGTGTCTTCGTGCTTGTTTCCTCTCCACAGGCGTCCTGAGGGAAGTAACAACTCATTTCATCGTGGATGCTCGAGCCCACTACAAGAGTGGTGGCAGCCATGTCAAAACCTCCATCTCTAATCCGTCGGGCGCCAACACAGACGCTTACATCACCGACAAGGGAGATGGGACGTACAGAGTCGAGTACACGCCCTTCGAGGACGGTGAGGCTCCTCCTCCTGGCGCTGAATGAGCCTGCAGGGTCAGAGGGCGGGAGGGATCAGGGTTTGCTGCTGGTTTATGGGTGTTTTTCCACTGCAACGCCTCCTAATTATGAAATAAAATTCCCTGCAGCTTTCATAAAGCTTCTCCCTCTGCAGCCATAAAGGACTCTCGGCTGAGCTGCAGCCAGTTGGTGTACAGCTAGCAGTAACTTTACTGTTAACTGTAATTGGTGTTTAGATCAATATTCAGGGCAGAATTACAGTCCAAGATCCAACACATCTGATTTAATAATAAAGAGCCTGAAGCTCAGACAAATATCTGCTGGTCAAAGCTCATTAACCCTTCATGTGCCAGTGTTATATTACTGTACTGAACATCAGTTGAAATGAATGGACTCCGGTCCTTTAACCTCTCGGTGAGGAGCAGCCAGTTCGGTATTTATAGCTGCAGTCTGTCGCCACTTAGCAGACGGTTTTCCACTGATAGCGATGTGTGAGTCCACTGCATTGTGGGAAAGAAATACTGGAATTTTAATGGAAGGTGATTGTTTGTCTGGTTGACTCCCACACTCTGACTGAGAGGTTGCTGGTTAAAAACTGAACAGTGACCATTAAATGCCAAGGTTCCTTTGAAGCAACACGCTGAACATCATTAAATAAATATTTAAAAATGTTTCATTTATATTTCTGTGTATATACGATAAAGTAAAACATGAGGAATTATTGGTATTTTTGGCCATTGCAGGTTAAATAAAGGAATAAAGAAATTACAGAAGCACAGAGGGGTCAGTGTTCAATGAAAAAACTACGTCAACAAACTGTAGAGACTGATGTCTACACACCAGGGGGCGCTGCGGAGAGGCTTCACGTGTATAACAGCTCTCTGTTTGTCTGCAGGTCTGCATCTGATTGAAGTTCTCTTCGATGATGTCTCCGTGTCCAAGAGTCCGTTCAGGGTGTCGGTGGCCGAGGGTTGCGATCCCAGTCGAGTCCGGGCCTACGGTCCGGGTCTGGAGGAAGGACTGGTGAACAAACCGAACCGATTCACTGTGGAGACCAGGTAGCTTCGCTCTGCTTTTTAATCCAGAATAGATTTCCTAGCACCCACAGATCCCTGGTAAACTTTTCAAACATCTTTTTTGTTCGCTGTGTGCCTCAGAGGTGCTGGCACCGGAGGCCTCGGCCTGGCCATTGAGGGTCCATCAGAGGCAAAGATGTCATGTAAGGATAACAAAGATGGCAGCTGCAGTGTTGAGTACATCCCTTTCACTCCTGGAGAATATGATGTCAATATCACTTTTGGAGGCTTACCTATCCCAGGTGAGGGATCCATCATGTCACTAAAACCTGTAGATATGGTTTCAATATAACTGACTGGGCATTTCTAAGGTACAGATATCTGCAGTCATGTCATCTCTGTTGGTGTTTCAGGGAGTCCATTCCGGGTCCCAGTGCGAGAGCTGGTTGATCCCAGTAAGGTGAGGTGTTCAGGTCCTGGCCTTGGAAGTGGAGTGCGTGCTCATGTTCCTCAGACCTTCACTGTAGACAGCAGCAAGGCAGGGGTGGCTCCCCTGGCAGTTCAGCTCTATGGGCCTACAGGTAGGACTGCATAGACTTATTAACCTCTCAACATCGCCCAGGTCATTGGCAACCATCTAGTGTTCCAGAAACCATTTGGGTGGTCCAGAAAAGCTGTAATGCTAAAATGTATTAAACTGTAACATGTTCTAGTTTCTAAAGATTTGCAGCTAAAACAAAACCCCGCAATACCCTTGATGGGTCACCAGTGACCTGGTGGATGTAGAAGGTGGCTTTCCTCTATTCACTAATTTCCTCTTGAAGGATACAGGAATATGTTTGATAACGTTTCCAATTTAGTCCAAATCAACTGGCTTTTGTTAGCATTTAGCCTGTACCAACTGTTTAGCTAAAAATAACAGAAAATCAAGTTTTATGTCAACCAAATGATATATGCACCACATTCCCAGAGACCTTATCATGAAACGACTGTTTATTAGATAAAATTCCACACCTGATGATATCTGAGGCTGTTCAGACTTGCAGATACCGATCCTACTGCTAACCTGCCTACAATGCAGGTTCAGGGGCATGCCCAACAGGAAGCTGTACCAGTAACAGAAGGGTCTGCATGTGACCATATAATCACTACTAATGTTGAAAGAAAAGTGATCACCTACCTTACATATATAGGACTTTGAGTCAGACCAACTCATCATGAAGCTGAGTGGAGTTCAGTGTATTTGTGTATTTGGCTCAGTTCACAGCCAGGCCATTATAAAGCCAGTTCGTGTCAGGGTGGACTCTGGACCCAGGTCTGGGAGTTTGGACCTAACATTGGACCCAAGACCCTTTAGTCTTACCTTTACCTAAAAATGAATAAAGTAAGGAAGTAATGAGTAACAGTAAACATTAACCCTTCAGCCTAATATTTTATTCAGTTCAGAACCAATATTTTGGGAAGCCAACTGGTTGTCAAGGTGGACTTGGGTCTGGGAGTTTGGATGGGCCTACAGTCTAACTCAAGTCTTTTAGGCCCAAGCATCCTTTCGTCCTGGCATAAAGCATTGACCCTAAACCCTAAACCTTCAGCTCTGTAAACCAGTTCAGAACCAAGTCACTGAAAGACCACTTCGAAGAATCATCTTGGACATAGCTGGACTATTTGGCAGATAAAATTTGAGCCTAACAGCACAGAGCTGAAAGGATGAGTCTGAGATGTCCTAAAGAAAGGTTTGAGAGGACTTTGTCCATGTTTACTGTTGACAATCACAGACTCCTTCATGCTGAGTCCCACATTCAAGACTTGAAGGATTCAGCAGTAATGCTTTGTGATAGCAAACTGAGGTTTTTTTTACTTTAATAAAGATTAATATAGCAGAAGGATTCTTATGCAGTATAAACACGGTCTTCATTTTGGCCAACCCAGAACTTGACAAGTATCCCTATCCTGCTGACATGGTGCCCAGTCTAGAAGCAATCCAAGAAAAAAGGGGCACCACAGAATTTACTGGGCCCAAAGTTGGAACCACTGAGGAAGTCACCATTGCTGCGCCGTGCTTCTGCTAACAATACTGTGTAGTAACTGGTTCTCATACCAATTTGAAATGTGCGCTGGTTCTCAGAAAGAACCAAGGCAGAACTGGTTCCACACAGCACCAACACAACTATGTAGATGAACAAGTTTGGACTCTTTAGTCCTACTTTCAAGTAGTAACCACTTTCTTATAAATGGATAAGTCAGACTACATGTAGCTGATGATTATTCTGAAAGTCCAGATGTGACTTCCTCTGACACCAGATCTGCAAATACAACCCTAGGTCCTCAAGCTGTGATGGATATTACAGCCACTGTCTGAGTCATGAAGCAACAGAAAGCTGAGCCACCCATTATTTTGGGTTCACCTTAACTCGCCGCTTTCACAAAGCCCCGCCCAGACAGAAAACGTCTATCATTATTTCACCAGCAGTTCCTCCATGTTTCTTTAGTAGTATGGTCACGAAATGCTCACGTTAGCTTTAACCAGCCGATACCGCCTCATTGTGGCCTCTGCACTGTGTTCTGGTTTGTCTTCAGGTGTGGCTGAGCCAGTCAACATCACAGATAACGGTGATGGCACTCACACAGTCAACTATACTCCTGCCAGCGATGGCCCGTACACTGTGTGCGTGAAGTACGCTGACCAGGAAGTGCCACGCAGGTTGGTACTGCAGAGAAGAGTGTACAAGAACATTCTGGTCCTTCGGGTTTAGACCTAACCTTTCAAACTGTCTTCTCAGTCCTTTTAAGATCAAGACGTTACCAGCTCATGATGCCAGCAAAGTTCGAGCCAGTGGTCCCGGTCTGAATGCATCCGGGGTTCCAGCCAGCCTGCCGGTGGAGTTCACCATCGATGCCAGAGATGCTGGAGAAGGACTGCTCACCGTCCAGATTCTGGTGAGTCGCGGCTTCCTGTCCTGACATCAACATGATTCTGCACGGACACATTTGGATGCCAGTGTTTGGTAGGGCCGGTAATGGAGGTGTCTGTCGTGTCTTGTTGCTCTTTTGTGACCTATTTCTGGCTCACCCCGATTCAAACACAGACCGTCGGGCTTGTCGCTGTCGCTGCAGGGTCCGGACGGCTGCAGCAGCGAAGCCTCAGTGTTTGTGGAGGACTGGGGCAGGCGGGTGTGGGAGACTCATATTGTAAAGAAAACCATCCCCTTCAGTATTCTTAGGAGAGGCTGTGTAAGGCCTGCACTCTCTCGCCTTTCACCTCCCGCCCCCTTCACCTGTCTCATGTCCACCCCCACCTGTTCTCCTCCCTCGCTGGCTGCCTCCTCATCGGAGAGCCTTTGGCTGTTTCCAGCACTTTTTATTCATCATCAGATTTGAAGTGTGCATATTTCCTGTGATGCTAATAATTACCATGAGACTGATTATCAGTCAGTTTCCAAAAATCAAGGCTCTCAAAGAAAAATGGCTGTAATTCATAGATGGTTAAGCTGTTAATCCTTAATATGGACTCTTTACCCATTTGTTGCACCTACATGGAAATCTTAGAAGAACTGTAAGGATAAAAAGAGTGAGAGCCAATTTAACCCTATGCCTTAGTGGTTCTTCTGGCAGATGCAGCATCTTTGGTGAAGCCATTGAAATAAAGTACTTTAAGCATCACTGTGAACAAAGAAAAACATTTGTTTTCATCCAACCAAGCAGAGACTCATTGGCTCAGACTGATTATTGGCTGGAACGTTAGAAGCTGATTTCTTTCGGCAGCACTGTGCTTTGCTCCCACCCCTCTGTGGTCTTCACGTGCACTGACTCCATTCAGCTTGTATAACGAGCTAACGGACAGATTTGGTTTTGAGTTCTTCACTAACCAAAGTTTTTGTAAACCTGCTTCCATCCAATCACCCATCCATCTGTCTGTCCTTCCCTTGCTGCAGTGAATAGTTAGATCCTGTGTGAACACATGTAGACGTGATAGCCCCACTGCTCTCAAACCATCAGCGGCCATCGAGTCTACATTACTGTTTCATTCTGCTGTAGCTGCTCATCTTTATGATGCACACTTTAGTTTGGGGTCACATGGAAACAAACTGTAGATGGCTGCGTCCACACACCAGGGGGCGCTGCTGCACAGAGAGGTTAAAGCAAATGTTTTTGTGCCTGTTTTTAAATCACTCTGGGTGTTTGATCTGTAACATATTTATTTACCTGGAAAATGTTTGCTGTCATCTTCTTCTGCACGAGTTGCTGCAAGAACCTGAGTAGGAGCATTGCTCTAACAAGAGATACACAGAAGCAGAGATGATCACATTTCTTCAGATCTAATCTCAGCAATCCCTGATGCCACGATGATGCTGCCCATTGGCCAGTTTTTGGATAGCAGGCTGTATCCATTGACTGATACTCATTACCACTGACAGAATGTGGAAATCAGCGGCAGAGACCAAAGCAGTTTCTGTATCAGGCCATAAACATGTTTGTTTAAGCTGTAAAGGTTTAACATGGGAGTCTATGGGGACTGACTCACTGCTGGAGCCCCTGCTGGACGGCAGAGGAACTGCAGGTTTGGAGCTTCAGTGTTGGCTTCATTTTTCCGCCCTGCAGTTTGATGTTTAGTGACCAGAGACCAAGAAGATCTCTGCTCCATGAAAAACAAAATTATTTTGCTTTTACATTATTTTTCCCTTTTCTTACTATCGATGGCAGGATGGTAGGAGACCAGTGATGGGCAGTAGGAGCTCTTTATGTTTTCCTGCACCCCAAGCATGACTAACTTCCTGTCTGTATGTCTGCAGGATCCAGAGGGAAAACCCAAGAAGGCCAACATCCGAGACAACAGAGACGGGACGTACACGGTGTCCTACGTGCCGGACATGACGGGACGCTACACCATCACCATCAAATACGGAGGGGACGAGATCCCGTACTCACCTTACCGGATCCACGCCCTGCCCACCGGAGACGCCAGCAAGTGTTTGGTCACAGGTCAGGCTCCGCCCACCAGCCCTCAGTCAGACTTTATCACCTGGCAGCTTGTCAGCATCACTGATTGTTGTTGTTTTCCCGCAGTGTCGATCGGAGGGCATGGACTTGGTGAGTGGCCTCGAGTTTCTTAGACTCTCCGAACACCAACCAAGAGACAGTGTTTCCATTTGTACATAAATACCAGCAACGTACGAATGTTCGTGGTGGTTTAAAGTGGACATTGATTCATTGGGTTTCATTATTCTCTCAAAATTTGGTTCAGAGTTATTAAACCAGCCGATGTTAGCCAGCTGGCCAGTTTTGGTTTCTAAGGTATGACAACACCATAAAAATGATTATAAACCTCACAGCTGAATCTGAATCTGTCCCTTTGAGTCTCAGAAAGAGTTATTTATTTTACTGAACAAGGTGATATTATAATTAGCTTTATTTATGTTCCACTTCCAAACACATCAGTCAAAACTGTAATATATGGAAGTAAGTGATATAAAAAAGGTGCTAAATATGCCGTGATTCCTGCTCACAGAGGCCAGAAGATGAGCTCGCTGAGGAACAGCTAAAATGAATTCCAGTACACTCTGGGAATCTGAACTCTGTCTGTGCAGCTGAAGCTCCTTACAGATGTTCCGGTGGGCAGGGTGGGGAATTAGAAATGTTTCGATGCCACTGGATAAACTCTGCGGTGGCAACTTCGCCATCAGATGAGACCAAAACCATCTGTGGCATCTCTGCACTCATATTTCCTGTCATCTATATTTGATATATGTGTCACTAACCCACAGTTACTGTCATCATATTCTCCCAATTTGTCTGGAAAACAGCCCACATTGCAGCAGCAGTGACAGTCCAAAGATTTATCATAAATATGTTTTCCAGTTCTTAAACATGCCAAAATAAAAGCGTCCACACTCTGGGAGCAAAAGGAAGTAAATTACAAAAGCTTTACTGTAATTTATTGTTTCCTTAAGGATTTCTATTGTGCAATAAATATATTGGAAAACACAATGGAGATTAACAACCCGAACTCTAAGAGCTCATTAAACTGCTCTCACTCTGAGGCTGGGTACAGCACAGTTATCAGCGGCTCAAACCAACACTATTAAAACCTTTTTCAAATCAGCAGCAGTCACCATCAACTTCACTTTCCCCTAAAAAATCCAACACGTTTCCAAACTTTTAGCCTCTCTGGCACTGGGTACACTTTCTTTCATTAATCACCTCTGAAATTGCTGCTGTGATTCTGTTCGTGAATCCACGAATGTCTCTTCAGGTTCAGGAATCGGACCGACCATCCAGATCAGAGAGGAGACGGTCATCACCGTAGATGCAAAGGCTGCCGGGAAAGGTAAAGTCACCTGTAAGGTGTCGACGCCGGACGGAGCGGAGCTGGATGTGGATGTGGTGGAGAATGCGGATGGGACATTTGATATTTATTACACGGCTCCAGAGCCCGGGAAGTACGTCATCACCATCCGCTTTGGAGGAGAACACATTCCCAACAGCCCCTTCCACGTGGTGGTGAGTAGCTGCCTGTAAACACGGGTGGACTGGCTTCGATTGGTTTGTGGTGTTTGCTTGGGTTGGCTTAGGCCGGTACGATTTTAGTTTGGGGACTGAGTTGAGGTTAGAGTGGCTTTGTTTTTGTTTAGAGCTTCGTTTTGTTGGTTTTGGTTTGGGTGGTTTAACACTTTTGGGTTGGGGTGGTTTGGTGTTTGTTGGGTTAGATTTGGGATAGTTTAGGTTGGGTTAGGATTCATTGTTCTTGGGGTTGGGTTGGGTGGGGTTGGGTAACGTTGGGTTTGAAGGTCAGTGGTTCCCAGTCCCACAGTAGTTTTACATCTCTTTGGTGGATCTGGATGTAACGCAGACACGATGACCGTCATCGTTAATTAGGGCTCAGTTACATTTCAAGGTCATGCCAATCGGATTTGGAGCCACTGGACCTTCAGATCAATTAACTAATGGCTCATTTATTTAACACTGTGTGTGTGACTGTGTATCTTTTGTAAGTGAACTCATGAATATCAGTCATCATTATGAAACAACAGGTTAACCCTCAGTTTACCCCCTAAACACAACAATCCCTCAAATCAAACTGAGCTCCATGAATTCTTTCATATACCTCATATTAGTGGCATGATGGAGACATTGTAGCAAACTATCTGCAGTTTAAGGACTTTTGAAGTTAAAAATATGTGAACCTAAAATTTATTATTTTGTTTTTCATATCTGTGGATTTTTTATTTATTTAAATTTGATTTTGATCTGTATTCTTTTATCCTTTATTTTGATTAGACTGTTTCTTTTGTTTTGTTTCTCTCTTGTATTGTTTCATTTTTTATTCTTTTCATTAAGCTGAAGATTGAATTCCTTAAACTGTGGAAAACTGTCGTGTTTTTAGTGTGTAATGGTTTGTAATGGTTGCACCTTGTTCCTCGTCAGGCGAGTGATACCGTCCCAATAATAGAGGAACCATGTGACAAGCTTCAGTTACAGCAGCCCTACTCTCCCTATGCGACCTTCTCCCCTCAATGGGTATCAGCATTACCTCCACACCTGCTGTTTATCTGCCGCTATGCCGCCTCTTCATGCAAACTGTCATCTGTTCCTCACGCCGCCCTCCATCACTGCAGCATTTCCTGTCTCACAGTCAATACCAACCCACATTCACTTACTGATTGATTTTTGGCTCAGCACGAGGCTGCATGTTTAATCTGCATGATCATCGTCTCCTGCTGGGAGGGGCGGCTGGGGGCTACTCTTATTAACACTGATTGGCTGATCTCAGAGTTTCAGGTCATCAACCGTTCTGATCTGATCACAGCTGATCTGTGACAGTTTTAGAGAAAAACTCAGAACAGGTTAAAGCCATATTTTAGTTTTTTATTTGTATTTTGTTTTATTTTAATTTTATTATTTTTGCCATCATTTTATATTTTCATATTTTTTATTTTGTTTTATCGCTTAATATAAATTTTCTTAAATGTTTTATTTTATATATTTTTTCATTAAATGTATTTAATTATAAATTTTTGCAATGCTTGATTTCTTTATATAGTCATCCTTTATTAAATTTACTTTCTTTATATTAACATGCTGGCATCTTTTATTAATATTTACTGAGCAGCCGTTTGTTCCTGTAGCAGCTCAGATTTGATTCTCAGGGTTTTCCTCTTTAAAGCTTCCTTCCTTTCCGGCTCTTAGACCAGTGCAATCTAAACTGGTGTGTCTGTGTCAGCCCTGCTGGGCTTCCTCCACCTCCCTCCTCTCTCTGGATGAAATCCCAGAGTTCCCAGTATGGTGTCATTAACGCCCCTCCCCTCTTGCTCTGGTTCAGGCCACTAATGATCCCATCAGCCCTGTGGACGGGCTGGAGCCAGTGCTGCGTCCCTTCAGTCTGGTCATTCCCTTCACGGTGCAGAAAGGAGAGATCACAGGTAGGATGTCGGAGAGAATGAGCCTTCCTTTATTTCTAATGAGAAATCATGTTTCTGTGGCAGCTGAGCTCATGTAGATTTGGTTTTATAGCTATTAAAAAATCGCTGCTGATAGTATTTATAGTTTTTTAATTTAAATAAGAAAATCAGATAAATTTTATCCTTTTGATCACTGTGATTATAGTCAGAATGATGGAAATCTCATCATGTCTGCATCATCACAGTTTGAATCCTTCTACAGAAATCAGCTTATTTCAAATATTTTCCAAAGTGTTCAAAGAAGGATGAAAATTAATTGGCTGAAAACAAATGGTACAATCTGTGACCCCTCCGGTTATCTCAGCGGTCTGTCACAGGGTCCTCAACCAAAGGTGTGGAACCACTGCTACTCGTTAGCAGCGGCAAACATGAAATTAGAGGAAAAGTAGAAAATGGGAACCTGAACTGGACTCTACTTCTTGTGTAGGTCAGACTGACAGCGGGAGTCAGAATAACTCGACCTGTGTGTGTTTTATCCTCCAGGTGAAGTCCGCATGCCATCAGGTCAAACAGCTCGACCTCATATCACCGATAACAAGGACGGCACCGTTACCGTGAAATACTCGCCGACTGAACGAGGCCTGCACGAGATGGACATCAAATATGACGGCAACCACATCCCAGGTGATCCCTCCTCAGTGAAAACGCGTTCTGTTTCCGAGGTTCGGATTTATTCGTGTCCGTGTTTCTGCCTTCAGCAGGATCATCAGCGATCAGCCCGACCTTATGGCCACATTTCAGCCTTTAATGTGAAGACCATTAAACATTAACACGCAGGTTCTTCCTGTGTTTTCTCCGTTATAGGAAGTCCACTCCAGTTCTATGTTGATGCCATTAACAGTGGTCATGTGACGGCATATGGTCCCGGCCTGAGCCACGGCACGGTGAACAGAGCGGCTACTTTCACTATCGTTACAAAGGACGCTGGAGAAGGTATCCATACCAAAGATCACTTCATATGTGCACTAGGAGGTCAATAGCAGATAATAAGAGCTGTTTGAACTCTCAGTTCAGTTCAACCTGGGCACATAGTGTTCATAACAGCTGCAAAGTAACATCTGTTTTATCTGAAATATGAAATGTGTATTTAATCAGAACGAAGATGTGAAACTAAAGACTGTCGCAGTAACAGTTCCTGCTCTCCCTGCAGGAGGTTTGTCTCTGGCTGTTGAAGGTCCATCCAAAGCGGAGATCAGCTGTAAAGACAATAAGGACGGGACCTGCACAGTGTCCTACCTGCCCACTGCACCTGGAGACTACAACATCATTGTCAAGTTTGATGACAAACACATCCCCGGTAGCCCCTTCACTGCCAAAATCACCGGTAAAAAAAAAGCTCTTCTGGAAAGTTTGAGTTTTATCCAGTCAGATTGGAGTTACTGAGAATTACAAACAACACTTTTTAAAATGATTTTTCATTGCAGCTGCAACACCTCTGAAGGTCTAACTTCACTTTGCATATGTAGTTTTTTTTAGAACAGCCTCCAAAGGTGTACAAATTCTACTTTTAGAAAACCACCAAAGATATCTGCACAACAAATGTCTTTCAGTGCCTTTAAAACACATTAATTATGAAGCACATGCAGAAAATGATAAATACTAACCAACTGGTCACATCTGGATTGTCTTTAGCTTAGTTCTAAATCTGTATGCAGACGACACTCTGTTTTATCTTCCGGTGAAACACCAAATTTCCAAACTCCTATTCAGCTAAAGTAGATACATATGATCAGATTTTTCTTCAGCTAAATTCAGACATTTTTGTTTTCATTGCTATTCAATCAATTGTTTTGTCCTGTGAAAGGTTTCATTTGAAATTTATCAACCTTTAAAATGTCCTGGAAAATCTCTTTGTTTTGTAGCACCATGATGCAGCATGTGTTCTTCCTTTGCTTCTCTAACTTGTTGCTAACGTCCTTCTTTGTCATTATAGTAATTCCTAATTACATTTTCTAACCTCTTGTTAGCCACCTGCTTGTTGTCAAGCTGTTTTTATTTAATTGTTTTCCCAAGTCTTAGTAATCAAGGAACAGAGTGTATTCCCTGCCAAGGCCAACACACCATCTCACATTCTGCATTTCCTCAGTTCCTTTTCAGCTCATGGTCCACTTCTCCGTGTAGTTTATGTAAATTCGTCCTGGTAGTTGTTCAATAAGCAGCTGTCACACACATCACATCATTAGGTTTATCATTAGCTTTATTTCTATTCTCTAATTGATGTCAGTTTAGTTTGTTGTACTCCTATTGTACTTATAAGTTATTTAAATTTTTAATTTAGTTCTTTGAGGTTTTTGTTTTTATTTTAAATACATCATTCCACATTGTTTCATTTGTGTTATTATCAGCTTGTCAGTGGTCTGTGAAGAACTTTGAGCTGCATGTGCAGTACGAATAAAGGTTGACTGATCGAACTGAGCTGTTTTTTACTATTACTTTGTCTTCTTGCATTTGATCTCCAGGTGATGACTCTATGAGGATGTCCCAGCTCAATGTTGGCACAGCAACTGATGTTTCCTTAAAGATCACAGAGACGGACCTGAGCAGCCTGACGGCAACCATCAGAGCTCCGTCAGGAACCGAGGAGCCCTGCCTGCTGAAGAGGCTCCCCAACAGGCACATCGGTCCGTTTCTACTTTTCACAGCTTCTCAGGTCACCCTAAATATGGCCCAATCAGACTAAATGTAGCCAAGTTTACGTCATCCAATATTTGGTCTCCTAAATATTACCTTTATAAAATCATTAACTAATTGACAAAGCTAGCTGTCCATCACTGATTGGTCAGCAGTAAACAGGGATCTAGCCAGAAAGAATTCACAGCTCAGTGGTATCAGAGGATACCGGTGGGTGGTGGGGGGCCTGGGTATCACCGGGCGATCAACTCGAGTCCTGAATCAGGTTTTATCTGAGACTTTGGGTTGTGTGACTTGGGATGAGATTTGTGAGACTAAAATTAATTCCATGTTTCTGGTGTCTTTCCTGCAGGAATCTCCTTCACCCCAAAGGAAGTTGGCGAACACATGGTCAGCGTGAAGAAGAACGGGAAACATGTGACCAACAGTCCATTTAAGATCATGGTGGGTCAGTCTGAGATCGGAGATGCCAGCAAGGTGAAGGTTTACGGTCAGGGGTTGGTGGAGGGACATGCGTTCGAAGTGGCCGAGTTCATCGTGGACACGAGGAACGCAGGTGAGGATTCAAACCTCATCCATACAATCAGAGTTCTGAAGCTCAGGAGTTCAGACTCTAACCTTCGCCGTCTTTGTTTGTGGCAGGTTATGGAGGTCTGGGTCTGTCCATCGAGGGTCCCAGTAAGGTAGACATCAACTGTGAGGATGTAGAAGACGGGACATGTAAAGTCACCTACTGTCCCACGGAACCAGGAAACTACATCATCAACATCAAGTTCGCCGACCACCACGTGCCAGGTACAAATACTGATTCCAGGTTTGGACCCAGATCTGCTCTGCAGAAAGGGAACGTATGAACACAGATGCTATAAAAGATGGACCCACTGTTTGTAAAATACCTGAAGCTGTTCTTGGTTGAATCGCAGGTAGAAAACAGTTTCCTGTAACCAACATTAAGAATTCCAGATCTAATAATCCAGATGTTGATCTGATTTGAGGATTTTAGCTTTCCTTTTCTTCTCTTCTGGAGAAAACATGAGGGTCTCGGAGAATTTCTGCTGTCATTCGTGTGTTTGTAGGTAAAGTTTGTGATGTTTGTGTGAACAGGAAGTCCGTTCACGGTGAAGGTGTTTGGCGAGGGTCGGATGAAGGAAAGCATCACCCGGAAACGGCAGGCGCCCTCCATCGCCACCGTGGGCAGCACCTGTGACCTCAACCTCAAAATACCAGGTGAGTAGTGACATCACTGCCGCCTCCTCTTCCTGGCTGCACCTGTCCTCCCTGCTTCCTCCTCTTCACCTCCTCCTCTTTCTCCCCTGTTTCCTCCTCCTCCTTCACCGGGGTCATAGGAAACTGGTTTCAGATGGTTTCTGCTCAGGAGCGTTTGACCCGGACGTTCACCCGCAGCAGCCACACCTACACCCGGACCGAGCGGACGGAGATCAGTAAAACCAGAGCTGGAGAGACTAAGAGGGAGGTGCGGGTGGAGGAGAGCACGCAGGTTGGAGGAGATCCCTTCAGAGATGTGTTCGGAGATTTTCTTGGACGAGAGAGTATGGGCGGCTTCAGTGGGATGCCAGCCGGCAGCCGACAGCCGCTGCAGGATGGTGTGTGTGTGTGTGTGTGTGTTTCCTGTAAGTCAGACTGGGTGATTTAACAGAGTGCGGTGCTGCAGTGGTTCTTCCCTGTTAATCCTCTAACCCCCTCTAATTCGTCCAGCTCCTGCTCTTCCTCAGACTAACTCCCTTTGTCTGCACTCTGCTGTCAAAATGTTGCCTTTTTATATCTGGATTAAAGTGGTATTTACAGCCTGACCTGATGGTGGCGCTGTTGTCTCACTGTCAAAACACCTAATCTCAGACACCGCGATAAAGAAATGTCTGTTTGGTTTGTTGCTGTAACAGGATGGACCTGCTTACAGGTTTAGTTCAGAGCAGCTTCTTCTTTGATGTTGGCTCTGAGGATGAAGAAGAACCTGCTGACTCAGACTGTGAATAAAAAAACATGGACGCAGCTGCCATAACATCGCCTATTATTTTCTGAACTGTGCATTTCAAACATTTAACATGAGTTCTTTTGTTCCTGCTGTTGGTTTTCTGCAGCCAGAAGTGACTATATTTGGACAAGAGGGTGGAGCTCTACGTTATCAGCTAATGCTAACTAGCTTGGTTATCAGTCTGCATCCACAGGCTGTACAGGAGCATCATGCAGACTCAGATACCTGCCAATCAGTGCTCAGCATCCAAATAAAATCCTCAAATTTCACTCACCAAAACTGGAGCTCAGCCTTTATGGTCTGTTAGTCCAATGAAGTGCACAGCAGCCATATTATTGGTCAGATAATTAAAAAGGCCCCAACATCAGAGGCTCTAGAGGTCAGGTTCAGGGACGTCTGGAGCCTCTGATGGACATTAGAGGAACTGCAGGTTCTCGGCATTGGCTTAATTTTTCAGCCTCAGCTGTTGATGGTTGGTCTGCTGACTGACACATGAAATAATTAGCTTCTGTTAATGAGTAAGATTATTTTAAATCAGAACCTGACAAAAACAAACATCCATTAATCATCTTAAGACAAGTTCAGACCCCCCAGAACAGTGTTTAAACTTGTAAATTGATTCAAATATTTCACTTCAAGTGTTTATCATGGCTATTAATTCTACTAACGTATCAACTTCTGAATGAGATGATGTTCAAACTAAAATGAAAAAAGAAAAGAGGACCTGGAATTGATCCCTGAGGAACTCCAAAGCACACTTGAGCCGCTAAAGACACAAAATAAACACAAGATTAATGTTTTATTATTTTTTTAAAGGGACAGAGTCAGGTCTTCCAGAAGCTGATTAGACTCTGATGTAAGAGTATTTAATTTTCAATCTCATAAGATCTGATCTCGCTTCCACAAAAATGCTGGAGATGCTTCATCTTTCAAAAACCTATAAACCTATAAAATCTGAAATAATGAGACCATGACATCACATTTGTTCATGCATGTTGTGTGTAGACTGGTTACCGAAATCCAGCTGCATGAATCATCTGATCCCTTTCCTTCCATCTTCCTCCCCTCCTCCTCCTGTCAGGTGAGCCAGGTAACCAGGAGATGATGGCTCAGGTGACGAGTCCTGGAGGAAAGACGGACGACGCAGAGATTATTAAAGGAGAGGACAGCACCTATAGCGTCCGCTTTATCCCTCAGGAGATGGGACCTCACACTGTCAATGTCAAATACCGGGGCCAGCATGTCCCCGGGAGCCCCTTCCAGTTCACCGTGGGGCCCCTGGGAGAGGGAGGGGCCCACAAGGTCCGCGCAGGAGGAACTGGACTGGACCGTGGAGTGGCCGGGATCCCAGGTGGGTGGGAGAGTTTACCTTCATTCCTTATTTCTTCCCCTTTTCATCACCCGTTTCCTTTCTTCCTTTTTTTTGTAAGAACTTTGAATTAATGTTAACTTTTGGATAAGGATGAAGAGGGCGCAGCAAAAATAAGACAAACAAAATTCCTGCGTAACATCTATCTGTGAGGTGTAAAATGAACTCTTGAAACACACATTCTTGATTTTATCTCGCTGATGACATATCCAATAATTCATTTTAAGTTTTCTATAAGCCAGCCTCTTGTGGCCACTGCAGGAACTGCAACTTTCACAGTTTGTGCTGTTTTGCAGCTGAGTTCAGTATCTGGACCAGAGAGGCTGGAGCTGGAGGTCTCTCCATTGCTGTAGAAGGACCCAGCAAGGCTGAGATCACCTTTGAAGACAGGAAGGACGGATCCTGTGGAGTCACCTATGTGGTGCAGGAGCCTGGTAAGACTCAAGAGATTTTTAGTTCAAGCTCACTTTAGAAAGGATTAACATTAACCAGGGATGAAATATTCCCCGTATTTCTTGGTATTTCAATTACAGGATCTTTTCTGTAAGAGGAAGCACCCTGTTGTTGTTTTTTTTATTATTTTGGAGGAATGTGCCTCTGTTTTAAGTGCACTGGTGAAATTCCCCTCTGTTCAAACTACACAGACAGACACCAACCTGGAACCATAAATCCCACAAAGAAGAAAGACTGCCTCAGCTGTAATTACTGAAGAAACCAGAATTAGACTAAAGGCTTCAGTGGAGGAAACTCAGGGGGTGCCACAAGGCTCGAGTCTGGGCCCACTACTGCACTGTTTACATGTAACTTTAAGAAGGATGGTCACTGCTATGCAGATGACACTTAACTGTACACAGCAAATGACACTGAGGCTCTGAGTCTTCAGTATGCCAACCCCACACTGATAGCAAATCAGCCTGTGATGCTGTGTGAGTCCTATATGGATGTTTACTACGGTTACACGCTTTACATATTTCTTTGTTTTTTTTAAATAATTTTATTTAAAATGTATTATTAAAAATGGTACTGCTGTTTGCACCATGACACCTTCTCTCCTCCTGTCATCCCCCAAAACCCAAAAGAGACTGTGTCTGCTCCCAGACTTCCAACAACCAAACCAAAAACCAGCAAAAACAATTTAAATTTACAGTAATTATTACACAGCAGTGGGGAATAAATTTTAGTACAGTAGTGTCGTAAAGAGAGCATAAAATCTGAGATTAAGCTGCAGTGGTTTGAATCCTATTTATCTAATAGACTCCAATTTGTTCATGTAAATGGGGAGTCTTCTTCAAACACAGGTTAATTATGGAGTTCCACAGGGTTCTGTGTTAGGACCAATTCTATTTACTTCTATTTATTTGTTTGTTGTGATTTGATTCTATATAAATAAAACTGAATTGAACTGAATTCTGTTTCTGATTGCAAACAGTTTGAGTTCTGAACTGCTTACAAAGGCTACACCGGTAGTCTAAGAGGTTGCGGTCTACACAAGGCTCAAGCCTGGAACCACCTCTTTAATTTTGTTATTCCAAAAATTGTGCCAGCTTTTGTTAAAATGCATTCATATAATACACTCTTTCAGGAATGGATCCCTGAGGAACATCACTCTATTTTCTTTTTCATTCAGGTGATTATGAGGTCTCCATTAAATTCAATGATGAACACATCCCAGACTCCCCCTTCATGGTCCCCGTCGCCTCTCTGTCAGATGACGCTCGCCGCCTCACCATCACCAGCCTGCAGGTGAGGAAACATCTAAATCTACCAGCTGAGCTCACAGATATGAAGCCCTCTGACATTTAGATTTTCTGTGAATAGGTTTATTTTTAGTGTCTCAGTGACTGTGCTGTATTTCTGTACTCATAGGTGTGTATATTTATCTCTGACTCCTTCCAGTTAGCTCTGTATATTTAACTGCTCTCCTCTTTCTTTGTATGCTACACATTTACTCTCGAGGTATAACAAATTGTGTTCATAGAAAGAGCAGCTTACATAAAAAAATCAAAGAGTATTTTATGTATCCAAACAGAAACTGGTCTGCCTCCTCTATAAGAGGTACAGCTTTCATGTGTTGGTCATATATGTGTAAAATGCATTAAATTATGGATTTAAAAATCTTTATTTTACCAGGTAAAATGTTTGAGAACCAGTTCTCATTTACAAGCATGACCTGATTAACAGAAAAACAAATGAGGCTGTGAAGGATCTCACAAAAATAGACAGAAAAAAGCAAAACTGACCAATTTAAATTTTAAAAACTTCAACTGAAGAGTTTTGATGAACATTATCGACAAATAAAATACAAATAAAATGCATAGAAACATATGCACACATTTATTAATCAGAACGCCAAAAAAATAGAGTTCAAAACGAGTTCAAAGTATCTCGAGTTCGGTTAATTTAGAATGACTGAGAGCTGCTTGTTGAACACGTTTAACCTACACGTTTCCTACAGCACAGCTCATAGATGAATTTTTTTTCTTTATCAGGAGATGGGCCTGAAGGTGGGTCATGAGGCCTCCTTTGCAGTGCAGCTGAATGGAGCCAGAGGGTTGATTGATGCTAAGATCCACACACCATCAGGAGCCAGCGAGGAGTGTTACATCACTGAGCTGGACAGCGGTAAGACCCCATTAAAGCGGTTAGTGAAATGGTCTTTAGGACTATTTTCTGGCTCGATCAAAAGTGAAGATTACATATGGAGTTCCACATGGTTCAAGTCTGGGCTCAAAATCTTTTAGTTTTCAGGTTAACACCATATATTCACCATAATACAACACTGTTATCCACTGCTATACAGGAGACAGTGAGATATTTTTTTAGCTATTTATTTGTCACAAAGTGTTTGGCAGTTAAAGTCTTTGCAGAGGATCGTGTTAAATACAGTAATATTCAGTCATTCATTTAAGTGGGCGTGTCCCCTTTCCAAAGTTTACGGTGGTGATAGAACGGGTCGTAAATCAGTGGCTCCCTGTTTCTACAGATCAGCATGCTATCAGGTTCATCCCAAAGGAGAACGGTGTTCATTCTATAGATGTTCGTTTTAACGGCAGCCACGTCCCCGGCAGTCCCTTCAAGATCCGAGTGGGAGAACTGGGTCAGGTCGGAGATCCAGGAATGGTGTCTGCCTTCGGGCCGGGCCTGGAGGGAGGGACCACAGGTATACACGAAAAACAAAGCCTTTAATTTGGAAGCCATTTGATGAAGGTGGGTTTTAATAACTGTTCTGAATCTTTGCAGGCGTAGCATCAGAGTTTATCGTCAACACCTGTAACGCTGGCTCAGGGGCGCTGTCCGTGACCATTGATGGGCCATCAAAGGTTAAGATGGACTGTCAGGAGTGTCCCGAGGGCTACAAGGTCTCCTACACACCTATGGCTCCTGGAAGCTACCTGATCTCCATCAAGTACGGAGGACCCCAACACATTGTAGGCAGCCCCTTCAAGGCCAAAGTGTCAGGTAGGTCAGAGACCACTGACCTTTTACTGAGGTCAGTCCATGAATTGTGCCAATGCTCACAGGAACAGAATTTCCTGGAGCTTCCATGTGTTTTATACACAGTCTGCACAGCGCCATCAGGCAGGGAGTGATTCCTGAAAATGAAGCGTGATTCATCACTTTCCATCACTGTTTGGGGTTGACTGTATAAATGTGTATAAAAATTTTCAAAGATTTCATGGATTTCTTTTTCCATGTAATGTAATGAGTTTTTTATGGGGTCCCTAATTCTATAGATTGTATTCTCTGCCTGTTGCTTTTTTAATTTGTAGGCTAGTAATTTAGCAGATCCCCCCCCCCCTCCCCGTTTCATAGTACTTTTGTTTTTTTGAACTTTTATTAGAACAAATCCTTGACATGGTCCGCACATATATTTTCATATACATTGCCTCCTATCATAGTACTTTTGTTTTAGAAAAGTCAATTTTTTCTTTTTGTCGTTGGAGTAGATTTCATTCTATTCATTCTTTTTCCTATTAATTTCAATTTTTGTTCCCTGCTTCAGTGTCTCTTTGTGTTCACTCTCTAATTTTCTTAATTCTGACTGTAACTGTTCCACTTTTATTTTTCTTTGTTTTTTCAAATTTGAGCAGTAGCCTATTATTTTCCCTCTTTGAACCACTTTATAACCATCCCAAAGTGTCTGCTGAGACACTTCTCCATTATCATTTTCTTCAAAATACTGTTTTATATCTGTTCTTATTTTTCCTCTCATTTGATTTAGTATCCCTGTGTTTAGCCTCCAATTAGTCTTCCTTTTGTCAAAGTCCAATATTACATTCAAATAAACGGGAGCATGATCAGAGAAGTCCATTATGCCAATGCTGCAACGGGTGACCCTGCACAGATCTCTTTGAAACATTAAGTAGTAATCTAGCCGAGAATAGACCAAATGTGGATGGGAGAAGAAAGTAAAGTCTCTTTTAGTTGGGTTCAGATCTCTCCATATGTCTGAGAAACCGAGCTCCCTCATCATTAGGTTGATGTTTTTGGTAACTTTCTTTTCTCCTGTGTGGCATGGTTTTGATGTATCCAAAGTTGCACGAAGTCTCACATTAAAATCCCCACCACAGATTAAGGTTCCTTGAGCATCTGAGACTAGTAGTTCAAAAATTTGTTTAAAGAATTTCCACTCAGACAATAGAGGTGCATACACATTCAAACCCCCCCCCCCATCCCCATCCCGTCGGTGACCAGAGATCAGAACATATCTTCCATCTGGATCATTCAAAATTTAGTTTCTTTGAGATTAGAATTACCACCCCTCTCTTTGAGCCGTGTCTGTATCAAGAGGAATACTGATTAGATCCCCATCTTTTAAGCTTTTCATGTTCTGGTTCTGGTAGGTGTGTCTCCTGGTGGAGAGCCACATCTATTTCTTCTCATTTTAATTTTGCCATAGTTTTGCATTGTTTAATTGGACTTCCTAGACCGTTTACATTATATGTAATTATTTTAATTGACTTGGAATGTTGCATTGTGTGTCCAGACTGGTTTTTATGCACTTTGTGCTTCAGTATTCAAAAGGCCAACACTTTATTAACAGCTCTGACTGGGATAAATCTAGCAGGGCAATAAATGACACCTAGCTAACAAACAACATGTGTGATCCTCTGACTGCTGTTTGCCCTGAATGGAAAATGTGTCACTTTATTTAGCCTGAAGCTGTTGGCTAAATGTGAACTACTGGCATTCACTGCTGGAGTAGTAAAACAAATGGCTAACCTCCAAAATCCAGTTCAGGATGAAGCAGCAACCTCTGGGACTGAAAACAACACTGAAGCACCAAAGCCTGCAGCACTGAGTCAGTCCCCATAAACTCCCATATTAAAATGTCCAGCTTTACAGCAGAAATAATGTAGACCAAATTCAGAACAAGATTTGGACCACAGTTTGTAAATGTAGGCCTTTCCATCCCGCCTGCATGCTTCTCCTTCACGTAGCTTCGGCCTTAAATCACAGTTTGTATGTCTGCAGACCAGTTTCTTCCAACCATTCGACCCACAGCTCAGACAGATGATAAATACTGAGAATAAACAGTTTGCAGCCATTTTCTGTAGTTCTTCTGATGACATCATATTAATGTTAATGCGTGACTCTCCTTCTAACTGACCAGTAACAGTTTGTGACTCAGGTGGCCGGAAGACCCCAAAATACTACAGAGTGACTCATCCAGTCATAGGTGGAGTGTAGAATAAAGAGGGCAAAGTCCAGGAATCAGTCACTGTTCTCAGCCTGAGCTGACATTAATTTAATTAAATATAATGCGGCTATTCACAGCTATGCAGACGACACTCAGCTCTACAAAGCTGGTGATCCTGATGATGTGAACCCTGTTTGGTGGCCTGAAAACTTCAAACTGACTTCAATTTATGACTTTTGTGGCTGTCACTTACTGTTTGTTTAGATTTAGGCAGAAAACAGACCCTTTCACAATGCTGACCACACTGGCAGAAAGACTTAAACTTCTCTCAATATCATATTTCACTGTTTACTTTACTGATAGATCTGTGATGGTCCTGTGATGGTTTTCCTGGAGAAAAAATCAGCTGTGATGTTGTAGGAACATCACCAACACATCCATATCGGGTTATACTTTAACACTTTCACACTGAACGTGTCTTCAGCAACACAACATATTTCAAATATCCCGCCCTTTATGGACCTCCAGCAACAATTACCGTAATAACCCTATGTTGGGCGTGAAGCGCAAATTCTCAGCTTTCAGAAACCGTTTGAATTTTTCCGGCAGGACAAACGGTCGCGTGATTACGGTAATTCAGATACATCTGAGCAGACGTCTCAGCGGTGATGCGCTCGGTGTTATGCCCACATGCTGTTGAAGAAAGTTGACTAAGTCTTCTTCTTCCAGGACCTCGTCTGGCAGGCAGCCACAGTTTGCATGAGACATCGTCAGTTCTTGTGGAAACCGTCAGCAAGTCATCAGCGATGGGCGGGCCCTTCGCCTCTTTGCCTAAATTCTCCTCGGATGCCAGTAAAGTCATCTCCAGAGGCGCCGGCCTTTCGAAGGCCTTCATCGGTCAGAAAAACACGTTCACAGTCGACTGCAGCAAAGCAGGTGACCACTTTGTTCCTCCATTCCTTCCTAAAGTAAAAACTGAGAATGATTTTTCACCTCTTTTTTTCTCCTCGCAGGCACCAACATGTTGATGGTTGGCGTCCACGGGCCGAAGACGCCCTGCGAGGAAGTGTACGTCAAACACATGGGAAACAGGATGTACAACGTCACGTACACCGTTAAAGAGCAGGGCAGCTACATTCTCATTGTGAAGTGGGGGGACGAGAACGTCCCTGGCAGCCCGTTCCACGTCACCGTCCCTTAAAACTGAACTCTTCGTCTTCTGCAGCCTCTTCGTCCTTCGTGATGCACTGAAGACTTTTCACTTCCTGTTGTGGGGGCTGCTTCTCCCGTTTTCTGCTAAATACAAGCATCAGAGCACAGCTTCAGTTATCACATGTCGTTCCTCAAAGCTTTTCTTTTATCAGTCGCTTTTTTAAATCATCACATTCAAGTTCAAGAGAGGAGAATTTAAAGAGTTCAAACTGATCTGACAGCAGCCCATGAGCCTCAGAGCCTTCTTACAAAGGTTAAGATCCTTTTTTTGAGAAGATTAATATCTCAGACACCTTGCGTTGACCTGTGGATAACTTTGCAGGTGTAAACATCTGGTTCACAGCAGTGAAAGAGAAACTTGCAGGATGAGCCGTCACATACAGATGTTGAGACTGGATCTATAAGGTGGTCTGCTTTATCTGGATCAGTTTGTTTGATGACACCCAGTTTTTCTCTTAGTGTTTGTGAAGATGGTCCAGAGGTGCCTGGAAGATCACCTCGAAGGGGAGACTGGACACCTTTCTATAATTTTTTCCCATTTTTTATTTCTTTTTGTCCAGTTCTCTGAACTTTTTGATCACATCTCGTGGTGGTGTGTAAATTGTGTGCATTCATCTTTAAACAATCTCAGATTTAGTGAAAAATTCAACCTGCAGGTTGCTCTGTTCCTGCCTCGAACCAAACAGGACAAAGCTGTGAGGGGAAATGTTTTAATCTCCAGTGAGAAAAATGGCTTCAAAGTTTCTTCATTTCTTATTTCCATCAGTGAAAGCTACAGTCTGTAAGTACAGCAGATGTCCTGTTTTAGGATCAGATATTAATGTTTAAGGGTGCTGGTTCAGCTCACCGGGCTCAGTAGGTGACCTATACTTTGTAAGGCTGTTGAGGAAATCTGCCCCTGGGGCAGTTACTGTGTCCTGTCACAATAAAGGTGAAAAAAAGAACAATGAACTGTTTGAAACAGGAAACATCAGGAGGGAAGAATCCGCATTTCTTACTGATGCTCCCTCTGACTGCACTCAGCTCTGAGGGGCCTTCCAGTGAGATCTGATTGGTCAGTAGGCAGTGATCACTTACCTGTAACGTGACCTGCTCCAGAGCAGCTTAGATCTGCAGCATTAGTTACCATGGCAATGTACCACCTTCATATCCCTGAAAACACTGAGTTAAACCCGAAGTTAGCTCAATAACCACAAACCCTGCATCCCTCGGGACTGAAAGCATCCGTGCATCCTGCACTCGCTCTCCTCTCTGAGCTTCCTGTATTAGTGTCACATGGTTAGAAGAAATGTCCTCTGGACTGGAGTCTGGATAAAACCAAGTGTTTAGTTGACCTCAGCAGGTAAAGTCTCACCTGCCTCATGATTCAGGTTCAGGTGAGTGAGAGACAATCTTCCCTCCATGTTGAATGGGATGTGCTCAGCAGGTCTTTGCAGGTGTTTCTGGGAGCTTCCCAGAGCTGGTTTCGCATGGCGTCTGCTCAGATGTGGGAAGATCGGGCCAAGCTGTGCTCTGACTGTAACAAACTCTCCTGTTTTTATTTATTCTGCAGCGATTTTCTCTACTTTGATTTTCTTTGACAGAAAATGGTCTTATTGTTGAGGATTTTTTTTTTTTTACCACAGGAAGGAAGTGCAGTGGAGTTTATTTTGTGAATGTTGGAAAAACAGCAGCAGAGATATTACAGAATGACATTTTATAGTGATTTTATATGTATGAGTGAAGCAAAGTTTGATATGTTAACCTTCTGTATGGCGACTCTGTGCAGGTATAATAAAGGTTTATTTGTGAACTCGCTCCTGCTCGTCTCATTTGCACGATGATGATGGAGGACCTGCTGTGCTTTTCAGCTGTTTCCTGTGTTGATACAATAACTTTAATCATGAAATATGGCACAAATGGAAGGTCATTTGTTTGTGGACTGATATTGATCAACTAAGATCAGCTGATGCTTTATGCACCTGAGACATGATGGTACCTGAGTCCCAGTCATAAAACATCACATCATCAGCATAAAGTGAGATTCTGTATTTAGGATCTAAAGTGGGTCCGTTCTTCTTCTCCTTACTTCCTGACATATCTGTGGAAGCTTGTTTCCACCACTGAATTTTTTTTTGCTATCCATAAATCAAAATTTGGAGTTAGCTCTGCGAACCACAAAGCTCCGTGAAAGAGGTCATTTCCTTGTTAACCTGAAGCAGATGACGCCAACGCTTGCGCGCTCAAGACCAGGTAGTGACAGTATCGGTTAGCTAGCAGTGTGTAGCAAACGTGAACAAACTGTCATCAGGTTTTTGACCTCTGACCTTTGAATGACTTCTAGCCAATAAGAGGAATAGAATAAGAGGCATAAAAGGAATCATTGTTTTCATTGTTGAGCTGTTGGATACCTGGTGCTTTCAGCCTCCTGCTTCCAGGTAACAAGGAAATGGCGTACCTTCACAGAGCTTCCTGATTGGCTGAGCTAAGTCAAAATTTTGAGTTATGATGGCATTTCAAGCTCTCCTGTTCCTGTGGTGTGCAGTAAGCTCTGGCTGCTCCAAACACTCAGTTTGGAGCAAACACTCATTCTTGCTATATAAGAGAGGGTATAACATTGTGTGGTCATTCCAGACAGATGTCCCACCTGCTGCTCAAACCTTCTGACTGTTAGATCCAGCCAATCAAAAGAAAGTTGTCATAAAGGGTGAAGAGTGCAAACAGCTTGTTTCAGACAGAGGATGAGCTGAGAGGCCCAGTATTAGAGACCCAGGCTACAAAGTACTTCAAAAGGCAGCAAATTAATATATTATATACATGAAAGATGGAAGAAAGGGTCTGTAATGAAAGATTTTTTTTAAGGTTGTTTGGAGCTGATTTCTCATATTTGCTGTTGTTTAAATTGTTGAAGGCTGATCAGTGCCAGTTTGGTGTTTCAGGGGAAACTGATTCCAGATTATTCCATGTGAGCTGAGGACAGTCTGACAGCTCTTACCCTCAGAAAGCATGAAGGTGCTGCACAAGACCAGCAGGTGGCAGCAGAAACCATCACCCACATCAAACAGAAGGAGCCGTTAAAGCCAGAGAAACCTGCAGGAACGGAGCTTTCAGCTCTTACACTGGAAGATTCACAGGTTTACTGTCCTTGACACAACCCACAGAGTTAAATATGAACAAATCTCAGTTATTTAAAGTCAGAGAAAGTCTCTGTGCCACACTGTTTCAGTTATAATAGAGAAAGTTATAATATAGTTAGAATAGAGAAAAATTAGGAAACATCAAACAGATCCATAATTGGGAAAGTGTTTGTGTCACCTGATTACAGCACCTATATATATATATAAATTGTTTTATATATATTTTTATATATATAAATTGTTTTATTTATATATATATTGTTTTATTTATATATATATACATATATATATAAATAAGTGTGTGTGTGTGTATGTTATACATACACACACACACACACGTCACAATGTGACATCTTTAGATTTTTTCACTCCTGTTTTTAATTTTCAGGCTGTTTAAAACTGTTTATTAATACATTTAACACATTAATACGTGTAAAGCTTCGAATGAGGTTTGGAGTTCCTCAGGGATCCAATCCAGGTCCTCTTTTAGGATTTTAGCAGCAGTTTTTACAAACCTCCTTTGATCATAACTTTTGCGTGAAAACATATTTTAATAAGAGGTTGGTGCAGTTTGTGTAATTAATAATAACGATAAACATATTGATGAGGAGGAGGTGGTTCAAGTGTCTCAGACTGAGATGTAGGGGGCGCTGGTGGTACTGCGGCGTCGGTTATCTTTATTTTGTTTTCACTGGGCATTAAAGCTCGATTTTAGGGTTAGGGTTAGTGTGTGTGTGTGTGTGTGTGTGTGTGTGCGCGCGCGCGCGCGCGCGCGCGCCCGCTAACAGGCGCCGGAGGCCAGCAGCTGCGTGTGTCGGTCCACCTTAAATCGTCCCTGGGTGGCACCACGTGACCGTGTTCCTGGAAAGTTCCTGGAAATGCTGCCTTTGTGTTTATGGTGATCTCGGTTCTCGGGCAGCTGCCGGACTCGGTCGTGCGGACCCGCTCGGTGCCTTTCGGCCTCTCCGGTAGCAGGCGGTGTGAGGTTGTTCTCCGGCCGGGACTGAGTGACAGAGAAGCGGCAGGGACCACCGCAACCCGACATTTGTAACTCGAGTTAAGAGGGGAGGAGAAGGAAGCAGACGCCCCGGGAGCGGAGCCTTCCCGGGCTTTGGACTCGGACTGCTCCCGCGGACATGTCGGGCTCCCCGCGGAGGACGAGCCGGCGGCAGCGCCGCTGAGCCCGCCGAGCCTGTGATCCAGCTAGCAGCTAGCAGAGGCAGACACCTGTCAGGTGCGTGCGCTTGTTTTTGTCACCAACGTGTCACCAACACTCACACCCGGTGGGCAAACACGCAGCCTGTGGGCAGGTAACGCGCTGATAACGAACTCCGATCCCACACGGAGCTTCTGTAGCGGCCATCCGTCCCCGGGAGCTCCGTGCGCTTTTCCACGGATTTAACACGTCCGCGGTGACTTCTGTGTTGAGACTCAGGAAAAACAAAAGAATTCACATTTTCCTCACGTTGCTACAGCCCGTCCTTCCGTTCGGCACACAGAAGCGAGCTCAGCGGGCACTTTTACCGCAGGAGAACCTTTTTAAACACACTTGAATTTTTCATGCGCCAAATTCTCCTCAAAATCCGACCGTGTCTCTGATTTCGGAGGCCGCGGCCGTGCCGAATAAAACCCGCTGATCTGTGCGCTGCTCCCCACAGCCCGCTCCTCCACTCTGCGCGCAAAAATAACTCAGCGTGCAATTTTAATTATAATAAAACGGGCTTATTTTTTACCAATCACGGCTGTTTCGTCAAATACAATTTAAAATCGAAGTCGCTGTAATATTAGTGTGTGAGCCCGGCGTGAACAATGACGGCTTTGTGCCTTTCTGACCGCCCGCTCCGCACCTACACCCAATATTACCGGAGCTTTGGCTTTTCCAGCTGTATTTGCACAATTAATCGTTTTCGGTCAAATACTGTTGAAAACGGAGTAATCTGATTACTTTCCGAGGCCCCTGTTTTTGTCGGGGATCACCCCGCTTTGCCAAATTCAGTAAAAATTCTGGTAACTTGAATTCTTGGGGTGTAGATGCAGGAGAAACCGTTCGTTAGGGCGCAGTATTGATTTGTGCACTCGGGAACAAACAGCCTGTATTTATTTGAAGTTCCAGCTGCTGGCCTGATGCACGTGCATCCGCAGGAAAATGAGAAACAGGAGCACGTGCAGCACCTTGCTTGTTTTCGGGTGATTTGTGGGGAAATACGGATCTCTTACACCATTCTGCTAAAATTGAGCCAGGTTAAGGTACACCTGTCCTTTAAAGTGCACCACCTCACCTGGGTGGCTTTGAAGGTGGAGAAATACTAAACTGTAATAATGTAGAGACGCTGTGCTGCACGGGTGGATGAGGAGCTCTGTGTTACTGCACTTAATGCGATTTTACCTGGTTTCCACCTGAGCTGGTTTACCTGCTGCAGGTTTGTCTCTGCAGAGGTGAGTTAGGTAAGAGCTCAGGAATGTGAGATAACCGACCTTACCTCAGCGAGGACACCTGAATCATCCGCGCTGCTCGCTCTGCTATGAAATATGAAAACAAAATATTTACTCTGATTTTACTGGTTCATTTTCTCCTTTCAGTCTTTAACACACGTTAATGATCATAATCACGCTGAGTGCTGAAGAGACCGACACCAAAGAAGCTCCTCCCACTCACGTCCTGAGAAACCACCGTCAGCTCTCAAACTGTAACATAGTTTCTTTTGTTCAGGTTCGGCTCATGTTTGCAGTCAGCTGATTGATTATTGATTGTAACCAGAGGTGCTCCTGAGTGAGATGAATGCAGTGTGGTCTGAGAGGAAGCATAAATGCTCACATGAACCTAAAAACTTCCTGCTGCTGATTTTCTGGATTTGGTTAAAAATGGTTCTGATGTCAGCCTCGGCCTCCGTCGGTTCTGTTTGGTGTGTTTGAGCGGAGCCTCAACATTCCTGTTCTTCACTGCTCTTTGGTTCTGAACTTCCAGGACTTTGATTGTGTGGCGTGAGCAGCGCAGACCTCGTCCATGTCTCAGCTGCGGGCCTGAAGGTCCGACCTGTCCAATGACCTGCCAGTCCTCCGAGTCCACGGAAACCATCGAGGGCGACAGACGAGCCGACAACAACGCCGGGGCTGTGGCATCGGACGAGAGCCGCATCGCCTCCGCCATGAAGGAGCTCAGAAACACAGGTAGGAAAGAAACGGCCTCCGTCCGGGGCCCGGCGCCGGCCCGAGTGCGCCTGTGGTTTTAGTTAGAAGGGTGTATCTGAAACAGAGGCTCGGCTCTCTGCTTCACTGAGGAGGCCGAAAAATCAGAAACACTGCAGATTTTTGTCCAAAAATGATCTGCGGGCCGAGCCAGCCTGAAACAGCTGATGGATTTGATTTCTCAGCTCCTAACATGCAGGATTGGGCTGGTTTGAGCTCATTTCCTGTTTGTATCGTTAAAGGCCACAAAGTCATCGTTAAGCCGGCGGCGCTGAAAGGCGGCCCTGTGTGGACTCTGCTTCACACGCCTGAAAGAATCAGTGTGGGTCTGAGTGAGGCCGTCACTCTCCACCAGGCTCACAGAAACAGGAATTTTACTGTGAATCTGTTCTGCTGCTCGGCCCAGCAGAACAAACAGCTTAAAACCATATATGGTATAAAGATGGGCGGGGCTACTGTTATGTCACTGCTTGATCCCCTTTGCTGGATGTGAGAAAGAAGGGGTGTGTCTGACTGAGAACCCACACGCTCATTGGGTAATGACTTATGACTGACAGCTTGTTAGCCAATGAGGTTTGCTCCCACAGGTCGTCCATTTTGAAACCTGGACCAGAATGGAATGTTTTATTCTCAAAATGAGTGACAGAGTCCAAAAACTGAGCAGGTTCACAGCGTGACCCCGTGACCTCTGCGAGTTTGCGCTAACGGACTCAGGTGACATTGAAAGGGTCACAGCAGAGTCGTCGTTGCTGTCCATATGATTCAGACACTCTGCAGCCTGAAAAAAGGACTTCTTTTTGTTTCTTGAACACGTTTCTCCTCTCATCCCAAAGGCTTCTTCAGGTCTCAGACCAAAGGTGGACAGACCCAGGTATTTAAACCCCAGTGGGCCGAGTCCCCTGGAGGTGGTTGTGACCCTCTATTGTTCATGCACCAAGGTGTGAAAGGAGGTGTGGGTCATAACAATCAGAAGTTTGAGGTGAAACCAATTTGGGACTTCCCTCCATTGTATCATGTGACCTAATGAAGTCACCTGAACAAAGGTGTGAATGGGGGTTGAGGCGCCTGGGAAGGGAGCTCAGGATCAGACTGTAAGGGGGGGAAAGTTGGTGACATAATCCACCTCCTCTGTTCAGTGATGGATGTTCACAGTGATGCTTCTTTTACGCCTTTCAAACCATCTGTCTTCCAAAATATGAACATTGGCGTCCTCAAAGAGTGACCTTTGACCTTTAGGTGCAGATGTACAGCTGAGTCTTGTCCAGTTTTGCCCTTCTTTTTTTTTTTTCTCAAGCTCCGGAGACTACTATGACCTGGATGACTGAGAACCTACGGGCATTATTCAGACACCAATATTATTGTTGGGGGGGTCTTCAGAGGGACATGTGGGGCGGGGCTTCAGAGGGACATGTGGGGCGGGGCTTCAGAGGGACATGTGGGGCGGGGCTTCAGAGGGACATGTGGGGGTCGTGAGCTACAAACACCGGCACAGCTTTACTGAACTGTTTATGGAGCACTTTATTTCAAACTTTATTCATATTAACAGAATTGTCACAGGTCATCTGCTGCAGGTGGAGCACGTCCACCTCATACAGACAGTGCAGTACAGCCCCTCGGCAGGCTGCCAGAAGCTGGCCAGTCAGCAGACACTGGGTTTTAGGGAGGGGGCTTTTAAAGGGACCGGGGCTAAAACAGCTTGTTTCAGACAGAGGATGATCTGAGGCCCAGGATCAGATAAAGAAGCCTTTTTAATAACTGTGGCTCAATCAAAGCTGCTTTTAAAAACATGCACATTAAAACTAACGTCTGCCTTTAATGTTCTTGCTTCCTGTCTGTGGCGTCAGGTTGGTACTGGGGCAGTCTCACCGCTAACGAAGCCAAAGAGATCCTGCAGGACACCTCCGAGGGCACCTTCCTGCTGCGGGACAGCTCTCAGAGGGATTACCTGTTCACCATCTCTGCCATGACGTCGGCAGGTCCCACCAACCTGCGGATCGAGTTCAAACACGGCAAGTTCAAGCTGGACTCAGTGGTTCTGGTGAAACCCAAACTGAAGCAGTTCGACAGCGTGGTCCACCTGGTCGAGTACTATGTCCAGCTGTCCAGGAGCAGCGACAAGGCGGCGGCAGCGGCGGCATCGGCGGCATCGAACTCTCAGCCCTCTGCGGCGGCACCCAATGGCACAGTGCAGCTGCTGCTCACCAAACCCGTGTACACCACCATGCCGTCCCTGCAGCACCTCTGTCGCATCGCCATCAACCGGAGGACGCGGCGGGTCCAGGATCTGCCGCTACCCAACAGACTGAAGGACTACCTGACAGACTACACCTACAATGTGTAGGGACTGATGTCATCTCACCACTGACCAATCAGATCGTACCCTGCTCTACAGGGACGTGCAATAAGCAGCAGTGAATACTGTTGATGCGCTCCGTGGGTCTGCAGTCGATCACGGTGGAGTCAGAGGTTAAAGGTCAGCAGGAAATGCCACGTCATATGACCCCTCCTGATCACAGCTACCTCTATTCTCTGTGGTGATTTTAACGCCGCGTTTCCCCTTCGGGCGGGGGGGGGGGG
>JAVDPK010000588.1:73952-95499 GCA_034780415.1 Cichlasoma orientale
GCGGCGGGGCGGGGAGGGAGCGAGGCGGGGCGGTGTGAAGCTGTGCAGAGACAAACTGGGAGAAGAGAAAGGTGAACTGGTGGATCTACAAGTATGATTAGACTATATCGATATAAACGATATTGTCTCATCTTATCTCGCGTATGAAAATATATCGATATTTCTTAAAAGCTCCATATATCGCCCAGCCCTAGTGTGAGTGACCCGCAGGCCGCCGGCTCCTTCCCTTTGCGTCTAATATCGCTGCACTGAGATGAGAACGCGTCGCCAGTGTCTGTCTCCTGTCAGTCGAGCTGAAAACAAACACGTGAATCCGTGAGTGTGTCGGCGTTCCCTCATGAAGTCCGCGAGGCACTAATATCCTGCTCCGAGCTTTATCTGATGCTCCCAGCTTCCAATTTCCTTTCTTCTGTCGGCCGCTGTGGTCCAAACGAGCGTCTCTGTGTGAAAACGGTCTGAAGCAGCGATGAAACCTCAGCCCTGTTTCCCCTCAAACAGCTTTATTTTAGACTGATTTCAGGTTTTTCCAGTTCCTGAATATTTTTGGGCTTTTGTTCAGAGAGAACGTGACGTTCAGACTCTGAGAAACTGAAATGCACATTTTTAATGATTTTAATAATTTCAGGACAACAAAAACTTAAATCTGCTGCCTTTGAGTCAGAGATCTTTGCTCAGGCAGGTCTAACAGCAGCATCACAGAGAACAGCTCCCAGAACTACATTACCCAGAATTCTCAGGAAGACAGCGACAGCACGATGAAACTTTGATATGTTGCAGCTGTTAATAAAAAGGATGCTGCAGTTTCTGCAGGCTTTAAATTAGCCCCGCCTTCACACTGAATTCGAGCTCACTGATTGGTTGTGTCCTGCTGAAACACACCATGGGGGTTGCAGTGTTTATGAACTGAGCCTGAGACTGGCTGATGGGACTTTCCATTTTACAGCACAAAAGCGTACCTTGTAGCAGGTGCTACCACCTGATGGAGAACCCTAAACCCTGAGTCGAGTTGGGCTGAGTGGGTACTGGTGGAAAGGAGGCATAAGCTGATCGATCTGATTAAATGTGATGTTTGTTAAAGTGTAACGGCTGAAAATGGAGGACTTCCTGTTTGGCCGTACATGCAGGTGTAGGGGGCGCTGTTTGAATGAGCTTTGAGTTCAGAGGTCATCGCCATTGTGTTTCCTGTGCATTGTATTTTTATTGTGTGTGTGTGTGTGCGTGCGTGCAGCCTGAGGCTCAGTAACAGCAGCTCTGAGGTTCATGGTTAATGTGTGAGGCCTGTGGCGGCGTCTGCACTGTGAGCCTGCTGTAAGCCCGCCGCTGAGATCCGTTTAAGTCGCAGCTCTGCACGGTTTCCAAATGTTGACGCGTTCACGAGGTTTAATGTGGCGCTCGGATTACCAGCGGCAGGGTTAATCCCCGTATGTGAAAGTGCACTGATAACGTGAGGGTGTAATCAGCGTGGAGGAGGGTTAACAGAGGGAGGAAGAGGTCCCGATTAGAGGCTGAGTTTAATCAGAGTGAATTAGATACGCAGAGGAAACACTGGGCTTCTTCTCTTCGCTGATGTTCGACGGCCAAACGGGTGATTCACCCGCAGACGAGCGGAATGACAACGACGACGACCTCAGAGGCCCTGAACAAAGTCTGCACGGTCTGCTTTAGGTCGACGGGCCACAAAGAGCGTCTACATCAGCAGAATTTTAAAATGTCACACCAGTTCAGCCTTCGTCTTCTTCATCCTCTCTGGTTAACTTGGAGAACAGGATGCATTAAAGTTTGAGTTTCTCAGCAGGGATTTCTGTTCTCTTCAGTCTTTGTTGGAGTTCAGAGGTCACACATCAGGCCTCTGCCATAGTCTGCTCTTTAATTTAACACGGAGCAGCTTTTATTTTGAAAGGTTCTATAAATCTCATAGCTTTCATGGATTTTCTTCTGTGGTCTTCGAGTCTGAAACTAATCAGACAGAAAGTTGCTACACTGCTACTGATTGGTCCACAGTTTCTCATGGGGCCGTCTGATTGGTTGATTCTAAAATATAGCTGAAGCATAACTGCAGACACTGCAGCGACGCTCCTCTCGGAGGAAACCAGGTGTTCTTTGTGGTTTCATGGCTTTAAAAGGTGAACTTCATTTACCCCAAAAGGTAGAAGATCATTGTGCAGCAGAAACATGAAGCACAGCTTGTAATAAAACCGTCGTAAATGAAGAGAATAAAGACGGGACAGAGACGGTCCCTTTAAATAGAAAATCGAATCAAAGAGCTCAGTGAGCGAAAATCTAAACATGAGGCAGAAATCTAACTAATGAATACAGACGTAGAATAATTACATTTTTGCGTTATTATCCTTTACTGGCCTCAGTCCAGCGTCTAACTTTAGCCACGCCCCCTTTAAGGCAGCTTTCTTTTAATTGGCTGGCTTCTGGGAACCTGCTGAGGGGCAGCAGAGTCATCATGGGTGAGATTCCTGTTCAGGATTCTTTAAGCCTAAAGACGGTGATTGTCCCGCCTCCTGCCCCCAAAGCGGCCAGTCAGAAACTAGATTGAGAATATGAGCCAATCAGGATTGTTAGATGAAAGCACTCATCCTTCTTCCTGTTAGTGTTTCTGGAATGTGAGTTTGTTCAGCGCCGTGGTGGGAGGAGCCACAGGTGATTGTGTTTCTGCACTGAGCTGTTAATGAAATGTCATGTGACATATGGTAGCTCTGAGCATGTGCAGTAGAAGTAAAACCAGCAGGTGAAAAAAAAGCTTTTTAATTTTGGTGACTGTAAACATGTGGGCAGCCACTGAAGCTCCAGCTGTGGCTGTCTGCGTTCGTTTAGAAATAACAGGCGCTGCCGCCACAGCTCGCCGTCTCTGCCGCCACCTTATGGTGAAAGTAGGACAAAGGAAAGGAGCCGAAGTACGCTGGAAGATGAAGATCATTGGCCTCCGTCTGTGACCTGCTAACGTCTTTAAATGAGCCGCATGGAGGGTTGCGCCACGCCGACCTTTGGTCCCTGCTAAAAGCTTACAGAGTGGATGCTTCTGATGATGTCACTCTCAGGCAAGTGCTGATGGAGGGTAGATGTGTGGGTGGTGTCTAGAACAGCGGAGCCCTCCGGCAGTGTTAATGAGCTCGCATGCATGAGAACCGGCAGCACTGACTCTGACGGGACGCTCACCACGACCATTTCAGAGCACCGCCCACCGTCTGCCACGTGTCAGACCACAGAGGTCGCACAAACACAAAAGAAGCCACACCCACCTTTCTCTGGCCAATCAGACAGTAGTCTTAAATGGGGAGGAGCTAATGGCTTGTTTCAGACAAAGGATGACCTCATGATGCGGTAACGTGCGGTCTGTGAGGTCAGCAGGAACTATACGCTCCTGATTACTCCAGGCCTGCACGTGGACGCGCCGTACAAAGTTCCTGCTGCTTCAGGTTCTTCCGTTCCCGCTCCGCATCAGCCGGGTTCTCGAATTTTCCGGCGTGTTCGGTCTCATAATGCAGATTCAGCCCATGAAGCTCCAAGACAGAAACCTGCTGTAAACACAAACGCTGTCAGCAGTGAAGCTGGAGACGTGCTCGCAGATGTTGTTTCTCTTTGGATCTGCCTTCATATGAGAACAAACGTTCTCAGTGATGATGCAGAACCAGACTTTAATGTTCAGGCTGAAACGGGCGGATTTCTCTGAACGAGAGCAAACGGCTGAAACCTGCAGACGAAGCCTCGAACCTCCGAGCAGCCGCGCTGTGAATGAAGCCTTTGATGTTTTTGGGAATGCTGATAAAATGTTCTTACTGATTTCTCAGTTTGGTTGAACACTGAGCGACGAGTCCTGGCCCTAAAGGTCGGACAGTTCATTGAAAATGCCTGAAACAATCAACCAATCAGGACCTGTTCAGGCTCCCTAAATGTGAGGACTTCCTGCTCGTTCCTGCATGTGTTTGTTTCAGTGGCTTCCAGCTTCAGTACAACCTGATGGACATTTTAGACTCGTCGACTTGTTTCTCGGTGCTTCGGTTCTTTCAGTTTGGGCATTTTCTTCTTTGGAAACCTGCTTTGGGGGCGCGAGCTCGTTGGAAAGGTCCTCAGTGTTCTGTGAATGAGGCAGAGAGCTGTCAGTCATCTTTTATTATCCCGCTGAAAGGAAGCATCACATGAAAAGGCCTCCGAGCCTCACCAGACTGTCAGAGCTGTCAGAGAGCCCGGGGACGTGATGCAGTTTGGACTTCCTCAGCCTCGGGTGTTCTTGGAGGAGAAAAAACACTAAATGAAACTTTTCCTCGGAGGAGAAAGAGAGTAAAAGTTTCTCATTTAGAAACTCGATTTTGCTTAAAATGAAAATTTATGCTTTATTTTTATTACCTGCTCTACAGTTTTTAGAGAACAGGGAGATTATGTAAATGGGAGCGCTCTGAGGTCAAAGCCTCCCCACAGGGACAAACGTCACGAGGAGCAAACCGAGTCTGTGAAACCGACTGAGCGACCTGTGAGAGCTGGTAGGAGCTTCTCTCTGAGAGGAGCTCGGGTTTTGCTCTGCGGTCACTGAGCACCGACCTCTCCGCCCCCTCCTTTGCGGACTCTGCTGGTGGAAGCTCTCCACGCCACCCCCGCCTGCCTCTGCAGGTTTGCATGATAATGTTGGCAGCTGCCTGAGAGCGCCGACCCCTGCCCCCACCCGCCCGTCTGCAGCCCATTCACAGGGTCACATTCATTCTCTCACTCAAAGACTCTGCCCTAACATTTGTGCTCGTGCACAGCACGAGGATTCAGTGCTTTTAGTTTCAGTCAGCGCTGCGTTTGCTTGTTTCAGTTTTTATTATTTAGAAATGTTGGATTTTTACTTTGATCATTATTTTGATTAGCAGACTGTTTGGCAGCCAGATTTGAGAAGTTCAGGACAAGTTTTACAGTAGAAACACTCACCAGGACCTCCTCGTTAATGCAGTTTAAACCTGCAGTTCCTCTGCAGTCCAGCAGAGGCGCCACAGTGAGTCAGTCCCATAGACTCCCATCTTAAATAAACACATTTACAGCCTGATACAGAAACTGCTTTGGCGTCTGTTGAAAATATCCCCCCTTCATAACAGCTGTACGGGGGAGGATGTTTTTATGGCTCACCTGTTTAAATTAAGTTTGCATTATCAGGGGCATAGCCTCTCTGACTGACAGGTGGATGGTGACACAGGTGGCTGTAGCTGCTAGCTGTCTGCTAGGCTCCACCTCAGCTAACTGGAGTCTCTGAACTGGACCTCTGGACTGTGTTTGTGCTGTTGGAGCCTTTTGGAGCATTTTAATGTAGTTATCTGACCAATAATATGGCTGCTGTGGCTTCATTGGACTAACAGGCCGCCCAAGAAGGCGGAGCTCCAGTTTTAGTATTTTACTTGGATGTCACTGATGAGCAGTGATGTGACGTTCCTGTACAATCTATGCTAATCGAGCATTAGCTGATAATGCTGAGTCCAGGAACCAGTGAGGGCTTCCATCTTTTATTTACAGTATGTGTTTACAGATGATTAGAAAGTGTGTGCAGACATTACTGATTGAAAGAAAACCGATCAGTCCATTGATAATGTTTTGTTCTGTTCGCTGCAGCGCCTGCCCCTCTGAGGCCTGAGCATCAGCGGCTGTGATGGGAACTGTGGGCGGTGCTCAGCGTGTTTGTTCTGGGAGCTGAAGGATTGTTGGATGGTTCATGAAGGAGGATGATCTGAGGAAATCTGCTGGTTTGGATGTGCAGGCTCTCAGAGGAGGGGGGGGTGGGGGTGTTTTCACGGTCGTGTGGTTCTGCCCCGATGTGGGGGCGGGTGTGGGGGGGGGTGTTAGCCGTGAACCCCTCTGCACCGTCTCCATGGTGATCTTGCGGCGTCGCCTCCCACCTAAACGTGGCGCTGCTTTCAGCTCTGTTGCCATGGCGACAGCAGAGCAGCAGACTCGGATGAGTCAGGGTGGATTTTCTCCTCGGCTCTCTCGGGCTGACGGCTCGGGTCGCACGATAGCCGGGTTTCAGACTGGCTCTCGATGCCCAGGAAACACACGGTACCGTTTTAACACTGCGGGGAAAAAAGAGGCTTTATTGTTTTAAATAAAGATCTGAGCAGTATGAGCAGCAGCAGGCAGGTGTAATGTAGCAGGCAGGTGTGTGCATGTCTGATTCTTCGGGGTTGTGTTGCAGTGTTTTAGTTTGTGCCTGAGGCAGAGCGTTTTAACTTCATTATAATGTAAGGCTAATGTGTTAGATAGCAGCTGCTGACCTCTGACCTTCCCCCTGAAGTCTTGTTCAGCGTTGTTAACATCAGTTACTTCATGTGTTTGTGAGGGAGGGGCTGTGTTATTTTTAGTACGGATTAGTGTCTGAGTATCGATTTTTGCCATCTAAAACCAGTTTTCAGAGCCTGTGTGTGTTTCCATAAACTGACCTTTGACCTCTGCTTATTGACGAATAAATCCTGCTCATTTCCAGCTCCGTGTTTTTACTCCTTGGTGCAGCTCCTCGGGTTATTCTCTGAAACAAACCATTTTAGCTGCTCCCTAAAACCATGCTGGCTTCTGATTGGCTAACCTTTGGAGGTCTGCAGAGGGGCAGGACGCAGAGCTTATGATATGTACTACATTGTAACAATGTATCCATGACAGAAAGAATAAATCAGCTTTAATTTAGAAACTGGAAACAGCCATTGGTGGATTGTGATTTGCGCTGAAGATGAACTGTGATAACGTTTCATCTGCTCATCAAACTCTAAAGCATGAGGAATCAAAACTAAACAAAGTGACATTTTAATAGATGAAGTATTTATAAAAAAATAATGTTTTCCATCAGCTCAGCACAGCCTGCAAGTTTTCCGCTTTTGTTATTCTGGAAATTTCTGGAGCAGACGTATAAACCTGCTGATTTTGGTGCTTTTTGTCCAAATTAAAAGGCCAAAACATCTTTAAGATCATGAGTATGATCTCTGTTCTCATTTCCATGTTAAACAGAATGAAATCTGAAGAGCGCTCAGAGCAGATTGGAAATGATAGCAGAAACCAACAGACACAAGATGGGATCGCAAAGAGTTTCTTTAGGGATTCGTCTTCCTCCAAACAGCCCAACTCGTGGCTTCGGGATAGAAAAGAGTCGAGTATCATCTGCATACAGTGAAAAGCTCAGCTGTGCTGTTGATGTAAGCAGACACATGTAAGTACAGAAAGGAGGAGGACCGCCTTCACTCTGCAAACAAACCCACATTCTTCTTCCTCAGCACCTCCTCCTCCACCTCTCTGGACCTGCTCTCTCCAAATACCACCGCAGTCTTTAAGCCAGAGTGCCGGCCTGGCATTTTAAAAGGCCAAACCGGAGTGGGATGGGTCTTTATGAGGGCGAGCGTCAGTCAGCCTCCTCTCTACAGAGAGAGAGAGATTCATCTGCTGCAGGCTCATGTGGAGACGTGTTGTTAAAGGAGGTGAAGCTTCGTGGGCTGAGGTCATTCACAGAGAGTTTAACAGCAGCAGGTGGAGAAAAGCCTGAGTTTGATTTTCCTCACGTCTGTAACGAGACAGAAACAGTCATGTGACAGTCACCAGACTTCTATCATATGTTAGTGTGTATGTGCATATATATTTCATGTTCTTTAAATAGAATTAAATGATGTTTTCACCTTAGAGATGCAAACGTGTGTGAGGTGTCAATGAGATTTGACTGCACGTAATCGTTGATCAGAGTGAGTTAGTGGAGCAGCTGTGATAAAGCAGAGCTGTGTCTGCATGTGTGAGTCTTTGTGGCAGACTGCAACAGCCTGTTTTCACATTATCAGCTGACGGGAGTCAGAAATGTGGATGTAGGTCAGCTCCTGCTACGCTTTATATTCAGTAACATTTCACCCAGAAACCTGCTTCACTTCCTGCGTTTGCTGCTAAATATTTAACGTCCTGACGATGTCGGGGTAGCTCCCATCATGCCTCGGTGCAGCGCATGTTCGTGCCTGTTTAAAATGTGGGTCAGGATCTCTGCGGACGGATAATCTGCTGCTCCGCAGTCAGAGCGGGTCGCCGTGTTTTCACTGAGCTGCTCCTGATCCACAGACAGGAGCTCCGAACCCTGCTGGAGCCGGCCGAGCACACACAAACCCTTAGATTAGAATGAGGCATTATCGGCTAAACACAAACACACATTATTGTTTCAAACTTCTGAACACTAAAGATTTTATAATAAAGTTTTGTACTCAGGGAAAATCTGAATGTTTTAACTCAAAGTGAAACCTTTGAGATGGAAGCAGGCGACGCCTCCTCTGAAGCAGCCCATAATCGATACAGGTTCCTGTTTCACTGCAGGAACCAATCAGATCAATACGCTGCAACTGAATTAAATGTGTGATGCGTATGTTGTCGCTGAGCTTGTGATTTCATCAGCAGCTCACAGAAGTGACGGCGTGACCTTTACCCACGCAGATGGCTCTTGGCGAGGAGTCGACCTCCTGATGTCAGATTTAATGAGACGAGAGCCGATACGCTGAGCTTCTCTGCACTGAGGCAGGAAACGCATCATCACCGCACTCATAAACAACACAACAGACCGAGACGACGAGACCGTCGGTCGTACGTCTCACGACGTTTGAAGTCTTCATGGTTTGGTGGGAGGTGCTTGTCTCCATCCAATCACATGTCTTTAACAGCGATCATCACCTGCCAATGGGAGCACTCTCTCCATCCTCATGTTCACGCTCTCTGGGCTCTGCTTTTCCTGTTCAGCTTGATTCTCTGAGTTGATTCTCAAAGCATGATGGGAAATTATTGTAGTTGTGCAAACGGTGACTGCAGGGTGTAGGAACTCTGCAGAGTGGAGAGGGTGCGTCTGCTTTCAGCTTTTGAAACGACTGATTCAAAGGCTGGTAACCCTCAGCTGGTTACATCTGATTTCTTTATTTTCTGAAGTAAATTGAGAATAAAATGGTTCATACTCTACCAGAGCAGCTTTGCATGATTCACAGTTCATTATCTGACACTGGGACATCTTCCAGGCCTTCAGTTAATGTCTCAAACAAGCTGTCTCTTTAAGGAAAAGCCTGCCGAGGGGCAACAGCCGGTGCATTTGAGCTGCATCTGAGCCCAGTCCAGTGAATCCGGATGACTGGAGCTAATAGGCTGAACTTATTTCCAGCTGCTTCCAGACAAAAACACCTGATTTTAGTTTCCACGGATGCAGCGAGGAGAACTTGTGAACTAAATCATCTGGAGCTGAAGACAAACTCTTTGTTCGCTCATTATCTCTTTCTGTACTTTCAGAGCACGTCGGCGTTCCAGGCGACCGTAAACGATGAAGGTTTGATCGTGGCGACCCTGGAGCTCTCAGACCTGCAGGAGAACGTCACGGCGTATGCGGCGCAGATCTCCGGAGAACCTCGAACTGTCCTGGTTCAGTTCGTCAACACCAGCGAGCCTCTGCTGTACAACGCCTCATTCCACGGCCTCTGCTACACGCTGGGGCTGCTGGTCAAACGGGGACAGGCCTGGTCCAGACCCGTGAAGACTGTGACCGTGCTCACGAGTAAGAACCTCGCCGTTTCACGGCACAGGGGGACTGGCACTAAATATTTATATTTAAGATGAGCTTCATTCATGCCAAAGTTGGGGGATTTATTTGTTTAAAGGATCAGAAAATGTTGAATAGAGTTCATGAGAAAGAGATTCTTGCATTTATACATTTAGTTCAAATTATATCTTATGTAACCCTAAATTATTCAAATAAGGCACCTAAACTCTATGAATTTATTGATTACCTATTTATGCAAACACATAAATTTACACCTACATCTAACTGGAGTTCCTCCTGGACCCCTCCTGGGTGAGCTGTGTTTGAAATGTCCCACCGGGAGGAGACCCGGGGCTGGTCCAGGGAACTCTGGAGAGTTACATCTGGCTGGGAATCCCTCGGAGGAGGAGGAGGAGGTGGCCGGGGAGATGGATTCTGATCTTTTTTTTTGTGTCAGCAGTAAACGTGTAAATATTGTGAAGTACCTCTTTCAGAGTTCGGTAACATTCAGCCATGATGATGCTGGCGTTAGGTTTAGGGGCCGCTGATCAAAGTCTGCATGGAGCTTGTTCGTCTGTGGGGTTTTCTACACTTCCATGTTGTCTGCATGACCTTCAACTCGTCGTTTCTGTCTCCTCAGAGCCGCTTCCTGTCCACAGTGCTCAGATATTGGACTATAAGGAGGCTCCAGAGACTGGTGTGGTGTTTGAAATTGATCCTCCGACCAGAAGCGTCTTCAGCAGAGTCAACATCAGCTACACTGAAGGACAAGAGCGCCGATCGATGCTCTATAAAGGTAAAACACCGTAGTCTGCATGTGTGAGTGGAAAGGAAACCTTTACACTCATCAGATTGAGGCCAAAATACTTTAATTCACTCATTTCTTGAAGTTCTCAGCACTAAAAGGTCCTCAGACTGTTTGTCTTTGCAAAATGCATTCAGTCATCTAAAACCCGTCTGTAGCATGGACATAAGGACAGCAGTTCAGTCTGACCTGGAGGTGGCAGTGTCGGATCGCTGTTGAAGCGCCTGAGCTCAGGCACTGTGATTCCAAAATGTGTCTGCCTGAATAAGGCTCCTCCCCCTCCCAGATTGGAGCTTCTGGTTGGATAGCTCTGGGATGTCCTCTCTCTGATGTAAACATCAGCCATTTTCAGCATTTCTGAAAATCACTTGTTCCACTTGTTTGTTTTTGTTTAATATTTTAGTTTCTTTTTTTTTAATGAAAAGAGGACCCAGGATTGATCCCTGAGGAACTCCAAACCTCATCGCTCAGGCGCTTCAGTGTTTACGTCAGCACTGCTGACAAATGTTACCAAAGCCCCAAAAATAAAGAAAAAAGTACAGAGGTTCCTTTAGGACGGTGTCTTCGTGTTCTGCTGTTTCATGTTAGCTGCTCTCACCTTGTAGAGACTCTGAGATGTTTCTTCTGTGCTTGTTGTTTGTAGATTTCTACAAAGGGAAGACGGTGTTTAAGCACTGGTTACCAGGGATGTGTTACCGGAACATCACCTTCCAGCTGATCTCCGAGGCCACCGTATACCAGACCGCTCTGGTTACCCACAGTGACATCACTCACACCCCTCTGCACCACCGGACAGGTGAGGCACCCTCCCAGTCTGAGCTTCTTATTAACCTCTGAGAGTCCAGTGTTCACTCTCTGTGCTGATTGGATTAGCTTAGCATAAAGATTTGGGCTGTAAAGCTGACTTTCCTGCATGAAGCTCTAAATTCTGCTCTCAGGAGTCGTTACTGGGATAAAAACAGTCACATGTAAATTGATTAGATCTGCAGAAGATGGTGGGCTGAATGAGAGCCCTCAGGTTCCACAGAGAAGCTGTTCTCCATAATGATGTAAGAAGCAGGCGTCATCATTTCTCGCGGATCTCAGGCTCATAGCGTGCGGCGAGCTGACAGTCGAGTCTCACGGGGTCGTTTCCTGATCAGAATAATTCATGAGTCTGCTGCTGTGCTCCTCATCCTCTCCTCCTCTCTCCTCTGCAGTGCCCTACCCTCCCCTCAACATCTCCCACAGGATCATCCACCTGAGCCAGAGGGCAACTCCGGGTCAGGGGACTGACATGCCCCCTCACCGATCCCCACGCCAGGTCGGGGACGTCCCGCTGATGGAGGAGCGGGAGGAGGCGAGTCAGGCAGAGGAGAACGCCACCTCAGAGGAGGTGATAGGAGTCACTTCCACCCCCTTCAACTCCACAGAAATCCTGACAACGAGCGCCGCCGTCGATGTGAACAGCAGCCACACGGAGGAGGCGGAGCCTACTAGCTACTGGCTAGATCCGACGGAGCCGTCTCCTGGTGACAGGGACGAGGAGTTCGTTAACGGCGTGGTGCCGGAGTACGAGGACTCAAACGAGCCGGGCTCGGCTTTGGCGTTCCCCGCCGAGCCGTCCGTCCTGCCCACCAGGCTGCCGCCCATCCTGCTGGAGCTGCGCTGGCTGCCGCCGCGACCGCCCACCAGCTATGACAGCTTCAACGTCTACATCTACAGAGACGGTAAGCAGCAAGCACGAGGCGGTCAGCGTTTTTCAGGGTTTGAGTTCTGTGGCCACTGCACATGCTCAGTAACCCACTGGCCATGGCAGTGAAGGTTTGTGTAAACGAGTTTTCCGAGCTTCCTGCGAGTGGCGTCTAAACCTCTTCTTCTGTTCTTCAGGTAACTCGACGGAAACGGCGACCGTGGACGAAAACACTCACGAGTTTTTCACCGAGTTAACGGAGCCGGGAACGTACCGAGTGCAGGTGACCACGCTGAGTTCGTCCGGAGAATGCGAGGCCCGAGAGAGCAGCGTTGACACCGGCTTCACCTTCTACCTTAGTACGTCCATAGTAACACGCTCACAGGAACACGCTCATGGGAACACGCTCACGGGAACATGCTCACGGGAACATGCTCACGGGAACACGCTCATGGGAACACGCTCATGGGAACACGCTCACGGGAACATGCTCAGGGGAACACGCTCATGGTGGCGTTTGGCAGCAGAAGCTGTACAGCATCAAACAGCGTGTGAAACTCGAGGAAAAAATGAAGCCAAATACATGTTTGCTTTAATAATGATATCATTCTTAAATGAGTTCATGTTGATTATCGTCACGTTCTCACCCGTTGACTGTCTTCAGCTTTTAACCTGCACACATGAACACCTGCTTCATCTCTGGTTTTATTAACTTGGAGTAAAATGGTTCCAGGTTCCGACGGCGAGCTGCTGGAGGAGCTCCGGGAGCGTCCTCAGGCCGTCAGCGTCAGACTGCTGGACTCGAGCACTGCCGCCGTCTCCTGGGCGCCGTCTTCCCAGAACCACAACGGCAGCCTGGTGTCGGTGGTTTCCACCACCTGCCTGAAGCCCAGCCTCAGCCAGAGGATGGAGAACACGTACTGCAGCGAGGTAACACGCCGCCAAACCTTCCGCATGGGTGAACGGCAACTCCAACCTCAGAAAGAGCTTTAAGAAACCCCAACGTATCCAGAGTACTCCAACATGTTCTAAATGTTCTGTTACCTGGTCTGATGCCTCAGCAGCTGCAGTCAGAGCTTTAGATATGAAGCTTCGCTGGTCGCTGTGTGGACTCAAGGAGATGCTCCTGCCGCAGGGTCAGGCTCAGGGTTAGAGGTCAGGGTTAGGGTGTTGGGGTAAAAATTCTGACTCCAACCCCTGACCTTTGACTTCTGGGGTTCTGTGTCTTGCTCAGAGGCTCCTGAGCAGGGATTGAACCTTTTATTTACCGTCTTTATTTCTTTGTTTATCTTCACAGGAAAACTCGACGAGTGACATCATCACCCACCTGACGCCCGGCGCCCAGTACAGAGTGGTCGTCTATCACACCAACGGACCCCTGACCAGCCCACCGTCGGAGCCCGTCATCATCGATATCGGTGAGCGCCGCCATCGCTTCGCCTTATGCTTTTTTAAAGCCTCTCTTTCAGTTTCTGCCTCCTGCTTCACTGTCAAACCCCTCCCGTTTCCGTGTGTCAGAGCCCACCGGCGTGCGCGAGCTCGCCATTTACCCTCTGAGCCCGACGGCGGTGATCCTCAGCTGGCAGCGTCCGTACCACGTGGCCTTCAGGAAGTACGTCCTGCAGACCTTCTTCTTCAACCCCGTCACGCTGGCCTCCGAGTGGACCACCTACTACGAGATCGCCGCCACCGCCTCCGTCATCGCCTCCGTGGTAACAAATCTCTCTCGCAGAAAGCGCGTCACCGCCCGCGTGGCGTACGCCTGAACACCTTTCTCTGTGTCTCCTCTCAGAGGGTGACCGACCTGCTGCCCGCCTGGTATTATAATTTCCGTGTTTCCATGGTGACGTGGGGCGACCCGCCGCTCAGCTGCTGCGACAGCTCCACCGTGAGCTTCGTCACAGGTACGACTCGGTGTGAGGCGGCGGGAAATTTCATTTTTAATTTTTACTCGTCTGTCTTCGGTGATGATGATGATGGTGATGATGATGATGATGATGATGATGATGATGATGATGATGATGATGATGATGGTGATGATGATGATGATGATGGTGATGGTGATGATGGTGATGATGATGATGATGATGGTGATGATGATGATGGTGATGGTGATGATGGTGATGATGATGGTGATGATGATGATGATGATGATGTTGATGATGATGATGATGATGGTGATGATGATGATGATGATGATGGTCAGTTTATCCCTTAAAGAGAAAATCTCAGTAAAAATAAAAACCTGTAATTTTAACATGTTTTTGTTTTTTACTTATTTTTTGGAAATATTAGCGCTTCAGTCACCCCAGAAATAAATGAAGCAGATCTCCCTCCTCTTCCTCCCGCAGCTCCCGAGGCGCCTCACATCTCCTCGGTCGATTACTCTCATGGCGTTTTGTACGTTCGCTGGACGTACGGCGAGCTCTTCATCGACCTGTCGCACTCCAGGATGCTGCACTGGCAGGTGGTCGCCGTCGGGAAGAGAGGACCCGAGAAGACGTACTCCGTGGACGTGAGTTCAGAGTTCAGGCGTGAATTGCAAACACACCTGTGGAGGGTTTGAGTCGGGCCGCGTTCAGGTAGCGAAGAAGCTTTTTATCCACCTGCTTCATCCACGTAGATTCCTGGCAGGCAGGTTCTCGATGATTTAAGTTCACTGAGAGTTAAAGACTTTAAGCAGCCTGTTTTTGCCCCTGTTCATTCTGACCAATGAGACTCTGTGAACAGAAGCTAAACTTAAACCGGAGCTCAGCAGAGACGACCTGACCGGGATGGACTGAAGAGCTGAAGGTCAGCTGCTGCAGCTAGATGAGCTTTACACTGCAGTTCCTGGACTCAGACACAGGCTGGTTTACGTAGCTTCAAGAAGGTTTTTGAATTCTCTGCTGTAAGTTTGGTTTGAGAGGAGAATGAAGTGAACCTGAACAGGGTCGAGTGGAGCAGGCAGAGGATCCAGCGGTGGAGGTGGAGGTGTTTTAGGTCAGTGACGTGAAGCTGTAGCATCTCAGCTGCACTGTGTTTGTTAGTCTGCAGAAAATGTTAGAAGCAGAAGTGAAACTTGGAGCAGAGCTGAAAGCTTTGACGAGCTCATGTGTTCGCTATTTCTTCATCTTTTGTATCGGCAGCGCTTCTCTGTGAGGCTGCAACTTGTCTCCCCATGTATGTGTTGATTGTATTGTCATGATGAGGGTTCTGGAACCTAATTTCCCTGACGGGACCTTCCCCAAGGGATCAATAAATCTTAATCTTTAATCTTAAACTTTAATCTTAATCTTTAATCTTAAACTTTAATCTTAATCTTTAATCTTAGGCAGAGAACAGCAGGTTTGAGGGACATTTATCTCACTGTCAGACGTGTTACCCAATCAGCAGCAGCGTGTATATAAACCCCGCCTCTTAAGATGGCAGAACGCATAACAAATGAGCTTCAGGTAACAGAACAGGCTGTTTACTCTCAGAGCTGAGCTCAGGCTGGGAGAGCTATATAATAAGCCACGCCTGGACACACACACACCTGCACACACACACACACACATTGAATGCTGTGTGAGGAGTTTGAGTTTCAGGTAATTTTCTGGTCATTTTGTCCTCTTGGAGGACCTGCAGGTGACCGTCAGCTCGCCGTCGACCCATTTTTAGCCTCGTGTTTGCAGCTTCCTGTCTGGATGTTCTGAACGAGCCCTTTTGTGCGTTTCCATTAGGAGCAGCTCTGCAGCAGCAGCTTGTTATTTCAGGGTCGAGTTGAGCTGCTATTGATTCTCTCCTCGGGTTGGTTCAATGGTCCAATTAGCAGAACAAGAATGACCTGCAGACCCTTCTCCTCAACGGGTCCAATTACCACCACAGTCACAGCTCGCTCCCATAATTAAGCGTTTGAGGGTCTGAGGTGATGTTGGAGGTTTAATTGGCCTCAGGACAGAAATACAGGAACTTAAATCAGACGCAGCCGGCGTCTAGATGTCACACACCTTCATGATCTTTAGTAGTCTGAATTCCTGTTAGGTTGCTTCTGATAGTGAAAATGTTCACCATCCAGCTTATTGACGAAGCACAGTTAATGTGGAGAAATGCACCAGAAGAAGTCCAGAAATAAATGTATTTATTAATTATGAGAAAATATCAGTAATCAGCATCAACGTCCGGGCTGAAAAGTGAAGCGAGAGTACCAAAAACAGCACTTCCTGTTCCAACAAAATCATAGACTGTATATAAAAGTTGGACATAGTAGGGCTGGGCGATATATCGAGTTTTTAAGAAATATCGATATATTTTCATACGTGATATAAGCTGAGACAATATCGTTTATATCGATATAGTTACAATCATACTTGTAGATCTACCAGTTCACCTTTCTCTTCTCCCAGTTTGTCTCTGCACACCTTCACACTGCCCCGCCTCTTCACCTGAAAATCATGCAGGAAGCGACAGCATGGAGACGTAAACAGACACAAAGCTAATGAAGAGGAGCTGGTCAGTAAAAAGAAAAACAAAGCTCAGTTATTTGGAGATGGTTCGGATTCAAAGTGTCAGATGAGCAGCAGAATAATGTATTCTGTGGAGAATGCTGCAAACAAGTCCCGACAAAAGCACTCATCTTTTCCACTGTGCATACCAATGATAATGCTAATGGCCACATCGCTTGCTAACTGTTATGATAACAGCTGAAGCAGCCGGCGCAGCTAGAACCCTGCTGGCTGAAGGATGCAGTTTGTTCAGTCTGTTTTGTTATTTGCACAGAGTACTACATGTACAGGAGTACACACAGGAGGAAGTACTTTGGTGAAGTCCACTTCAGCCTTTTGCTGTTTTTGCTCTGTATCTTTTCTCTTTACTTTTTAATAGCACAGCTGTGAGTCTTTTGTTATGGAAGAAAAAAGCATTAATTTATTTGAGCAGCATTATTATTTAAATATGCCAATAGTTTATTTCTGAGCAATTTCTCATGTACATCTACAGCTGAATGTTTAAAAAAAAGTGCCCGTGTGACATTTTGGGACACGTATCTTTGACTCGAAGTACCTTTTTGTTTGTACCTCGATACAAAAAATATCGAGATTTATATCGTATATCGGCATTCAGCTAAAAAATATCGAGATATCATTTTTTGTCCATATCGAGATTTATATCGTATATCGGCATTCAGCTAAAAATATCGAGATATCATTTTTTGTCCATATGGGCCAGCCCTAGGACATGTTGAAGCTTCAGTGTTAGCCAGCATGTTTGTTTTCTTGTTTCCTAGAGTGTTTGGACAATAGCATTAGCTGACAGCTAATGCTCGCTAGCTAGTTAAGCACAGACTGTATGGGAGCATCACAGACACAGATACCTGCTACTCAGCGCTCAGTAACATCCAACATTCCACTTTATTCCTCTTTCATTTCTCAGTCCTGGAGGCTGATGGAGATCACATGGCTTTACAAACCAATGGGTGATGTCACAATGGCTACATCCATCTTTTATATACAGTGCCTTTGGGTCTGCAGCGAGTTTTGTTTCTACATTAAAATTATAATTAGCTATAAGAATACAACACTGAGAACTGAAATACAGGAAATAAAGATCCAAATAAGTATTTGTGGCGTGTCCAGGCTGCCGGTTTCGTTCCTGCTGTGGCGTTTGTGGTCGGCAGGTCTGCAGAAGATGGCTGATGGTGGCTTTTTGTGCTGGACTGAAACACTGAGTCACTCTGTTTTTACATGAGAGCAGACGGTTTAATGAAGCCTCCACAATCTGTGAACACAGAGCTGATCGTTTATTTTTAGAATTATGGAAATCTGACTTCTTTAATCGTTTATTCCCGGTGGAAGCAGAGGGTCACGGCGCCTAACGGTGAAATAAACAGCTGTGAGGATTTACACTCAGGCTATTTTTAGTTTCTTTTCAATACAGATTGAAAGCTATTTTAGAGTTACATGTTGCCTCTGTTAATCTTTCAGCAGGGGAAAAACAATGAACCAGATATCAAAGAACAGTGTGCCCCATCAGAGGCAGGAAAAGATTTAAGATGCTCAGGAGTAACTGTTTACATGCTGTTTACATGCTGTTTACATTTTGTGTCAGGTGACTCGTAACGTGATGCGGGCGACCCTCCCTCTGCCTCCTGGAGATATCTACAACCTGACGGTGACAGCGTGCACGGAGCGCAGCAGGAACACCTCCACGCCCAACATCATCAAACTGGGTCAGCACCATGCTTGGAAAGGCATTAAAATCTTACAGAGCATTCATTTAGATGTTAAGATGGTGGAATAACAGTGAGGTTACCGTGGCTTCATCCACATCAGGATGTGCAGAGGTGCTGAGGAACGAGCCGGCTGGTTTAAGAGATTAAAAAGTCAAAGATGCCGCCGGCGTGCAGAATAATAAAACGGTGACACGTATAAATCAGAGGACAGATGAACAGTTTGTTGTTGCTGTGCAGTTTTGTGTTTGAAGAGAAGTGATTGAGGAAATGAAACGAAGGCGCAGGAGTTTTAAAAGGTGTAAGATGTGAGTGGAGACGACGCCTCGGTGCCGAACTGACCGGCGGCCTTTCCCTGTGTTGTTCTGAGGCAGCTGCAGGTCTGAAGTCTGAGTCAACCTCAGAGTGAACATGAAACTTCATTTTCTCCACTTCCTCTTCTGAGCGTGTCAAACTATTTCAGTCCTCTTTGGAGGAAGTGTGACGGTCTTTAGCAAGGCTTGGCTCAGCTCGGCCCTGCTCTGCACCGCCGCAGTTTCTCCCGCAATACGGGCTCTCACGACGCTTTTCACTGCTGTTTCCTGCAGAGCCAGCTCCTCCCAGGTCGCTGTACGCCGTCAACGCCACTCACTCATCCGTGACTCTGCTGTGGACCGAGGAGGGAGTGGTTGACTACTACCAGGTCCTCTGTAGACCCAGCAAAGCCAGCAAGGAGCAGCTCAAGGTAAAAGTGTTTCAGATAAGCTTTTACTGCATCAGCTGAAAGTGTGAGACGGTTACGAACGAGCTGCAGAAGGATTACGAAACAGCTAGATTAGTTTTATCTCTGCAACTGCTTACCGAGCGAGTTTCCACTCATAGAAACTCAGCAGTTTTAAAGACTTTTTATTCTGGTCAGCCAAACTTAATTAAAAACATGATCAGCAAATAATTTCATAATAAAAGACCTCCTTCTGTGTTTTGCTGGTGTGAAATTTTCTGAGCTAATCCCACAGAACCGTGGAAGTTATTAAAAATGTTTCTACAGCACCGGTGAAAAATAAATCCAACAATCCAAAAAGGACCGAGGATTGATCCCTGAGGAACGCCGAGCCTCATTTTAGCTGCTAAAGGCACAAAAACACGGATTTCTGATTCCGTTCTCCTGGAGAACCCCAGGTTTTAGCTGACAGAGAGCTACAGAAACATTTCAGCTGAAAAACTGAAGTTACAGCAGTGTGAGCTCGTGCCGAATTTCCTGATCGTTATGGATTCTTCAAAGATCACAGTGCCCTGAACAGTGCTCACTGTGGCTCTTCCAGGATCTGCAGATCAATAAAACACAATAAATAGTAACTCAGAATGAAACTTTCTGCACACTGTAAATGTGCCGTGGCAAAGAGATAATGAGCTGCTGATGGTGAACGTGCGCTTTTACCTGGAGGACCAGGTAACGTTTGGATGAATGAGTCCAAATGTAGTTTGTTTCAAAGCTTCATTAATGCTAACAAGCTGCTTTAATTAAAGAACTGAAAGTGAGGCCGAAGCTGAAAGCAGAACAGACTGACTGCGTGCCTCAGAGATTATTCCCTGTTTTCTTTTGTGCTTTTATTTTTACTTCTGCTGTTTAATATGCACCAGACAGGAGTGAGCAGATCGAGTCATTGCAAACTCACAGAAAGCCTTACTCATGCAGAAATGTTCAGTAAAGCGATGATACGTCTGCGGGTGCTGTCCTGCAGTGAGTCCTCCTGAAGGGTCTAGAAATGACTGAGCTGAAATAAGCAGTTATCTGTCACAGGATGAGTCAGCATTATTTCAGCCTGCTGTTAATGCTGAGTCAGAGTATAAATGTGTAATCCATGAGCTGTTGGGACATTCTTTTTAAACTGCAGTGTTGTGTTATCCTAGTAAGGACTTCAATAATGATAACTCACACCTGTTTATGTTTCATGTGTCTGAAAGGAAAAAATAAATATCGTCTGAATTATCGGATTTTTAAATCCACAGATATCGGTCTTAAAAACCGTCTATAGGAGAGTTTAGAAAACATGTCGTTTTCTTCCGTGTGCCTCTCATAGTAAACCTCAGTCTGTTTCAGCCTGTTGTCAAAAATGAAAGTTCTGTAACGTCCATTCAGTGTAAAGTTTTTATAGGAGTGAAATTATCTCCTGAAAAGTTGCGCAGCATTTCTGTTTGCTGGTAGATCCACTGCAGGCGTGCACGAGTCTGCTTATGTGGCTCGATTACAGCTAAGCTCGCTAGGAAGCTTAAAGTGAAGATCGGCTTTTATTTGAGAAATAAATCCTGCTTTATTTTTGAAAGAGAAAAACTTGTGGAAGCTCCTTTGTGCCCCTGATGGATTTAGATGATTTACACCACCCCTCTGAGCATCTCCACGTTATATCACCAGGAAACAGCAGCATGTCTTTATTCTGTACCCTCCTGAGAACACAGGGAACTTTCCATTGAACTTTTTTCTGACCACTACACAGGACACGAGGTCCCAAAAGGATGAAGTGATAAACTTCCAGCTCTGTCTCAGTCAGGTCACCGTCCAGCTGTGCTCCTGAAACAGCTGCTTTTTATTGTTGCTGGCTTCCTCCAGATCTGAGGAATTATCTCCCTGCACAGGTTGATGTGAACACTGCAGAAACTTAAACACCCTTTTATCTGTGTGTACATGAAGAACGTGGTGAAGGTGTGTTTCTCTTTCATGTTGTGGCTGCTTGCAGATCATGAGAGTAATTAAGGCATTTAATTAGTATTTTTATTTAAAGAGTTCAGTTTAAGCCTAGGTTAACAGTTAAACTGCATGTTTCTGGACATGTAGTTTGCAACAGTGTGCAGAGATGCAGGTGGATAGCAGGTCTGATCTTCTAATAATGAGTAAAGCATCAGGTTAATGAGCCAAACTTGGTTCGATGGTTTCTCCTACAGTGTGCTGGAAAAAGTGACCAGATTTAAACTTAGTTAAAGAAACAGGAAGTGTCACATAACAATGGATTTGTTTAGGAAAATGAATAGGGCAGTTATCTTTAGCTTCTATTTTGAACTTCCTGACAGCTTTTACAGTAACGGACATGCTGGAACCAGAGTTACAGGAGTAATAGAACAACAGAAACTAGAACCAGAGTTATAGCAGTAACAGAACTACAGAATCCAGAACCAGAGTTACAGCAGTAATAGAACTACAGAAACTAGAACCAGAGTTATAGCAGTAACAGAACTACAGAATCTAGAACCAGAGTTACAGCAGTAATAGAACGACAGAAACTAGAACCAGAGTTATAGCAGTGACAGAACTACAGAATCTAGAACCAGGGTTATAGCAGTGACAGAACTACAGAATCTAGAACCAGGGTTATAGCAGTGACAGAACTACAGAATCTAGAACCAGGG
>JAVDPK010000588.1:95599-106887 GCA_034780415.1 Cichlasoma orientale
TTATAGCAGTAACAGGAAGGAGACTCTGGAAAAAGATAAAGTGTGTGCTCATAAAACTAAAAATAAAGTTTTATTAATTCAGTCTGTGTGTTCAGCAGGGTGTCAGCAGCCCTTTCTCTTTATATGGACTTCAAATCTGACCTCTTCTTCCTCTTCCTCAGGCCCTCGAGCCGCAGACCTCCACCTCACACGTTCTGACCATTTCTGGTTTGACACCATCGTCCAGCTACAACTGCACCGTCACCAGCTTCAGCTACAGCACGCCCAGCAAACCCGCACACATCACTGTCAGCACCATCGGTAGGTGGCGCTGTTTACTGCAACACACCTTCACCACATGGGGCAGTGCCTGTGGTTATGAGACTCCTGAAAACACCTTCACCTGGATCTCTGAGTCCTCAGAAACACATTAAAGGTGAAAACTAAACTAAATGCAGTTCAGGGAACTTCAAGGAGGAATTTCTGAAGGTTCACGGCTTCAAGTGTTGCTTTTAGTGACCCCTGCAGACATTAAAGCGAACTGCGGTCACTGCTCTGTATACCTGAGGATCGTATGATGACTGCTCTTTGATGGAAAGCTTTTAATGTGAAACTACCGTACAGGATGTGTTCTGATGGAAACAGCAAGGACGAAATGTAACGGCATGTATCTGTGTGTCCGCAGCCAAAGAGATGAACCCGAGCGTTGCCGCCATCTCGGCTCTGGCCGTCCTCAGCATCCTGCTCATCAGCCTGCTTGTTCTCTTCCTGCTTGTTCTGCGTAAGAAACACCTGCAGATGACCAGGTAACTTACACATCACTCTGTTTTTTAAAGCATTAATGGGTTTATGATTTATATGATTGCAGAAGAGGTGACCGTCTTCTGTGCAGAAGGAAATCAAACCAAATTTCTTGTATTTGAAATGCTCAGGGAGATCAGTTGATGGACTTCATTCAGTTTTTAAGGCCCTAACTTTGAAATGGTGGAATATGTGTCACGGTTATTAGTATGAAGCAAAGAGTTCAACCATCTCAGAGCCTCAGCGTGTTTCAGAGTTTTAACTCACTGACTTTTGTCTGCATTTCGCTGGAAAAATGAGTGTGTTTGCATGCTGAGGGCTAACCTCAGTTGTGACGCTGTGGCCCGCTGCGGGTCAGCCGTTAGCGCCCAGCTAACCAGCACTCACAATTCACATCAGGCTTTATTTTTAGAAACACGACGAGCACAATTTAGCACACAGCTTCCTCCTGTCAGGAGGCCGGACGGCACGAGCGTATTTACGAGGCTGTTTCCACATTATTACACAGGCTTGTTATTACATGTTATTACACAGGCCGAATTCACGGAGGCTCAGAAACAGCTGCAAAAGCATTCACACAGATTTATAGTTAAAAATGTCATGTTCTCTTTTTTTACTTGCATAAAAGGCATAAAAAATCCTAAAGCATGCATTCTAATTAAAATATAGAAAATAAAAGACTGGCATGTTATTATTATTATTATTATTATTATTAATATTATTATTATTAATATTAAAAGTTAAGCATTTTCTTTTAACATGAGAATTATGGAAAAAAATTTTGAGTGTTGAAATGTAATATAAAACTTAAAATTATTAAGTTTTAAATCAGTAAAAATGATTTACATCGATAATTAAATCAGCACTTTTACTTTTCAAGTGAAATTTATGAGTTTTTGTATATTTATGAATGATAAAATACGTGTTCAGTCAGAATAAAAAGGAATAATTACTGTGACTGTAAAAATTTAAACACAGCCCCGTTTATATTTATTTTTAAGTGAAATTTATTATTTTATGTAAATATAAACAGGCCTCAGGCCCTTCTTGCTGTTATATGTTATAATGTTGTCTCTCCAGTTATTTTATCGTTAGAAAATATTTATTTTTCACTTTATTGTTTTTATTTTTTGAAATGTGTTTAAACGTTCGAGCAGAGAAAAACTAATTTTGCTCATAAACTCTGTAATTTTTCTTCTCATTTCACAGCTTCACTTCCTCTTTTTCCTGAATAGTCATCAATTATTTCTGAGTTCCTCAAACTGAACTCTTCTCACTACTACATTTCTATTTGTGTTGCAGGGAGTGCGGCGCAGAGACCTTCGTTAATTTCGCCTCGTTTGAGAGAGACGGGAAACTTCCGTATAACTGGTACGATCCTCCTCTGTGTGTTTGTTCATCTTCAGATCACAAACGCCTGAACGTGAAACGATCGAAGCGTCGGCGCTTCTTGTTTTATTTTCCCATTTCGGGTTTGCCTCAGTGATCACACATCCTCAGCCTGGATGTCCAAACACCCTCAGAAGACCCAATCAGGGGCAGATTAGCAGCCCGGTGGGGGATTGTAGAGGCAGATCAGGGATTTAAACATATAGGCTCAGATTTGAGCTCATCTGTGGTGCTTTAAGCAGCGTGAGGTGACGATGACCACGATGATGACGATGACGATAAGAGCTCGGCTGCTTTGTTTGGACCAGCTAAAATGGGGTGTTTGATGGTGGTGAAAGCTCAGGATTTCCCTTAATCTCAGATTAAATGGACAAAATGTTGCTTTTTGAGTCAGTCATGTTAATTCATCCAAAACAAGAAAAGATCATTTGATATGATTTCTCCTTTAAAATGAACCAAAAGGCAAAGGTGCCTGTGTTAAACTGTAAAGTGGCTGATGGATCAGATTCAGTCCTACATGTTATTGCTGACAAACACTCAGATTTGGAGGTTTGTGATTAATATAACAGCTGAAAGACGGTCAGTTAAGGCAGAACCTTGGCTTCCATCTGCTGTTGTATTTGACTTTCCATCACTAAACGCACATTTCCATCAGAGTGTCTTCTTAATGTGACGGTGGAGTTGTGTTTATGCTTTGACTGCATCGCTGTTTGATGTTACAGCAGTGTGGATGTGATGAGAACGTGATGCCCCCACTGATGCACTAAGGACGAGAGCATTTGTCTGAAAAGTATCAAAGACCCAAATGAGTCCTAAATTCCTTTTATTTATGTTATGTGACAGTCGAACCAGTTTTAAGAAGTGAACGTCATCAACAGCTTAAACTATAGAACATAAGTGTGACGTACAGCATCGTGCTAACGGGAAACGCTGTCGTCCTGTCAGTGACATTATTGTGTTGACTTTTTTTGTGTGTGTGTGTATTCTCTGTGGTTAATAATTCAGCACAAAATGTTTTCTAATAATCACATAAAAAAGATCAAATTAGCAGTGCGTGAATCAGTGTGGTGTACCCCACGGCTCGACTCTGGGGGCTCTTTGATTTTACAGTGTCCCACTTGTAGATTATAGATCAGATTATTTATGGGTATCAGGAAAAAAAACAACAGTAAAATGAGCAACACTATACACTGTGTACACTTTTATAATGTATGTTGTATAATTTTATTTGCAAGTAGGTGATTCAAACATTTTCACATAAAAAAGTACGGTTCAGGGTCCTCTTCTTTATATGTCTGCATTTGTGTGTAGATGACACAGATGTGTGCAGTCATAGAAATTATAAAACATGAGCATCTAAAAATGTGCAATATGAGAGTGTCTCAAGAAGCACCCTTTCATCTGGACTGACACACAGTAACAGTCTGAATGCGAGCAGCCTGATAGGAAGTCTGTTTAAAGTATTTCCTGTGTTGTCTGAAATGAATCCAGGAACTTGTTTTCATTTGAATTTTAAGTATGAGACAGTTTTTGACACTACAGACAGAAAATAAAATCAGAAGTTTGATGTTAATGTGCACGCTCATCAGCAGAAATCAGGAGAACCCAGAAAGAACAAAGATGAGTTCATAAATGTATCAGTGGGGTCGTTACCCAAGCAACACAAACGTTAGTGAGATCATCAGGTTCATAAAGGTGGCCGTCGCAGCCAAGTGACAGACCGAGTACTGTTCATGCGTGGTGTGGGTCCTGCCTGAGAGTTGCATTGTGGGATGGCGGGAAGGACGCAGTGATGTCACAGACTCAGGCTGGGGGGTTTGTAAAAGAAACAGAGTGGCCATTGACGTTTGGCAGCATACAGACTCCTGTTGTCCTCCAGAGACACAACGGGACGGTTTCTGAGCGGCTGCATGAAGCATTAACTCTGTGTTCAGCACTAATGTGAAGCTCTCGACGCTCTGTGCCTCTTTACTAATGGAGCACCATGTTCTGTCCCCAACCTATCGCCCCCTGGTGTCTGTTTTCTTTATTTTTTTACTTTTTTGTGTTTTATTTTTATTTTTATTTGAACCCCCTTCAGGCGAAGAAGTCTCTTTGCCTTCCTTACCCTACTGCCATCCTGCCTTTGGACTGACTATCTTTTGGCTTTTTATATTAATCCTTGGTAAGTAAGCACTTGCTGGCCAAAAACACTGCACTTCAGGGGCATGTCTAAGCAGAGCCACAGCCATCAGTATTGATCAGAGACATTGTTTCACCCCCAAAATGAACCAAAGTGAAGAGTCACAGATCACCTCTGGATCCAGAGTTCACAGGTCTGGTGCTGTTCTATATTTTTGTCAACAAATCTCATGAAACGACCAAAACCAAGAGTGTCAGTGAGGTGCACCTCGATGCTGGGTCCTCTTCTTTACTCACATTATGATCCAATACATAATCATTATATAAATATATTGTAGATATACATATTGATGATGCAGATGATACTCTGTTATATATTGACTGGTCATGATTATAATATTGGTTGCCACCAAAGGACATTAACCCATTAAGGTCTTATTTTACAAAGATAAGCTCTGGACTAAAAGCAACAATGCATTTGCTAATTGATGTACCTCAAGGTTCTGTTCTGGGCCTCATTCCTTTCTTTATTACAGAGTTCCTCTTAGTCACAGAATTATAAAACCTGGTGTATTTTTTCATCTGTATGCAGCAGAGAATAATTTCCACTTCTTAAGCCAAGAATCATTTATATATATTGCCATTTTCACTGGTCATCAATGGGCCTGATAAAACAAAGGGGAAATAACTGAGGGAATGAAGTGATCCAGTGTAGCTCTGACATCCCAGTCCAGAAGTCATTCCACTTGTAAAAATGAAACGATTTGTGACTGGCTGCTTCTGTGCTCTAGGTGTTTTGGTGTATTTTAATCACTAGAACATTGTGGTTTGGGTTAAAATAACCACTTCATGATGTTTGGAACCACTTGGTAAAGTAGAGCAGGGACTGTGGCTAGTGGGTCATAGAAAACGAGCAGTGATGTCCTATTTAAAAGTTGAACATTTAATAGAGCAACTAGCCCGAGCTCCTCCCTCAGCTTTATTTATGCTTCTGTTTTATTATAAATACTGTGGTCGCTGTCTCTTTTGTGAGTCTAGTGTCTTCATGGCAGACCATAACGGTGTAGGGAGGGTGTGGCTGAAATATCCTGTGATTGTTCTCTAATTGTCTTTAGTTCAATAATATCACCTACATAGAAATAAACTTTGTAGATGTTAAATCTGGTGTTCCAGGAGGCCTACCTAAAATCACTGAATGAATTAGCCTGATTGCAAAGTCTTCTTTTGCAAGATTAAAGTGATCAATATTAGCACCTTCTTTATTTATCCATGTCTCACCAAGCTTCATTATTTTCAGCTTTTGCATAAAAACCTCCACCTCAGCTCTGAATCCTAACATGTAGTTTATGATGCAGCCAACATCCGTGTGTAACTGAGGATCTGCTGCTTTATTCATGGATGAGCTTTAGCAGTTACATTTCAATGCACTTTTGGATGCCAGTTTATAAGCATTATAGAATTCAGAAGTTAGAATTTCAAAGTAACTTACCATTTTATTTGAGACTAAGTTTAAAAAATATATATATAATTTTTTTAGTTATCTAGTTTGTTTAGTCAGCTGGGATTTAATAATATTCAACTGTGCAAATACAAAATAGCTCAAATAAAACAAAAAACCCATAAACAATAGTGTATATTTTGAGTATAATTAGTAGCCTAATATAGTTGCGACTGAAAACTGCGTCCGCTTTTGTGGACATGAAATCTGGTGTTCCTCAAGGATCCACTTTGGGGCGCTGCAGGTCTTTAGTATTAGTTTTTAGCAGGAAGAGGCGCTCATTGCTGAATTGGATCTGTGACTGAGGTTTGTTGACAAGAAGAAAATATGTAAAATATCACCAGATTTACATTTAGCATTTTGACACTTCTGGGGTAAACAGGAAGTCAGCAGATGAATTTTCTGACATGTTGAACTTTGTCTTGCAATGCTGTGTCTGTGGTTGAACTCTCAAAGTCACACTGAATGTGTTTTACTAACATGTTGGATGTACTTCAGCATGAAGTGAAGTCTTGATGCTAACTCTAGCTTGGTGTCTGCATGCCGTCTGTCTTCTCTTTGTGGAGTTTCTCTTTAGGAGTCTCTTTGTAGCCCAGTCGTGTGTCCTGTTTTCTCATAGATTGTAGATGTGATGTGCATGTTGATGGTGCAGATGAACTAGCGGATTGTGTTCTAGCCTCTCCAGATTTCCTCCCACTTGGTGTCTGAAAACTTGGCTGTAAACCGAGTGAACTTTCAGAACATCATGAGTGATTCTGGGAGAAATTTGGCCCAATTTAACACAACTTGTGTTAAATGGTTGAATGTGGATATAGCAGCATGAAGAGCAAAAGTTACAGAAGATGCATGAATGATGTGGAGATAATGGCTCAGTCACACTAGAGTAAAAATAGGATGGCAATCTCCTTGCACAACCATTTAATTGTGAACTGATAGCAGACTGACTTCGTCCTCTTGTTGTTTTATCACCGTATTGGTGCTTTGAAGACATCAACTAACCTGGTTGGTGGTTGCAGACCTGGTTTCAAAGCCATCAGTTTAAAATTGCAAGTTCATTGCACACTGTTGCAGTAATTATAATCATGCCATGGCCTTTTTTCCCCCAGTGTGACTGCAGCATTAAGCAGAACAGATTTAGATGAAGGACACATTTTTGAGCATGCTGTTATTCTCCTGCTGTGATGGGTCAAGTTATTGTGAAGCTCTGTTTTGTTGGGTTGGACCGATGCTTGGGTTCAGTACTGGCCGTTTATGGAACTTTGTGGCTGCCGGTATTAAAGGGGAACTATTCTGCTCACATTTTCACAGTTCCAGTTTGTCTTATACTGGGCGTTGGTGCAGCCCCTCTGCTCATCGTCTGAAAACAAGCCCCTTTAGCTCCTGCCTGTTGAAGGCCCCTCTGCCAAAAATCCTCTTTCTTCTGATTGGCCAGCTTCTAGAAGCCTGCTGAGGGGCAGCACTCAGTGCTTGTGAAACTGAGTGTTTGAACAGCCTGAAGCCTGAACTTTGGTTCACAGGGATCATTTTGGATATATCAATCTTATTGAAGCGGGCCACTTTTAATATTATATAGATACAGTACCAGTCAAAAGTTTGGACACTCAACCATTCCAGACTTTTGACTGGAACTGTATATGACAGAATAGGAGCCTGAATAATTTTTCAGATAGGAAAAAATGTCCAAAAAACTACAACTCATCACTTTATTGGGGACTAAATAAAAAACATAATGACTTGGTGTTTATGTGTAATTCAGGACGAGCAGCTGGAATTAATTAATGTACATGTTACATATTCCATTGTATGCAGATGATACACAATTGCTGAAATAATAATAATTAAAAAAGGAAAGCAGAATAGGTCTCTTTTAAAATAATCAAATTGAAATTTTGATTTCTATTATTGTACACGATGTATGACGAAACATGTAATCTACCATTTAATTTCCATCCGAAGTCGGTCAGAATCCACCCCAACCCTCAGTTTTGATACTTTTATGTTCGTGACAGTAATTTCCATTTTCCATCAGGCAGACAGAGAAACTTGAAAATGAAACAGAAACTTTTCCTAACGTTAGTCCTGATTTATATTTAGTATTTAAAGACCTCTTTTATGAAATGTCGCCATAGGACACTGTTTTAAAACTGAGATTGAAACAGGCGTTTACATTTGTTCATTCATCATAAGATGAATTGTGATGTAAATTTCATTCACATTAAAACCCATTCGACAGATTTAGTCTAGAATAAAATATTTTACATTTTTTGTCATACAGACTCGCAAATGGAAACTGACTTTTTGATTTGAGCTTAAAAAAACATTTTTTCTTAGCACCATATTGGTACAAATGAGGTGATTAAACCGATAACATTTACATACATTTTTTAGAAAAGCAGAATATTTGGAGTTTCCTGGTGTCAAACATTTATTTGACACGCGACATATTTTAAACCTAATGGCAGTCAACACGTTCAGTCTCAAACATATGTGAATAAAGGCATTAACTCCTCTGTGCAGCAGCTACTTCCTCTGTGATTTCAAACTGAATAACTTCTCATGGTAACAACAACCACAGAACTGTAGTTAAAAGGATATATACAGTAGATTCTTTAATTAGAATATTTTCTCCATTTTGCCTGCTGACTCTTAACTGGGGAACGAAAGCAATAACCTTCAACCTGCAGGGCCGTAAATTAGAGACAGCACTGGAACCCTGCAGTTCCTCTGCAGTCCAGCAGGGCGCCAGCAGTGAGTCTCAGAAATAAACATGTTTACAGCTGATACAGAAACTGCTTTTGTCTCTAGATAATTTCTCCCTTCATAACAACTGTACGGTGGAGGATGTTTCTGTAACTCACCTGTTTAAATAAAGTTAGCATTATTAGGGGCGTGGCCTCTCTGACTGACAGGTGGATGGTGACACAGGCGGCTGTAGCTGCTAGCTGTCCGCTAGCTTCACCTCAGCTAACGGGAGTCCCTAAACTGGACCTCTGGACTGTGTTTGTGCTGTTGGAGCCTTTTTAATGCAATTATCTGACCAATAATGTGGCTGCTGTGGCTTCATTGGACTAACAGACCGTCCAAGAAGGCGTCGCCCATGGGTGACCTCTGCGCCTACTTCTGTGTACCTAATGTGTTAAAGCTGCTGAGAGAATTTCATTTATGCCGCGTTTCCATTAGTACCTACTCAGTGCGGCAACTTACAAACTGTAGATGCTGTGACCACGCAGCAGGGGGTGCTGCTGCACAGAGGGGTAAAAACCTGCATCGGTCAAAGCCCAACACGAGCTAACGCTGTGAGTGAAGGACGGGTCCGAAATCCTCACGAGGACTTGACATCTTTGTATTTTATAGGAGCAAGACCGCTTTAAAGAAACGGAAGCTAACAAGGTAACAGCGACTGCATGCAGCTTTCAGCCCGTGGGCTTCATGTTTCTGTGGTTTGCTTTGTTCTGTGTGTGTGTGTGCGTGTGTGTGTGTGTGTGTGCGTGCGTGTGTGTGCGTGTGTGTGTGCATGTGTGCCCATTACACTAATACCATCCTTCAGCCAGGAAACAGTTTAATCCAGCAGATGGTGGAGAAACAGAACCATGATTGACTCTGTGCTCTGCTCAGAGGGAGTTCAGGTGTTTAAAGGTCCGTTAATAAAGGATTCTGTGCAGAAACGGCCAATGCTGTCCCTGTAGTGATGAACCCATGAATGCATCGAGACTGTGAAACAGTGAATAGCAGGTACTTTGACTTTAAAGTGGCAACAGACACGTTTTTGTTTGATCTCATTATCTGGACTAAAGCTTCACTGCACAGTGTAGTGAGGATTTGTTGATCACCTGTTTATGCTGCGTACTTGTAGCAGCGTTTTAAGAACAAAGGCTAAGACCAGCAAAGCCGTGGGAGTCCAACCAAATAACTTCATTCAGATCGGAGCAGGAAGTCCTACGATTTCTCTGAGTCTCTCCAAACTGACTCCTTTCTACCTTCCTACATACCTGTCTACTTATCTACATACCTTCATATCTACCTGCCTTTCTGCCTTCCTCCCTTCCGATTTAGCTTTCATCCTACCTTCCTACCTTTCATCTATCCTACTTACCTGCTTACCTGTGAGCTGGTGCTGTGTAAATAAGAAGAAGTGGGCCCTCTCAGCTGCTGTGCAGGGCAGCTACATTGTAACGTAGCGGCTGGTTCTTTATTTCAATCAGACTCATTTGATCAACTGATTTATTTAAACTTTATTTAAACAGTTTATAGTCTGAAAAAATAATGTTATCTAGCTAGCTGTGGCTTAGCTATGCTGTGTATCTGCTAGCTGAGAAAATAACGAGCCAGTAGATGAATGGATGAATACGCTGACAAGATCAAGACTGCGCTGGCGGTGATTCTCTGACTTAGCAGGCAAGCTAACGTGAGCGTTAGGCAGAAGCTCGGAGTGCCTTCACAAATGGAAAAGTCGTCTGTTGCCACTTCAGTTTAAACTGCTGAGCTCAAAGAAGCAATAAATGTAAAGTTTTCTTTCCACGGTGCTGCAGTGTGAGCCAAAGTAAGGCCCGAGGGCTTCATTAAACCAGCAGCAGGTCGTCTGGGGTCAGACAGAAGCGCTCATTAAAGGTTTAATGCCTGTAGGACTTTCATTCCCGGTGAGATTTCAGATAAAACATGATGAAGGTGGGGGATGTCAGCCTTTGATGGGTTTTCTTTCTGCTTTCAGCCCCGTGCAGCTGGACGACTTTGAGGCCTTCTTCAAAGACATGAGCAAAGACTCGGCCTACAAGTTCTCCCTGCAGTTCGAGGTACCGCTTTAATCACGTTCTCTGACACACGCCTGACGTACCAAGGGGCAGAGTGAAACCTGTGAAAGCCTTTCCTGTGGTTTTTATCATTTAAATTTAATTCTGGTGAAGTTTCGACATAAAAACCAAAAGAGGAAGTGCCGGGCCAGTCGGCAGAGTGCCTGCTGGAAACGAGGCGATCACAGTCTGCAGGTTGATTTAGCTCAGCAAGCGCGAGTGCTGCTCTAACACTTCAACTGTCTTTGCAAAGGAGTTAACTCGGCCACTGAGGATAATCACAGGACCTTTAATATTTCTTCACTTTATGTATCAGAATGTTTCCTTGTTTATCTGAAATATAACATCTTTTAGACTCTGTGTATTTATTTAAATGCATGCGTGACTCTTCCCCTTATTTAGGAAACTGCAGGATGCTGAATGATCATGTTGAACCTGATTTTTTTGTGTCACCTGCTGAGAGGCAGGGAGACACGTAGTGATCACTTTTCTGTCGTTCATCTGTCCACCACACATTCAGTGTCTCAGTAACCGTGCAGGCGACACGTTCTTTGCAACCCTTCTTTACATAAATAAACCCAACAATCAAAACTAACCAAAGACACGCTGTGGAAGAGACAGAGATTAATAATAACCAATGATTAAACACAGAGTGAAGTGTAAACAGAGTAAAAACAGTGAGTAAAAAGAAACAGTGCATTATGGGAACCCCC
>JAVDPK010000588.1:106984-125546 GCA_034780415.1 Cichlasoma orientale
ATTGATCATATTTAAGATTGAAGCATCAATCAATGGAAAGACTTCTTTGAACAGTCTAGTAGGAATGGGGTCTAATACACATGTTGATGGTTTGGAGGAAGTAACTATTGAAGTTAACTCAGAAAGATCAATCAGAGAGAGTCTAAACAAACAGCAGCAGTGCTGAAAGCAGCTGAACATGAAGATAAGTCTGTGAGATGGTTCTGAATATTTTGTTCTCTAATGTCTAAAGTTTTATTGGTGAAGAAATTTGTGTATTTTCATATATTTTTTGTTTTTCTTTTCTTCAGGATCTGAAGAGCATTGGTCTGGATCTTTCCCATGATGCCGCTGACCTGCCCATCAACAGGCCCAAGAACAGATACACCAACATCCTCCCCTGTGAGTGTGCACGCTGCACTAACGCTTTGATGCTAACATTAACCGCACAAGAAAGTCTCCTGAAGCTCTGAGGTTTAATTTGACTTTAAGCTGCAAATATAAAATGAACATTAAAACGATATTTGAGTTAAAGCACTTCCTGGATTGTAAGTGGATGTGTTTGAGGTGCTCTTTTGAACGTGTATATATGCAGATTTACAAAAACCCTGTATTTTATTTCTGCCCTTTAAAATCAAATCAATTCGTCAGAATTGCATACTGAAACAAGCACACACACAACGGCGAGCTTTCATTGTTGTGATTGTGAACGAGTATGAGGACAGTTTCAGTCCCTGTTAGAGTTCAGTCATGAGCTGCAGTTTGTTTTCTGTCTGCTCTCAGATGACTTCAGTCGGGTGAAGCTGATCTCAATGCACAACGATGAAGGTTCAGACTACATCAACGCCAATTACATACCTGTGAGTACCCGCCCACACTTCTGTCCCACCTGAGGAACGTTCCACGGTTCATGTTTTGCACGTGTGACTGAATTTCTTCCTCTGTGGTGGTAAAACTGTGCTTGTTTGGATTTCAGGGCTACAGACATAATAAGGAGTACATAGCCACACAGGGCCCGCTGCCCGAGACCCGCAACGATTTCTGGAAGATGATTTTGCAGCAAAAATCCCCGATCATCGTCATGCTCACCCAGTGCAACGAACGGCGACGGGTGAGACTTCATATTTATTCATTCAGTTTTCTGTAAGTGGAAAATCAGCCAACTTTAAATATACGTAAAAATAACCAGAGGTAAGAAAATATATTATATATATATATATATATATATTATATGTGATTCAGGGCGGCGCGGTGGCACAGTGGTTAGCACCGCTGCCTCACAGTTAGAATAACATTTAGAAGGTTTGGGTTCGCCTCTCACAAAGACGTGCACCTACTCTAAGTTGCCCATAGGTGTGGATGTGAGTGTGCATGGTTGTCTGTCTCTCTGTGTTGGCCCTGGTGACCTGTACAGGTGTACCCTGCCTCTCGCCCCATGTCAGCTGGGATAGGCTCCAGCCCCCCCGCGCCCCTGAACAGGATAAGATGGATGGACCCTTTTTAATGTCAAATCTGTTTATTCAAATTGTGTGATTGGCACAAACACCAGACAAGATCATCTTCATCATCATCTTCTTCTCCCTTCATGGGTTACCACAGCAACAATTTTTATTTATTTTTGTAGAATTGCAATTATTAATGTGATATTTCAGAGTTAGTATGCATAAATGTAAAAGAAATGATTCCACCGAATCCATGAAGGGGGAAAAAGATCACAACCACAAATATGGACGCAGGTCTGGAAGTAGAACAACTAAAGTTGCACCATTCTGCCCCCTGGTGGTCAGTTATCCTTAACTGCAGCCTTAATTTTCTTTGCCTTTTCAGGTGAAGTGTGATCATTACTGGCCCTTCACAGATGAGCCCGTGATGTACGGTGAGATTAGCGTGGAGATGATGTCTGAAAGCGAGTCTCCAGAGTGGATCATCAGGAAGTTCAGGCTCGGATACGTGAGTTTCTTCAACTTCAAAACAGCAGCTGAGAAAAACGTTGCAGTCAATGCATTTAGCTAACGTGGGTATCGCCCCTGCAGGCCGACGAGAGTCAGGACGTCCTCCACCTGAACTACACTTCATGGCCAGATCACGGCGTGCCCACGGTAAACGCCATTGAGAGCATCCTGCAGTTCGTCCATATCGTCCGCCAGCAGGCCAACAGGACCAAAGACCCCATCATTGTCCACTGCAGGTAAGGCTGACTCCTTAAAAGCATCCGGCTCTGTCTGGACTCACTGTCAGTGCCTTCTGGTGGACCAGGAGTTGAAGAGTTACAGAACAAATACCGTTTCCGTTGATTAGGTGTGGCTAACAGGCATTCTGTAATGTTTTGTGGAGCTAAATTTTAATGGGTCCAAAAACTTAATACACTGGAAATCCAAAGCAAATTACCATTGTTAGGAGGATCCACCAAACAGGGCATCCAGTGATGTAGTTGGGGGGTGGTTGTTATTGTAACAGAAGCAACCAATGAAAGAAAATATTGGTTGAAGTTCATGTCTTATTCTGGCCTACAGATTCCATCTGTTGTGCCACACCCATCCTCTACTAGTGGTTCTGTTCAAAACGTTGGCTGGTTTTGCTCGATGGTGTCAAAGATCCCAGAATCCTCAATGGAGCTGGATTAAGTACAAAACCGGACCCAGGTCCTAGCACTGGTTCTAGTCTGGAAGGTACCACAGAGTAACCAGCTGCATTTCTTTAACTGTGTTCTTCCCGCTGATGTTGGCGATTCGGACTTGAGGACCAGCAGTTTGTGGTGTCACTGAGCCTTTTTGTTTTTGATAGGAATGTTTGGAAGCAGTTCTAGATTAGACCTGGGCACTGCAGACTTGGAAAAACCCTAAAATCTCTCTTGTCCACCAGTGCAGAGCCAGTTAGGTCTTGGTGGCTCTTGAGAACTGGCCAGAACCGAACGCTGGGTCAGTGTTCTGAGTTTGGAACCAGCAGATTTGTAGTTCTAAGCCGGTGCCAGATTTTTGGCACCAGCAGTTCTCATTGAAGCATTTCTACCACCTTGGGGGTAAAATGAAAGTGTCACTGTATTTTGAGAGTACACCACATTTTTACAAGTCTGATGTGGTGAGACTTTAATTTCTAAGGGAAGAAAGTCATGGTGGGCTCAGTTTGCGGGCTGCATGTGGGAATCACTGGAGCATTTCTTGCTGTAGCCTCTCCCTGATGTCAGTGTTCCCAGTAATTTGTGGATCTTTGCAGCTATGCTATGTTAACACTAGACCCAGTGAGCGGGTCACTTTGACCCCTTGGCATTTTAAACATTGTGTTAGTCTGTTAAATTAACAACCCCATGATCTCATATTTTGTGAGTTTTCCTGGGTTTAGTCATCATATAGCGAATTTTGGGGTGTGATTAAACAAAAAGTGTCTCCAAGACAATTTATGCAGCGGACATAATGTTAATGTTGGCGATCTTAGTTTTGCAGGGCAGGAAGTCACTGCGTTTCCTGACAGTTGGAGCCGTAATAAAAGCAGTTAGACAGATGATGTAATGCCCATTATGCTGTCCATTACTGGAGTACTAGCAGAGATTTGGTTCCTAATGATGCCACCCTTCTGTGTCAGCGCTGGAGTGGGCAGGACCGGGACGTTCATTGCTCTGGATCGCCTGATGCAGCACATCAGAGAGCACGAGTATGTCGACATCTTGGGCATGGTGTCTGAAATGCGATCGCATCGTCTGTCAATGGTCCAAACTGAGGTCAGACACGCCACACTCACAGACAGATGTGTAAATTATTATTATCATCATATATATGATATATAGATATTTTTTTTCCTCTTTTCTTCTCTATGTTTATCTTATTTACTTGATTTGTCTTATTTTACTTCATGTTGCTATTCTTCTCTGTAAATTTCCCTGCTGTGGGATCAATAAAGTTTTATCTTAGATGTTTACTGTGTCAGATCTGTTTTTGTGTTGTGTTTGTAGGAGCAGTATGTGTTCATCCATCAGTGTGTTCTGCTGCTGTGGCAGAAGAAAAAGCAGTCCATCACCTCAGATGTAATCTACGAGAACGCCAGCAAGACATAATGAGGCAACACCCTCTGTGAGTCACACTTTACATCCTGATGTGCTAGAGGTAGATGTAGTCTGTTCAGATCTGCTGGCACTCCTGTCCTATCTCTCCTCCCAACTGTCCTGTCCTGACTCAGCAAACAAAAGATCCCAAGGGAAGGGAAGATGATGATACCCCCCCCCTTGACCTGACGTCCTGGCTCCCCCTTGCCGCAGCATCTGTGTTGTACCTCATCAATCTCTAATTGTGACACCAGGATGCATGTGCTGGCGGGGATTCGAACCCCTGGCTCATTGTTCCGAAGACACTAATGTTACCACTACACTGTCCAGCTGCACTTTTATTCATGTCTATTTGATGTAAAATAAGGTGTCAGTGATGATGTCATCAGGAGTCATGCAGGACTTTGTATGTGATGAATAAAATGTTTAATTTCAAAGGAAGCCAGTGGAGGCAGATGGGAATAGATGCGGCATGTAATCAGAGTAGTTTTGGTTATCAGGATGCTGCTGAGGGTCAGGGAGGCTCCAGGAGCATCTGTATTTATGGTTATGGAAAATATTATTTTTGTTTTTTTGGCCACAGCGGCTTTAATCGGCAGTGTAGACAGACAGGAAATGGGGGAAAGATACGGGGAAAATTGGCAACAAGCCGGGATTTGAACTCACGCCGCGTGACTGTGACAGCTGACTGTGGTCGGCTGCTCCACCCCTGAGCCACCCAGGCGGCCCATCATTGGGATTTTGAAATGTGTTCTTATACGGTACAGATTTTTTTTCCCATCACATTGGCAGAAATGGGCTTCCATACAAACTGATCTGTGAAATAAAGTTTGACCAATAACTCAAAAAGGCACCTTAATTCTATCAGGAGTCGGTCCTTGTTTTTGCAGCATCCATTTATTTATCTTATTGTTTCATGAACATGAACTCCATGTTTGTTTTATTTGGAATAAAAACTCCTTTGTGCCTGAACCCTTCTGCTTGTCTTGCAGGCTGTGAACATGCCCCAACCTCCTGTGCTTCAGGCATCCATTCTCTGCAGAAGAAGACTTGCTTCATCATCAGTATCAAAAAACATAAACAAAAAAACAGCAGAACATCTGGACGAGAGAAAACTATTATCTAGTCTTTCTTTGAATTGGTGTTAAAGCATGGGATGGAGTTTTGCCTTAAGGAGCCTTCACTGACTGACCAACATGTTCGACCACAACCCCGCCCTCTGAACTGGACCGACTTACACCGACGTGGGCTCGGAGGAGCACCGACGAGCTGCGTCCGTTCAGGCGACGACTCGTGGAACTGAGTCAGCAGTTTTTCATTTTTATTTATGTTTTTAATCTCAGGAGTCGCTGAAAAACCAGCAAGCACACTGGCCTCTTCCTCCCCTCGAACGTTCATTTTAGGCTTCGTTTTTGCTTCGTCCATCGTCCCGCGTGGTGCAGCCTTCCTGGCTCTTTGGGCCGCAGGAGTCGGCGGCGGTAGATTTCATCGTTACGCACTGCCATACGTACCGCACACGTCGATAATTATAAAGCAACTGCTCGAGCAAGCTGATCGACTGCCAGGACTGCTGCACAAGAAGAACCCAGCAAACATTCACTGACGGGTGAAAACGAGCACAAACGAGCTGTTTGGAGACGCAGCGCCACTAATCTGTGGTGAAACACGAGGAAGGTTTTGCTGCAGAACGTCGAAAACGTCGGATTTCTGCTTCACATTATCTGAGAACAACATCACAACACTATCTGAACTTTATCTGATCAAATTAGATGCGTGAATGTTTGCTAGGTCTGCACAACTGAAGGGCACAGAGCAGTGGAGGGGAACATCGTCCCCACGCTGCCGTCCGCTGCTGCTCGGCGTGTTCGAGGCCAGTTTAGAGCTAGAGACTGTGGTTGTAGAGCTGTAGTTCGTATTTGCACTGAGGCCTCAGAGCTGCTGAACAAGACGGGAAGCATTCCTGCTGCTGCTTCTCACCGCGGAGGACCGGCACGCAGTCACGTTGCTCCGGATTCGTCCCGTGCACCGGGGGCTCTTTCTAACGAAGGATGTAAAGCTGTAGAGTAACTTTAGGACTACTGTAGAGGTTTGGACTGTCCGATCGGACTGGCTGCAACAATCCGGATCGTATCCGACAGCGTGGACATCAGAGACGGTTGAACTGCCAAAACCACCGAGAATATCACGAGTTTCCCAGTAATCGGAAGTAACAGAAACATATCTGCTCAGAAATCTTCAGAGCTCACGGAGCTCCTCTGGGCCCACACGAATCCGTTTATCATTGTGTAAAAGTGCAAATTATACCTCTGAACCTGGTCTAGAAAGTACAAATATATAAGGTACAAAAGTATCTGCGTTTTAATGAAGTGATGGTCACTGGTTCTGTATGAATGCCCTCTGAAGACCTCCCGTACACTGCAAACATCCTGAACTCCAACATTAGACGTGCTCAGTTTAACGTCAGTCTGCTTTTAGTTCATTTTGAAACCTAAATTATTCTTTATTCTAATTTTAATTACTGAATTTGTTGTAGCGTTCCCAACGAGCAGCACACAGCCAAAATTCTGTGCTTAATATTTTTTGTAATGTTTCCAAATTTGCAGTGTGCTACAGTCTGTAATTAATAAATGACTTTAAACGATGGCAGCTGGGAGTCTATAAACACCACTGGATTTGATTTCCTTAAAACTGCCACATTTTATATTCCGAACAACATTTTTGTGCTTCCCACGTGAAAACTGACCAATGAAAACGGGTTCCGTTTGTGGACATTTGGCACATTTTAAATTTGAGGCTTTTTGGGCACTGAAAGCAAATCAGTGAGCAGTGATATTAAATAAAAACTGATTATTTTACGGTTGTTTTTGGGCCCCAGGAGTTGGTTTGCGAATGGCTCCGACCGACTCTTTAAAGTCGAGCTGTACAGAGAAGCGTTGAAGCCGTTTCTGAAGCGTCTGCTGGTTCGATTCATTTTCATTCTTCATCCTTCGACTATTTCACACGACGGGCTAAAGAACATCCACGGTTCTCGTTCCTCAGCGACCATGGAGAATGTCTACGGAGCAGATGAGTGGTCGACCTCAGCGAACCCAAAGATTCACTCGATTCAGGAAATGCAGGGTGCCGTCAAAATAAGATGAAAGCTGGGGGGGGGGGAGGGGGGGGTCTGGTTAAATGCTAAAATAAATGACAGAATTTGTAAACAGAATCTTTCAGCATTATCGTTACAAATTTCAGTTCAGTTCGTTACAGTGTTACACATTGTTGTTTACATTCTGAAATAATGTAACAAAATCAGCTGTAATCTGTTGTGCATGTTCAGCTGGTAAAGTTAGACGCATTTCATACACGTCAATGCAAAAACGCTCCCATAAAATCTTTTAAAAAGCCGGGATGATTAATACTGTCATCGTTATTTGATTAGGAGAATTAGTTAAAAGTTTGAATGAATTCCGACTCTTGGGTCGGTATTTGTTGTTGCAATCATGATTTTATGGAGCACTGCAGATAAAGCTGAACAAATTTCTTTCCATGAAAATCTGAAACTGGATCATCAACAGGCCCAAAATTTAGGACGAAGCTATTTTTGATGTCCTGAAAATGTTTTTCGATTTTTTACATTTTGCAGAATTTTTTTTTTGATCGTGTTTATAACTAAATAATTGGTCGCGTGATTAAAAGTGGCGGGTTGTGACAGGAAATAAAGTCTGGACCCAGAACGATGATAAACATTTACAGTTTGGGTTAAATTGATTTGTTATTCGTGCTCAAATATTAAAGCAGGTAAATGAAAAGCTTTTATGTAAAGTTCAGTAAATGCTGAACTATGAAGTTTTACTTTGGTGGGAACAGAAGGTCTCGTTATTCTGACGGCACCCTGATTACGTTTGTTCAAAGTGATCGATGAATGTGTAAACAGCCGCTGGCCACCTGTGAAACGAGTCATCATCGTGGCCTTGTGCTTACCACACCTGAAGTCTTTACCTGTCGGCCGTCTCGGATCCGCGGCAGTTCGGTCCCACTGATCTGAAATAGGTTCATTTCACTCTTAGATATCAGATGTACTGTACATACTTTTACTGCTTAACTATTCTGTTTCTACTCGTCATTGCAAAGTAATTCTTGTGATGTTGCTTTAGAGGTTTGTTTTTTTAAAAGTTGCTGTAAATGTGAGTCATCTTTCTGAGCCAGAAGCCGAATTCTCGACTGATGTTTGTGACGCCTCAGCGTCTGGAAGCGAGGACACGTCACGGGGCGTGGTCACTGGGCGTGGTCACGGGGCGTGGACTGCAGTCTGAGAAACGCACTTTGGTACGACTGTCAAAAAACAGAAAAAATACTGACAGAACTTGCAGACAATTTTGTGAAGCACTGAACACTTCTACAATTCTTTCTCTTGCTTAGTGTGTGTCCAGTCGAACTTGTACGTCATTGGTGCCATTACTGTGCATTGTGTCACTTACAGTTGGAAGGATGATCCCGAGTGTGGATCACCATCACAGAGTTTTAATGTGTGTGTTGGAACAAAATAAAATGTTGCAGTAACACACGTTGTGTTTTGTGTCGGGCCGTGCAGCAGCTAGTGGCCCCGATGGGCCGAAACAAGCACCTCAGAGCAGCTGTCAGCGTGGTGGAGGAGGGTGGAGGAGGGCGGAGGATCCCTGCAGTCACTGAGTGGACCGTCCGTCCCACAGCTGAGTCCAGACCTCAGCCTGCTGAACGCTGACGTTCTCCAGCTTTGCACATCGAGTACTTCTGAAAATATTTGGCTATTAAAGCTCCACTCTTATGGCCGCACCTGTCAGCCAACATGTGCTAACCCTAACTCTCCAGTTAATGCGTCTGTGTGCAGTTTGAGGTTTTTTGGCAAATTTAAACTCAAAGGAAAGTCTGTAACCACGACTGTGCAAGCCTACATAATTATCCCATCATGTGTGCATCGACACGATGGATATAATGTTTAATTATCACGTGGATTCATGGTTAATGACAAGCCTGATTCTTTAGGGTTTACACAGCAGTTACTGAAACGCAGATTAACACTGAATACGTTAGAAACAGTTATGTCTCAGTGTAAACCACAAATATGATTCTAGCTTTTCTCACCATCTCATTAAGAAAACATTAAAGTGCAGAGTAATTTCAAACAGATGTACTCACCGCTCTCCTTTGGTTTGGTTCGTGGGTCAGAACGAACTTCGGGCTCAGAGCAGAAGAACTCAGCGAGGACAAAAAATGCTTCAGTAAAGATTTTATTGCAGAATGAGCAGATTTACATGGAAAAGGCACGATGAAAACTATACACGTACAAATGCAGTGTTTGAACTCTAAGCTTCCTCCTGATTGGCCGCTACACACGTGTTTGGGTACGAAGACGGTTCACTAAATACTATATCCTCTGCTTTCATTAGCAACAAGCAAATCTCCATAAAACTACTTTAATCATTAGTCTGATTACAGTGTTGTGCTACAGTTCAGACAAAAAAAACTTCCTTCAGACTTGGTTTGAGAAAAATTAAGTGCATAAATGAAACAAAATCAACGCGATCGATGCCACAGTGAGTACACAGGCTGGTTTTTATGCAGACATGTAACTGACAGCATTTTCAGACTGCGCGGTACGAACGGAAACAGTTTTATTAGTTTGTGGTTTTTGCTCACTGATCTGAACAGCTGCCGAGTTTGGCGGTAAATTCTCAAACGTGAGCCGGCCGACACCTGAGCTCGTGACCAGCACGAACCAATCAGGTAACACCTGTAAATACAACGAGGCGCTTCAGTCTCGCCCATCTGCTCGTTTAAAGTCTCTCCCGCTCTGCAGCTGGGGTTGGCTGAGTGATCAAAAACGGCAGATTTTTCAGATTAAAAGCCTCTGAAGAAAAGCAGTAATGACCTTTAATGTGAAGCCGCCGTGCAGGACCGAACGAGCCAGTTAGGTTTTAAATGTACGTGCATATAAACCTGTGCTGTAACTAAAAACTTATGCTTCACATCTCCCCCTCTGGACCTCCTGTAGGGGGCGCTCCTCCAGAATGAATGGAACTCTCTGGAGCTGTTGAACAGTGAATGAATTTGTGCTTTTGGTGAATTTATAGAGCGAACAGTTTGCACTGATTCTCAGCCCCGTGTGAGAATTTACCGCTTCAATCGGTTCTTAGTGTTTGGTCTCATTGGTCATCTTACTCTGTAACAGCCAATGAAACAGTGAAACAGCCACTGCATGTTTTTTTTAATATTTAGCGGCTGAGGAGGTCCAGAGATTTTTATCTTTCTATTGTTTGAAGATCTGCTAACTGACCTGAAACATCATCAGGCTCAATCACCTGCATCAGTCTGAACGTTTACAGAGAAAAGATCCAGTTTATTGATCTAAACCCATGTGAGCCAGAACCGGGCTCGTCCCAGGAGGCGGTTAGGAACCGTTTTCACGTGTGTTTCCAAAGTCCTGCAAAGGATCGGCTTGCGATCTCACGGACACGTTACAGACCCCACCTGCAGCTCGATGATTCAACAGGTAACATGACCAATGAGACTTTTTCCCCAAAAACATGAGGCTACCTGATGCTATGGGCGGGGCGTGAAGAGAAAACAGAGTTTGAGTCCGACTACGTTCATTCCTGACGACGTCAGCAGAAAACGTTTTTTAGCAGATCTGAGCCGTTAAAAACGACTCGGCTGCTCCGGACTCGCGCCCTCGGTTCGAATTGTTTGCTCCGGCTGAAAAACAGCATTTTTATTTTTAATGTGCAAAAATGCTGATTTCCAAATCATTTTAAGAAATGCGCTCAGCTCACTGTTATACGTCCTTCATAAATTACTTTTTATAAAGTTACCTTTGCTTCAGTTTGGTCATCAAATAGTTTAAATATAATCTGTGAATATCATCCTTGGTCCAAAAACTCTTTATGTGTATTTAATGTAGATAATAAAATAATATTTTCCAGCCAACACCAACTGAGTGTCTCCTGTTTCTGTTTGTAAGAAGCAGTCGGGCATCTCGACACTACCAGCCTCACCTGAGCCTCTCAGGTGATTTCACTGCGCTCAGTCACAGACAATAATCCTTCTTTAATCCTTCTTTGGAAAGAAAACAAAGTCACCGATCAGCTTGGAGCCATTTCCAGAAGCTCAAAGACTCAAAGTGCTGCAAACCTCTGAAGACTGAGTCCAACAGTGCGTTCGCTCTGTTACTCGAGCGTGATGATAAACCAGGAGAGGATCGACTCGGCTGTTCTAACGTTAATACTGAGAGGCTTTGCTTTGGAAAAGAGTGACTGAGCAGCTTTTTTCACGTTTTACCAACAAAACGAGTCCCCAAAGTGTTCATGTGAACTTCAGGCAAACATGGCAGAGTACTGTGTGTGTGTGTGTGTGTGTGTGTGTGTGTGGTCCAGCGGTCAGTCGGCCGGTCGGTTTGCGTTTCTCGTTCTACGGAGACGAGCTGAGGAGCTCCTGCCTGCGCCGCATGATCTCCACGAACTCCGCGCGGTCAGCCGCCGCCTGAGGATCGAGAGAGCGGCAGGCCGCGGTTTTAAAAAAGAAAAAGGTTCAACAGAGAAAGGGAGGAAGGAAGGGGAGGAGCCAGGTGGAGCTCAGTGGGTGCTGCCTTCATCAAAAGACTCCACCCCTGAATCACAGGTGCTGGCCGCCAGTTTCTCCTGCCGCCTCCTCATGATCTCCTGCAGCTCAGAGCCTAAACTCTTCTGGAGACGCAGACAGAAGAAAGAGGGAGAAGAAACGAAAACTCTGTTATCTGACAGAAACACCAACAAGATCTGATCTCAGGAGACTCTCGTGGGGCTGCTTCCTGAGACTCGGCTCGTCTCAGGATGAGCTCCGATCAAAGATTTTAATTTTTCTGTTCAGGTTGAAATTTACAGCCCGATGCACGAACACAGCAGCGCTCACGCGGTCGCACATTTCACTCCATCGAGTCCGTTCATTAACTGCTTCTTTAATACTCACTGATTTTAGACCACACTAAAACACTTTGTTCAATCACAGCCGTGTTCCTCTCCAAGGGTGACCAAAAGGTTAAAATTCGCTTTCCAAGGAAAATGAAGTCGATGTTGTTCCAAAAGAAAACCTTTACGTTGAGATTTAAGTAGATTTTTACTTGGAAAAAAATGAAACTGTTAATTTATGATTACAGTAAATCAAACTCGTGATTTTCACCCAGAATCAGTCAGAATAAAACTTTTCAGTGAACTTCTCTCAGCACAAACTACAACATAAGTATAGACCTGATGTTTTAAAACAGACTTTTTGGTAGTCATTCCAAACCTTATCTCCATCAGTCTGTTATACTGTACGAGCTGCAAGCTCCTGATTCCTGGACCGCCTCAGTCTCATTATAGCGCCCCCAAGAGTCTCCCCTCGACCTTTGCGTTTGGCTGCTTTGGAAGCAATAAATGTAAACTCTACTGTCGCTTTACGCCTGCAAATCAGAAGATTTTTCCAGCACGTCGAGGAGAAAATCTTCTGTGGGTCCAGCATCGCCGGCTGGCTGTGGTTTGATGTAAACTCAGCCAGGAGCTTTAACCAACCTTTGGTGACTGCCGCTGCGAGCTGCAGAGAGCATGTGGATGAAAACATCTACAGTGTGGAGTGAGGAAGCATGCTGGGTAACGGGACCTTCTAAAACCGGCGGCACAAACATCTGTTACACCTGAGCAGAGTTTATTTTTCAGGTCGTTTCTCAGTGTCTGAGATTGAAGCTCAGCTCTGATGTTTGTGCCACCAGCTGCAGCTGAAGAGGAGCTCAAAGTGTTTCAGGTGATCAAAAGGATTACAGCAATCAGCCAATATATACGTAATAAGACTATATATTTAAAAATAATGATAAATGTAATAAATGATTGAAATTTCCCCTTCAGTGTCGTCTAGCTGTGCACCTCTGGACGTCTTCCGCTCTCTCCCTGGAAGTCGCGGCGTGACCGCTGAGCTTTCGTACTGCGATTTCTCGTTCGTTTTCGCGCTGGCCTGATTCGTGCGTTTATGATGGGGGTTTGTCCGTGACGGTAAAGAGCGTACGTGATGCAGCCAAAGGCTTTCTGGCCTCGTCAACATCACAGATTTGCTTCACTGCTTTTTTCAAAATCGATCTTAAAGCAGCTCAAAGAGGAAGAGCTATTATAATTTTGTACTTTCAATGTCATTATTATTTATATTTCATTTTGACTTTTTTTTTAAATTCCCTTTCAGTTTCCAGGGTTCGTTTCAATTTAGTTTATATTTTCTGTGAAGGTTTAGTTTTTATTGGTTTCATTGTTGCTTTTAGCCTTTTAATGTTTATTGTACGGGTGGGATAAGATTTAGGAAAATCAGTATTACAATAAAAACAGAACCTTTTGAAAGCAGTGACTCGCGGTCTCAAACATGCCCATCAAAGACTCATCAGGGAAGCTGTGATACTAAAACTTACTATCCTGAAGCTGACGAGATTTTCTATATTCATTTGTTTAGTTAACTAGTTAAAGTGTTTTTGATGTCTAGTTTTAGGTTCGAGTTTTAGTTAACTATAACGAGCTTACAAAGAGGTCCAGAGGTGCAGATCGGTAAGGTCTTAATTTTTATAGACTGATGTCTGAAGCTTTTTGATCACTTTACATAAAATCCTGCTTTTAAAACTGATCCAGGGACACGAATAATTTATACTTACCAACAGTTCAAAGTATTACAGGTGCTTTTGTTCAACCATAACTGGTCCAGGTGTATCTATACATTCACTTCACTGATCTAAGATTACTTCAAATCCTTCAGTAGGTCCATGTCTAGATTGTGGGTTCAGCAGCTGAAGTTATAATTAGGAATCAGCAATCGGTTCATAAAATATTGTTAATGTGTGATAACGTGTTTAATACATAAGAACTAAAATGTAACTGCTGATGTGTAAACAAGTCAGAATTTGTGGTTCTGAAACCCAGATCTGTACATGGAAAACATTTTACTAGATGAAGATATAAACCACTATACATCCAGGTTTCTCTGGGAGGATGGGGCTGGGAGTTAGCAATAGGGTCAGAGGTCAACAGGAAGTGCATTGTTCTGGAGCTAGTTCGTTCAGGGGGTTTAAGGGGGACTTTGTGCACAGCCACAGCAGGATGACTAATGCTGATGCTACCTTAAAAATGCTGCTACACATGAAACACCCGGAGCTTCGTTCTGATGGCCAGATTCAGTCCTGTGTCAACACCAACAAATCCCCGGTAGAACCAGTCACTGTTAATTTGTGGGCCTAATTATTGAATAGAAATCCAAAAGCCAAGTTAGGGCAGCTAATGGGAAAGAGGCACGATGCCCCTCAAGTTATGTTATAATGAAAAACAAGTCAACACCAACAATCAAAAGTCAAGGTAAGTCAGAGTCACTAAGACTTGTTCCATAATCCAGGGGTACTTTTTTTTCCCAACAACAAGTCCATATGTATGACTGGTAAATCTTATTGGTTCAGTGATGGACTTTAATGGACTTTATTTTAATCTGTGGAACAATGGAAACCAAAAAGAGCCAAATTATGGCAGCATCTGGACGCTACGCTGAGAAAAACAAACCCTAAGAGAACCTCTTGGCTCAGAGGTCATGCCACTAATTAAGAAACAAGTCCCATTGCATGGGTACTTATTTATCCCCGAGTCAGGACCAGCAAGTCCTGATCATGGTGCAACTGGTAAATGTTGCACCAGGGGATTTACTGGTTGTTGGTCTTAATAAAGAGAATAAAAACTCCTGGGAATCAAAGCTGAGACAAGTACTAAGTCAAGGAGGCTCATTGCTCTCCAAATGTTTTCCTTAATCGAGAAAAGGAAATATCAATCCAAACTGAGACCAACAATCTAAATTCAAGACAAGTCGGTCCAAATATCCAAGACTTGTTGCCCTAAACCTATGGCCCACATAAGGACCAACAAGTCCCAAGCCTGGGTCGAGAGGAGCCAGATACAATAATGTTAAATCTTCTTGGTTCAATAATGGGCTTGTTGAACTCAAGACAGGTACGTCCAAGTCATTAAGACATTAAGCCTCACACCTCCTTCGACCAAAGTAAAAAAGGTAATTACTAAGAGTTATTGGAGCATGTTGGCACCAAAGGAGGACCTATCATCTCATTGGTATTCGAGTCAAGGCTGAAGTATCTTGATTTTTATGAAGCCTGTTCTATCAGATTAATGACTCGAGTCATGTCAGCGCCTTCTGTTGATGGAGCGAGTCCTCCACCTCACTGGAGCTTCCTTTAAATCTGGCCAGCAGAACGAAGTCGCGGTTACGTGAACACGATACCTTAATGAATGTGGAAATCAGAACATCAGAGGAGGGTCAGAAGAAAACCTGCAGGTGGGAAATAGAAACCAGAACACCAGACCTTGCCAGAGTTTGGCGACAGAAAGCTTAAAGACAGAAAAGATCCCGAAGAGGCCTCGAGCTTCCAGACCCCAACACACGGCAGCAAACGAGACTATAACCCCTCAGATTCAGCTTCATCAGGAGGCGGATGCAGGTCCTGATGAAGCTGCGTGGATCAGGACTGAAGGGCGGACTTCTTCCACCACTACAAATATTTATAATAAAAACTGTTTAAATGTTTATAATAAAATGCTTTTAATGTTAATAATGAGTTTAAAAAACGATGAACATTTTCTGCTGACTGATAATAAATGTTTTCATCTGATTTGTATTTAATTCAAGTAGAAAACATTTTCTTCAGTGCAGAGCAAAAGTTTTTAAATGGAAAAGAAAAGTTTAGATTTTATGAAGTGAGCCGATGTTATCAGCATAAATAGAATAGAATAGCCTTTTATTGTCATTGTACATGGTACGACGAAATTGTGCATGCTCCACGTTTCTTTGCACACAAATAAACCAGCGAGCGAGGAGTCGGCGCCCCCTGCTGGTCAAAGTCAGTGACTTCAGCTCTGATCCACCTCCATCTCCTTTCAGTAATCGAGTCACAGATACTCAGACTTTGGTTTCTCGTCTCCATTTCCTGTCGCGCGTGTTTGTCTGATGAACCAATCAGCTGTCAGGAAGCTTGGCCTCAACTAACACCGCGATCCAATAAAAATCCAGTAAATCCGCACGGACGCTAACTTCACCCTCACATTTATTTCTAAGAAAAATCAGAACTAATGAGGATTTTTGTTCCATGATGATAAAAACGGTTCAAACTGAAACTCTCAGGCTTCATTTTCAAATTTCAACTGTAATTATAGATTTGCTTCAAAAAAAAAAATCAATTATGGAATTATTATTTTAATGCAGCCTTAAACAACTGTGCATTAAAAACCTAATAAAATATGGAAATATTCAGACTTCAGGAAAAAGAAGACCCAAACTTTAAAAACATTACATCACTCTCAAATATTCAAGTAACATAATTCACAGAATATTTGGAGTAAAATCTCTAAAGCTGTTGACGGTAACGTGCTGTTAAAATTAAAGCTGCATTTTAGAACTTTATTCTGAAAATATTTATGCCAAATATGAACACTCATTATATTAGTTTGGTTTTTATTGCTGAAATATGAATATTATGAATAGCACAATTTATATTTTTCATTCCTTATTTAAAATCTTCCCACTGCATCATAAAAATATCTGACAAGCTTCATTCTCTGAATATTCAATCTTTACTCTCAAATATATTAAAGCTCCAGCATAAAGTATATGAAGTATAATGTGGGATTATTGCAGTTTTATTTTTTAAGTATTTTAATCAGAGCTTTCCTCAGATTGACTTCCTGCAGCTCCCGATGTTTCTGTTTTTTTAAATCCGCCTTAAATAATTTCAGACTACGATAAACGACCCGAGCGTCTGGCTCGCGGTGACGTCGGCCACACCCACCTCGAGCGCCGCCTTCTGCACGGTGACCTGACTGAAGACTCGAGCGCCGTCGTCGGGACAAACCGTCTTCAGCTCCTCCTTGTTGAGCGAGAAGAGCTGAGCTCCGGTGAGCACGCCGAGGCTGGTGATGGTGCTGCAGACACACACACACTTTATTTAACTTCTTGACCAATTATTTCTTTTCTTATTCCAAACAGCCTTCGTGGCTTTGTGGAAGCAGGCTAAATTTTAAATGAGGCGTGTGGGCGGAGCCTGTGTGATGAGTCACACAGGGTTACATCAGCACACTCACACAGGGCTGAAGCCTTTGGCCTCCAACCACGCTCTGACCTCGTCCGGAGTCGAGTCGTAGGTGATGCTGACGGATGGCGAGCCGCCGGCGCGGGGCGGAGCCTGGAACTTCTTCTGAGCGCTGCGGCCCAGCGTCAGCCTGTGCATCAGCTCGTCCTGAACCTCTTCCATGTTCGACTTCCTGCCTGTAGCCGGAAACACAGACAGGGTTCTCACAGTCTCGAAGTAATACATTGAAACTGATTATTGATTATTGATTTCCTAAAGTTGGATCATAACGAGTCTAGAAGTGGGCGGGGAGCTTAAACAGCTGGCTCAGCAGATGTTTCTGACTCACGGCCGGCCGCTGCAGGTTTCTGGTTGTTCTGCTCCCTCATGGCGACGCTGCCGGTGTCGTTGGACGTGTTGCTGTTCTGCCGACTGAGCGTGACGCTGCCGCCGGCCGGCTTGGTGGGCTCGGCGGCCGGAGGAGGCAGCGGCGGCGTGGGGAGCCTGGCGGGGGCGGGAGCGGGAGGAACCGGCGTGGGGGCCGCTGGAATGGGTGTGGTGGCGGGTTTGCTGGGGATGATCTCGGGCCTCGTGGTCTGTTTCTGCAGGACAGAGGTGAACTCATTCACACCTGGTCAGCAGGTGAAGCTTACAGGTGACCTTTTCTGCTCATTTCAGCTCCGCGAAGTTGTTTCAATCACAGGAGTCAGACTAAATCAAGCTCAGGATGGATCGTTTTTCCACACCATCAACGGTCAGGAACTTTGAGGGCGGGGCTTGCAGCGCTCAGCATTTCTGATTGGTCAAGTTCTGGTATTTTTAGGCAGTATCTGCAGGAAGCTGTACATGTAAACATGTGGAATAAGACTTTGGTTGTTTTCTCTGCTGGACGTTTGATACACAACGTTTAAAAAGCTGAATATAAATACATGAAGGTGAGAAGCTGGAATCATCTACAGCTGCTCTCATGGAGGAGTGAAAGTTCAGAGCTGGAAATGAGCAGAGCGGGTTCCCTTCAACAGAACCATCGATAATCATCTGAGTCTCAGTCCAAATGTGTCGTTCACGGTTTACCTCGTTGAGCTCTCCCAGTAATTGCTGCCGACAGGAAATGAAAAAGATGGAGGTGATGAGACGATGAAGCGACACGTTTATTCACTGCAAACTGACCTCTGACCTCTGAGGAGCTTCTACGGTTCACTGAAACTCATCTGAGCCTAGAAAAGCTCTTAAAGGGACAGTCCACAGTTCAGCCTAGCCTAGTTTATCACAGATACCCGCCAACAGGTTCCAAAATAATAATAATAATTTCCTCGTCACTGAAAACCTTTATTTAAAAGGGAACATATACAAAATCCACTTTTTTAGCCCTTAAATACATTTTGTTGTGTACTTTGAGTGTGTAGCAGTGCAGGAAATGTAAATGT
>JAVDPK010000588.1:125646-144897 GCA_034780415.1 Cichlasoma orientale
GGATTTTCATGGGCCCCTCTCCCTACTCGGGCCCTGGGTAGTCAGGTCCACTTTTCCCCCCACTACCACGCCCATGCCTGCAGCCACAGGTGTGTCGCTCACTGTTCAGGTGAGACTTTATTTACAGCTCAGTTTGGATTGAAGCTTCATTTGCTCACTGCAGGAACACTGACAGCTGTGAATATTTATTTCCTCACTTTGATGAATAAAAAGTGGAGGGTGTGGTTTTGCTGCATCATCATGTGACCTGTGAGTCTTACACTGTGTAGTCTCAGGTTAGCAGCCGGCAGGTGTTCTTCATTCCCTCCTGACTGAGAGCAGTAAACAGGCTGAATATAGCACAGCTCTGTGCTCAGGTCCACAGCTGATGTAAACAAAGTCACATGTAGGCCCCCTCTATGTCGTCTTCTTTCAGCTGCTCCCTTTAGGGGGCGCCACAGCAGACCATCTGCCTCTACGTCACCCTATCCCAGCATCCTCCTCTGTCCCACCAACCCTCTGCATGCCCTCCTTCATCCATGAACCTCCTCTGAGGTCTTCCTCTCCTCCTGCCTGCAGCTCCATCTTCATCTCCACCCTCCCTCCTCTGCACACATCCAAACCATCTCAGCCTCTCTGACTCCGAGCTGACCCTCTGATGGACTCATCTCTGATCCATCCTGCTCACTGCCAGTGAACATCTGAGCATCTTCAGCTCTGCCTGCTGTCTCTGTGTCAGAGCCTCCCTCTCCAGGTCAATAAAACTGTTGTTTTAGTGTTCTGTAGGCATTAATGTCTGATCCTAATGCAGGTCCCTTCTTAGTGCAGGGCGCTGGTGATGTAACTACACCAGTGGTACGTCAGCAGACAAAACGCCCAAACCAAACCAGAAAAGCCCAAAATCATATAAACACAAAGCTGATTTATGATTATTCTCAGCTGTCTGCAGTGTGTTCACAGTAAATAGTCATCAGGTTTGATCATATTTCCAACCTTTTCTCCTCCCGGTCTGCTGCAGACGAGCTTTTCTTGTTCTTCATACACTGAACACAGCAGGTGAAGAAACATCATCATCATCATCATCATCATCATCATCATCACGTTTATTTTCTCTCTGAGATCAGTGATGTCATAAATGATGCTGTAGTGTTCATTTCTTATTGTTTTCATTTGTGGAAATAAAATAATTTAAATTCTAATCAGCTGTTTGTGTAAACAAACGTGTGACATCATCACAGAGCAGAGAGCGTCTCAGCATCAGTGCTGATCAGTGACATCAGAGGAAACACCAGTGACATCATCAATACACATCATTAAGGAAACGTTGGTACAGAGCAGAGGTACTAAAAGAAACAACAGAAGAACTCTGGTCCACGTCTCCATCGTGCCGTCCTGCTCTGAAGGTCAAAGGTGTTGTTGGAATGACGCTCTCACAGCTCCTCTCTCTGTTCACGAGTTCAGAAATGTTAAAAACTCCCGCGCCGCCTCCACTCAGTATCGTTTGTCCTCCGGCGGCGTGGCCACGGTCACCTCTTTGCTCCCAAAGTCCCAGAAAGCCGTCATGTGGAAGGCCATGTTGGAGAAGACCACCAGGTACTCGAAGAAGGCGAACCAGGTGTAGACTGGAGGAGAGACGAGAGGGAGTGACTGACGGAGAACAGGATGAGAGAGAGCAGACCAAAGCAGAGCAGGACTTACTTCCTGCTTCACAGTACGCGTTGTGGCGTCTGAAGAAGTAGGCGGCGATCAAACAGCAGCTGATGTTGAACAGGAAGAGGCGCAGCTTCCAGCGATATGATGTCACTTCCTGAGATTGACAGAGAGGGAATTAAACATCAGAGTTATTGATGATTACCAAAGACAGTAAGGAAACAGAGGCAAACTGGCTTCATGTGTTCATGAATGATGGATGTGATCTGGACCTCTGGAGCCTCTCAGACATGAAGCACAAAAAAGCTCCTGAAGACACATGAGAACCCATAGAACCTCCTCAAGTACCCCCAGAACCCACTCTGAATTCTCCTTAAAGACTAACAAGAGTTCACAAGGACACCAAGAAGCACCAATAACTCCTCCACAGCGCCGTGATCCTCCTCAAGTCATCCACGAACCACAACAGGGACAGAACACACGAGTACTCCTGGAACCACAGCAAGAACTAAACCAAGTGCTGGCAGAACCTGCTACCTGGCTCCCCTTCAACATTAGTAGGACCTCATCCAGACTCAGAGGCACACAAACATGTCTGAACGTGGGGCACCAACCTCCTCCCAAACCATGTGATACAACTATAGGTACCAAGATAGAATGAGAGCGCTCCTAGAACCACCTCAAGTACCGACAGAACAGAAGTTAGTCCACAAAAAAACCCAGTGAAAGGCAGTTAAGACAAGAACTTTATGCCAAACAACTGGTCAACAAATCAAACATTCAGACTGAGATGTTTCCATAAACCACAGCTGACTAAAGCTTTCACACTCCTCAAAGAGAATAATTATTTAAGAATCAGCTGCTCTCGAATCTCAGGGTCTATATTTGTGTGATTCTTTAAAGACCTACTGTCCCCTCTAATCGTCCTCACTGGGCGGTCTCACCTTCACAGAGAGCTTTCTGTGTCACCATTTAAAAATATCGTTTACGCCCATCGATCAATAAATTGTCCTGAAATCATCACAGCTGTCTGTTATGGAGGATTTGAGCTCGCGCTGAGCTGGTGAAGGTCAGTTTACCTCTGGGTTCACGTAGTGTCTCTTGATGACGTACCACAGCCAGCACGTAATGAGCATGTGCACCAGCGAGCTCCCTATGAACGTGATGAACCCGTATTTATGAACACCTGCAGAGACAAACAGCCGTCAGCACGTCCACACTCTCAGGTCAAACACGTCTGAAGGGTTAACTGCTGATTGGAGGACCCGGGTCAGCTGACCGCGCCGTACTCACTGTAGGTTTCCGTGGACGACACGTACGTGAGCATCACCAGGCCGCTGTTTTCGGCGAGGCTGCAGACGAGCGCCAGACCGCTCAGCAGCAGCTCCAGCAGCCGGTTGGCGAAGCGGCTGCGATAGAAGTTGAAGTAGGCGAAGGCCACCAGGTATCGCGGCGCCGAGTGCAGCCCGATGCAGCCGCGCCAGATGTAGCGCTCCGGCACGCGGCTGATGGCGGAGCTGATGGACGGGAGGTAGTTCGATACCTGGAAGAAAAAATATGAGTTTAATCTGGAGAACTGGTACTGCTTCCACCTGAAGCTGAGCTGTGGGCGGGCGCTTCCTTCGCCACACCGTGACCAGGTAACGTTTTACGTGCTAAACAGATTTCAATGACCTGCAGGAACCCTGAAGAACGCAGACTGTCCCTCTGCTTTCAGTACGAGCTGCAATAAATTCTGCAATAAATTCTGCAGAAAAATAAATGATTCAGTTATTTTAGATGGAGGCAGCTCTCTCCGTTACCTGCAGTTATTAAGATAAGGTTTATTGGTCACATGCACAGTGAAATGTATTTTGCACCTGCAGCCGATAAGTAGTAAATATATATATATATTGTGTAAATAAAGTTATTTTCACATGCTAAAACAACCAGCTGCAGTATAAACGTGTTTCCTGCTGCGTCCGCCGGCGCCCACATCAGTACCTACCTGACAGTGTGTGTACGTCGCGTCCTCATAGTGGTAGAAGAGGGAGATGAAGATGCAGGCGATGAAGCCGGTCACCGGCAGCAGAACCGTTCCCACGGCGAAGCTTTTGAAGGGCAGCCGGATGAGGAGCCGGTCCCGGTCCAGGCTGCTGTACGGGCCCTGGAGCATCCTGGAGAGAAGAGGCGGGGACGGACAGAAGTGAATGAAGCTGGACCTTCACCATCAGACAGGAGCTAAAGCAGGTGAAAGCTTTCACAGGTGTGTGATGTATGCTGACCCGCAGAGAGAGACCTCAGGCTGCAACGATTCCTCGAGTAACTCGATCATAAAAATCTCGACAGAAATTTGTTGCTTCGTTTAAACTCTGCAGCTCAGTAACTCTGTTCATCCACCAGCAGCACCAACGTGTGTGTGTGTGTGTGTGTGTGTGTGTGTGTGTGTGTGTGTTGGGCTGAGAATTTCAGATGTTAGCTACTGGAACAAATTGCTATAAACAGTTTGCTAGCAGGCGTCGCTGTTTGCACGATGACCGTCAACAACAACGTTCAGAACCGAGGGGCTCCGTCAAAATATTTTTATACTTTAATCCCTGATTAGAGACTAAAAACAGCTGCAGTAGAAACATGTTCATGAGGGCATGTGAATAATTACGCTTACGGACGGGAACTGATGAGAATTTATGGATTCTCATGTGTTAGTGAATAAAATATTCCACAAACGGGCTGGTTTGCATGAACTCTTTCTAATGTAAAGTAGAACAAAATTAAAAGTGGTATAAAAAAATTGCAATTCCTCTTTCAAAATTAACACTATTAATATTTTAACATGAAATACAACTGCGAGCTGTGCAAGGAGCAGCCTCTGAGCCAGGCAGCCTCTGAGCCAGGCAGCCTCTGAGCCAGGCAGCCTCTGAGCCAGGCATCCTCTGGCAGTCCTCATCAACTAAATGTTATTCATACAGTACAGTGAGAGCATACAGCAAAACAGGACTGCAACTATGGTGGATGGAGCAGCTACAAAGTTCTCTGTTCTTCACTCACTGATCAGGTGGTTGATGAAGGAGCTCCGGCTGTTTCAAAGTAAAGCTTTTAAAGGTGGTTACAGGAAAACTGTCTCAGTGACGGCTCGTCTCTTTGCACTTGCTGCGCGCACAGACTGCACGTAAAACAGCTGCTGCTGTTGTTGAAACACTGTGAACATCATTTTGTAATGATTTTTATCTTGACGCTGTTGGATATATTCCGAACCAAATAAATGTGTGACATAATCACACAAATGTGTCCTCTCGTCAGTGGAATCGTTAGGCAAGCAGACTAACGATTCCAAGGAATTCAATTCCTGGGAACCGGTTCTCGATTCCCATCCCTAATTAAGCTCATGCAGCCCCCAGATTTCCAACAAAAACACAACAGCAGCGCTTGTTCCTGTAACACCTTAAAACCTTTACTGGGAAACAGCTGGAGGTCCTTCATCAACCACCTGATCAGCAACATGAAGATCAGAGAACTTTGTAGCTGCTCCATCCTCCCTGTTTGTTTCACACAGACAAACATCTGCAGTACGGAAGTTAAAATATGCTGATGAATTGTATTTCTTATTAAACTATTCGATTAATGGATGGAATAATCGATAGAGTACTCGATTACTAAAATAACTGATGGTTGCAGCCCTGTTCACAGGCCTGATGCAGAGGAGTCAAACTCAGAGGACCACACTGAGCCCAGTCTGATGTCAAACTGCTGTCCTGGCTCTGTTTAATGTAAAGAAGGACAACGTCCACATTTAATGACCCGCTCGTTAACAGAAAACAATGATATAGACGCCTCAGCAGCTCCACGTGGACTTCCTGGATAATTTTAAGTGACTGTGATTCCAAACAGCTCCCCTGGATCTAAAAACACGAGTTACTTTGAATCCAGCCGATCTCCACTGGACCCGTCAGACCGCATCTTTGGCACCTACAGGCCTACACTAATGACCGCTGCAGTGTTGGTAAAGTGATGGAGCTGGTGTGCAGTGTGTAAACAGAAGCATACACCAACATTAACCTCTGCCCACCTCCAGTGCTTTAATCAGCTCCAGTGTCTCTCTGCATGTTTCACAGCTGATCCTGAGATTTTAGTTCACCTTTAAAGCCCGCGTGCAGCTACAGAGCAGCCTCAGGTCCTCAGGTGAGGCCCTCACCTGAGGACCTCAGGTGAGGTCCTCCTGGCTTCTCCAAACTCCAGAATCTAAGAGTACCATCAGGCCCGTTCTGGTGTCTTTTTCCTCTGACCTGTTGTGTGATGTTAGTGTGTGGCTGTGTGTGTACACGGGGAGCCGTCAGTAAGCCAGCAGGACTCTCATCCTCCGTCAGGTTACTCCGCTGCTTTTCCGCCGAACGCGTGCCTGTTCACCTGTACAGGTGAGGCAGTCCTCTGACGTGACTGACAGCTAGCTGTGAGCGGGTGATCTTTAAGCAGGAGTAGGTACGCCAGGTAAAAGGCTCACCTTCACGGCTCTCCGGGCTCGCTCCTCCTCGCTGCCATCGGCCCCTCAGCAGGTGTTCTTCCGGTAGCTAATCACAGCAGCTAGCAGCCGCTAGCTGACAACTTCAGGGACTGACCGGAAACGGCTTCAGACTGGTTAAACCGTCTGTTGTCCCGCCACACGGCTGCCCTGACGCTGCGCCCACCTGTTTACCGTCACATGCACACTTTGTGCGCTGTTTTTAATTCAGTTTAATTCAGTTTCAGTTTTGCCGGACGACGTAGCGCCGCTCTGCTAATGGCTTCAGCTGCTTCCGGTAAACACATCCTTCAGAATAAAAGCGTTTCTGCCACCTGTTGCTGCGTCTCTGGGACCACGCAGGTGTGAGCAGAGGCTGCGGAGTCTTCCTCTGGGACAGGTTTAGGTTTCATTTCATCCAATAGAACGATTTTTATGCATGAAGACAGAAGAACAGGCCCTCACTCACAGTTTGCCCCGGCTCTGCAGCGCTGCTACAGCACCGTCACACACTGCACTATCAAAGCGCTGCAACAGTCAGCGATGAAGGAGAGCAGCCATGAAACAGCTCCGTCACTTCTAATGGTTTTATTTAAGAACATGTTTAACACGAGCTTCATCAGAGACAGATGTTTACAGCAGCAGTGATGATTATAAAACCTCAGAACAAACTAAATAAAGACAGTAATGAGTTCAACACATTTTAGAAAGGTCATAAAAGCACAAAGTAAAAGCTCCTGAGTCCAGATGATGACATTCTTTTTAATACAGTTCAGATGATGACATTCTGTAAACATCAGCTCCATATTTAAAGCTGTTCACTGACGCTCAGCCACATCGTTCATCCAAACCTGGAGCTCCGCCTTCTTAGATGGTCTGTTGGTCCAATGAAGCCACAGCAGCCATATTATTGGTCAGATCACTGCATTAAAAAGGCTCCGACAGCACAAACACGGACTCGGACCATCAGAAATAGTTTAAAATGTCCCCTCAGACTCAGCATCGTTCTGAGCACAGATCCAGCCTCTGCTGCCTTTTTAAAGTGGAAAATATTCATTTTGTGGACATGAGTCAGCACACGAGAGCAGATCAAACATGGATCAGCAGGTTAAAGGTCATGAATGTTTCGTGAACTGCTGTGAGGCCGAGGTGCTGACTGTAGACTGTATCTAAAAGATGGATGTAGGTAGCTGGTTTCCAAGAACATGTCTCTGCTGCATTGACCCAGTTCAGACTTTACAAGCACATGTTTCAAAAGCAACGACAGAAGAAGGAATCAGTGTCGTATCAGCGGCGTGGCCACGATCACCTCTTTGCCTCCAAAGTCCCAGAACGCCGTCATGTGGAAGGCCATGTTGGAGAAGACCACCAGGTACTCGAAGAAGGCGAACAGAGTGTAGACTGCAGGGAGCAGATTGAACAGCCTGAGTTACAGCAACCTGATGAATCACAGTTTAAAGTCTTCCACAGCCTGGAGCAGCACATGAAGGCTAAAACACGACATTTCCTGTTGCCACTATGGCATCAATTAAACTGACACACGGATGTGCTCAAGCATAGACTTATCAAACATGAGAAACTTGGACCAGATGGGTTTCCATCCAGGATTGGGCAGCAGCCTAAGCAGAGAAGCCGAGACCTCCCTGTCCTTGGCCACCTTCTCCAGCTCATCTGGAGAGACTCTGAGGCGTTCCCAGGCCAGCCAAAGCTGTAATCTCTCCTGGGTCTGCCTTAGGGCCTCCTCCTGGCACGGCATGCCCAAAACAGCTCACCTAGGAGGCACCAGGAGGAACCCTGCTTGAACCATCTCAATTTTGGATGTGGAGCAGCAGCTCTACTCTGAGTTCCTCTCAAATGACCAAACCGCTCATCCCATCTCTAAGGGAGAGGGTGCAAGCTTGTTCTCAGTTCCCAAAGCTCATGACCACAGGTGAGGGCAGGGACGTAGATCGAGCGGTAAATCGACAGCTTCGCTTTCACGCTCACCTAAACTTTTTTTTTTTTTGGCCACAGCAGCTTTATTGACAGTGGAGAGAGAGAGAGGGGAAATTGGGAGGAGAGATACGGGGGAAGACACGCGGGAAAGGGCGACAGGCCGGGACTTGAACCTGCGCCGCCCGCACCGCTATGCGGCATATGTATATGGTCGCCTGCTCAACCCCTGAGCCACCCTGGTGCCCACCAAAAGTCTTGCTCCATGACCTCACCAAACTCCTCCCACTCCCGGGTTTGTGCCTTGGCTACAACCAGAGCACAAAGTGGGAACAATTTAAACAAAACAAATAAAAAGACAGAAGCCATTATTAATGCTGAACGTGGGTAATAAGCCTGAGCCGGAACCAGGCGACTCAGAGCAGGACTGACCTCCTGGTTCACAGCGCTCGTTGTGGCGTTTGTAGAGCAGGTACAAAGCCAGAAAACAGATGAAGTTCAAAACGAAGAAACGCAGCTTCCAGCGATATGATTTCTCTTCCTGAGAAGGACACAGATCAAAAGATACCACATTTAATCAAATCAACAGAAGATAATGACACCACAAAGGTCTGACATGGCAGCGACCGCATGTTCGTGTTTCACTGATTCTACAGGATTTAAAGGAGACGCATCATCCAAAATCCACTTTTTAGCCCTTAAATACATGTTGTTGTGTACTGTGAGTGTGTAGCAGTGCAGGAAATGTAAATGTATTCTCTCCCGGTGCTGCGCAGATATCTTTATATTCTTTTTGGCTGTTTACGTCACAGTATTTGCTGTGGAGCTGCTAAACGAGGTCATCCAGCTAACTAAACTCCTGAATCCTCCATTTTTTCTGTAGTCTAGTTCAGTAATGCCGAAGTTGAAAGTAGACAAGTCAAAATGTTCGGTTGATGGGTGTATTAACCCACACGATTTCTTACAAAATAAAAGCTTAATTTTCAGAATAAAAGCTTCTGTGATCTGTTTAATGCATTTCCTCATCCATTGATCAGTATGTGGTCACATTATTGATCACCCATCATCAGCACTGAGGCAGATTTTACTTCCTGAATCATTTATAATGTGTGACACTTTATTAGGTACACCTGTGCAATCAGTAAGCAATTAAACAAACCTGTCACAAAAATTCCACCTTTACAAAGGTGATAATTCAGCAGATCTTATCTTTTCTGCCGGAGCTCTGACGGTTCAGCTGTGAACCCTGAAATGTGACGCTGTCCCTTTAAGATCCACAGCAAAACAAACGGCAGGAAGTGGAAACTACGGTGAGCTAAAAAACACACAGCCCAACTCGTCCTACCTTAAACAACTCAAACTCCTTCCTTGGCATCATAAGCTGACGATTGACCATAAAAATAGAAGATGGAGGTGAGATGGAGATGGGAGGAAGTGCGCCGCTGTGGCGAGCGTCAGAGCGTGGGTTACCTGGATGGTGTGGCTGTAGATGGGCTCTCCTCGGCTGTTCACGTCCACCGCTTTGGTGATCTCCAGGATGTTGTTTGGCACGTAGCCGGTCGCCCCGCAGCCGTTACGAACCTTCCACCACTGCTTCCTGTCGTCCAGCACCTGCCGGACGAGAGTCAGGATTACTGGACTCACTTCCTGTCATGCATTTTCTGTTCCAGTGGCGGTCACGTTAATATGAACATCCACAGTTCCCAATAATGAAGTCAGAGTAAAGCTCAGGCTGCTCTGAACACTCAGTTTATCACAGTTTTTTCTACTCTTGGATCTCTATGATGTCATCTCAGCCACAGAAGGGGGAGGAGCTTTCAGAGAGGTGGGGCTGCACTGAGGCCCAGTATCAGAATAAAGGAGGATTACTCTGAAGAAAGAACCAATCAAAGCTGAAGCTGAGATGAGCAGAGCGAAGTGTCACAGGACCGAGGTACACACTCCTTTAATGGGCCAAAGCCTTTAAAGTAAATTCAACTAAAAAAAGTGAACCACAATAGATTTTAAATAAAGTCCTGTGAGTCTGAAATCACTGTGCTTTGGGGCCGGTGTTTGAAATGAGCGCGTTTACCTCGACCAGCTCGTCTTTGAGGACCGACAGCTCCGTGTTGTTCCTCGCCACGAAGTCGTACTTGGATTTGGCAAACATCTTGGACTGCCCCCTGCCGTCGGCATCAAAGCCTCTGAAACACATCGAGGATCAGTTATCAGAGAAGAAGAACACAGACTGAAGGTCCAACCACACGAAGACCATCAGAGCTGCTGCTTCTCCAGCACCGACGTGCAGTTTCCTGTAAGCGTGTTTCTCTACGTTCTCCTGCAGTCTGATGTTCCCATGAGAAGCTCTAAAGCTCTGAGCAGACTGAGGACAAACATGAAAACTGTTTGGATCACGAACCAAATCAGCTGCTTTCCTCTGAGACGCCATCAAGCTGCTCAACATCTTAAACTTCTGTCAGTGTAAAAAAATCTGTTTCAATGTGTTTAAATGACAAACAGACCCTGAACAGAAACTAAAACGTCTGCAGCCGTGGAGAAATGTCCCACCGACCAATCAGAGAAGCTTCAGTTTGAAAGCGTCGCAGACGTGAAGAAGATAAAGATCAGAAAGCTGAAGAAACCAGAGAAGAAGAAAATCAGCCCAGTTTGATCCAATCAGGTTTGAAACATCAGCATCAAAGAAACCAATCAGCAGCAGGAGAAACAGGAAGTGAAGATTCATCAGCTAAAATATTGATACTGACATCAGTTCATTGATACTTTCACTTCCTCACTTCATTAAGTTGAAGACATTAAGTTGGAGATCAATAACATCTGTTTGTGTCACTCTCAGTAAAACATACAGTTTATTATTAATGTGTTTATTATTTTAATATTTATATAATATTGAACTGTACAGAAATACTGACAGTAAAAATATTAATTTATCTCCTCACAAATAACGTCAGGTTTTATTTGACTAGTTTGATTAGATACTTAAATGAATCATATCAGTCACATTTCTAACTGTATTTATGACCTTTTTACATGGATGCAGTTAATTAATGAAATGTTACCAACATTTATTAATATATTTATGATTGACCTCATTTATGTCACCAATTACTCTAATTAAATATTTTGCATATTTATATTTAATTATTCATGTACAGATTTCAGAAGATTCATTTAGATTGATAAATATTTAATGTTTGAACTTACATATTTTTATCATTTTAATCTTGAAATCTTTGTTAAATTTTTGCTGCATTTAATTCTATAAATTTTTTAAATGTTAGATTGTTTTTCTATTTTGTTTGATCTTCCTTATTATTTCATTAATTTTTATTCCTTATTTTGTGTATTTATCCGTTCACATATTTCCGTGTTTATTAGCTGATGAATCTGGCCCTCCTGGGCCTCCATAGTGACAGAGCGAGCATAGCAGTGGGATCAGTTCTCCAGGGCGTCATGTGACCTGCGAGTTACCGGTCTACACGACGGCTGACAGCCTGTTTGAAAGCAGCCATGGCCGTGTCCTGATCCAGGATCTGCATGCGTTTGTAGGAGGTGTTGGCGAAGGCGTACCCGTCAGCGTGGGGGAACCTCTGCACCGCCGCCTGCTGCACAAACACAGAAAACACGCCGTGTGAACGCCACGCCATCGAGAGCTGAGCCTCAGTGAGAGCCGCTCTCAAACCGCGCCTCTCACCTCCTGAGCCAGTTGCAGCCGTGGGTCCTCCCGTCTCTGCGTGTTGGCGAGGCTTTCTGCGAGCTGAGCCAGTTCCTGCTCACGACTCTGGGTCACCGCAGCCAACGCGGGAGGCTCCCAACCATCACGAAACCTCAGAACGCACGGGGGGAAGTAGTGGTCCTTCGGCCACTCCAGCCTGCAGGACATGTGGAGAAGAAGACTGTCTTTACACGGACCTCGATCGGACAGTCGGGCAGTTTATTGCCAGGTCTGACCTGCTCTTCGTCCACCCGTCTCCCAGCGCCACCCACAGGTGTCTCTCCTCCGCCGTCCCCGAGGCGTGAAGGAAGTCGATGGCGTCTCTGGTGAGCAGAGGAACGACGACGCTACGAGCCAGATCCACGCTGCCTGATGTCTGGATCACCTGAGGAGGAGGAGGAGGAGGAGGAGGAGGAGGAGGAGGAGGAGGAGGAGGAGGAGCAGGTAGAAGAAGGAGGAGGAGCAGGAGAAAGAAGAGCAGGAGGAGGAGGAGGAGGAAGAGGGGAAAGAGGAGGATTGAGACAAGAAAACCTGAATTTTGTGTTTTCCACTGTAACTGATTTTCTGCTCCACCTGAAGCTTCTGTCTGGAGCTTGCAGATAAAAATGAGCTCTCAGCTTCACCTGGTCTTAAAGAGGAGGCGAATGGCGATTTTCCACGTGGGCGTTCCAAACAGAGCGGCATCTATAACAACGAGCTGGATGTTCTTTGAAACTAAACCCTGGATGGATGGATGGATGGATGCTCCCTAACATTCATCTTGTTTCTTTAGTTCTTAATGTTAAATTCCAGTGAAGCTGCTGCTGGAAGTTTCAGGAAGTTTGAAAGCAGGAAGAAGCTAATGGTGACTTACCATCTTTAGCGGCGTGAACAGGAAGTGGACCAGATCCACGGCGCTCGGGTTCTGGATGTGGTCCTTCAGTTTCCCCTGCAGGTCAGAACAGAGAGATCATCAGCAGGAGTTTGTAATCAACTTTAACCTTCAGTGTGGCCTCCATGGAGGCCACACCTACACCCCATTTGTTACACATTAAACATCACATGGAGACGCTGCAGAACAGCTTGAGTTTCACTTTGTTGCATCAAAGTTTATTTCTGGGCTGATGTTTTTTTATTAATCAGTAAATCATTGGCTGCAGCCCTGATGACATCAAATCCTGATAATTATATCAATAATCAATCACTGAAATCACTCAATCACCTATATTCAGGAGAAGAAACCTGAATATAGGACTGATTAAAACCATGCAGATACGGTGCAGATAAAACCATCTTTAAGAACTCGGAGGAGGAGGAGGAGGAGGAGGAGGTACCAGCTGGTTGAAGGCATGTTTGAACTTCTGCAGACAGTCGACGAACTCATCCTCACTCGGCGGTTTGGAGCGCAGCGTCAGGACGCCCTCTGGTGGACAAAGACAACATCACAAAGGTTGGGTTGGTACAGGTCACATGATTCAGTTAAAGAGGAGGGAGGAAGGACTTGAAGGCAGCTGCTTTCTCAGCATAGTTTGGATTTAAAGAGTTTGATTTTTTGTATGTATTTATTTACTTATGCAAATTGTTTGGAAGCAGAACCGAAGCAGGAAGATAACAAATGATGAATTATCTAAAAGTATCCTGTCAGCAGTAAAGAGGAGTTTGGGTTATTTCTACACTTTGTAAATAAAGTTACTGATGCCGGATCGATAAAGTTACTGATGCCGGATCAATAAAGTTACTGATGCCGGATCAATAAAGTTACTGATGCCGGATCAATAAAGTTACTGATTCAGGAATTTGAGCTGATTCCGGTGTTCCAAACACTGGTTGGGGTCCCGGCCCTGCTGTCCTGATCACAGGATGCTGTGAGAACGTGTTCGAGCGGTAAAAACGGAGCCGGTCTGAAACGTGCGCTCACCTCCGGGACCTTTCTTCTTGCCTTTCTTGTTCTTCTTCCTCTTGGAGAGCTCGTTGAAAGCCTCGGCAGCTTTCTGAAGCTTGGTGACGAAGAACTCGATGTCGTCCAGGATGTGGTTCAGGATTTGCTGCAAATATGAGACACGAGAAGCTCTCACTCAGGATCTTTTAATGGTTAATTCACCTTCACTTTGCCCTCTGGGTTCCTGTCATTCGGGCCTCCGTGACTTTAATGATTAAACCTAAACTAACAGAGCAGAGTTCAGCTTCCTCAGCGCTCCTTACGTAAGCAGATTTTCCCTCCAAAGCTTCCAAACTCTGATTGTGCTGGAATGAAGCGCCGTTCTTCAATCAGCTTAAATCTCCTATCTGTTGTGCCGCGACCCAGAGCGACCTCAGATTTAAACCCAGCTCCTCCAGCTGCTCTCAGATCAGCCTTTAAACCCAGCGCACAGACGGGACACTCACCACGTCCCGGTCCACCCGGGCCGCCGTCATCTCCACCGGCCCGTCGTCCTGCGAGAGCCGCCACTCATCTGCTAGGAGGCGGGAAAACACAGCGGTCACTGACGGTCAAACTCAGGCATCACAAAGTCTCAAACAGCTGATTCATCAGGAAAAAGATGGTTTTTATTATCACGTCTGCAGCGTGTCACTGATTTTAATCACACAGGCCGTCAGGCACCAAACAGGAACGTCAGTAAATCCTCAAAATATAGAAATAAACAAGCAGCAGAATACACGACTCCTCCTTCATCTGCAGTTCAGTATGAAATCAGCTCTTTTAGCTCCTCTCACTTTAAGCCAACTTTCTTCTGATTGGTTGCCCCTCACAAACAGAAGGTTTGAACAGCAGGTGGGAGTGGCTGATATCCACTCACTGTGACAACGATTAATGTGAACATCCAGCACCGGAACACGTGACAGGAAGTATGGTCATGAACGTGCAGGCTGAGCCAGACAGGAAGCTCGTTCCCATCATCTCGCTCTTTGGGTCGTGACCCGCGTGGTCGCAGCCCAGAAGTTTAACCTCCAGAGGGAAGAAGGTCTTTAAAACCTTATTTTGGGACAAAGCCTTTAAGTGTTCTCAGGTTTGACTCTATAAATGCTGTTTCTGTCTCTGGCTGTTGAAATGAAAGTTGACTTTTTTCACGATGGCTGTCGAGTCGCAGAGTTTGACGGGTCTCCTGTAAAAACACAGCACTTCCTGTCCTGTACTTTGACAAAGTGACATCACTCACCCTCTTGCTGCTCACTGGTCCAGGCCGACCAGGCGGCCACGCGGCTCTTTACGTCGACCTGATCAGGTGATGCCGGCGGCTGGGGGGCAGGAGCCGAGGGGGGAGGGGGGATGATGCCGTCACTCTTCAGGATCATCCTGCAGACAGACGCATCAACCAATCAGCTTCCAGTATGAGAAACTAAGGTTACTAAACCTCTGAGGGCTTCAGCTCTTACTTCAGGGTCTCCGGCCGTTTCTTCACTTTGCCTCCTTTGGCATCCATCATGGCACTTTCTATGTCAGCGTGGATCAGATTCGCCTGTTGGAGCGAGAACACGGTTCATTGATGGGTTCATCGGGATAAAGTCCCACAGGGCTCCATCCTCGGCCCCGTTTACGTTAAAGCTAAATTTTTATCAAATTTTCAGTTATCATCAGCAAACAGCTTTCAACACAGATTCCTTCATCACACGAGGAGATTTTTAAACCAATCAGAGGCCATTTACCTTGATTTCATCACACTGGAACAGGTGGAGGTCGGGTTTAGTCTGACCCGGTTCTTTGCACACCAGAGCCAGGATGGAGTCATAGTTGCAGGTGTTCATCACGGCCTGGCAGTGCTGGATCGAGCCTATCTGGAAGTTCTCCAGCTCGCTCTGAGAGAATCGAGACCCATAACTCAGCGAGGGTCACGTAGGTTTTATTTAAATGAAAGAATAAGAACCCCAAAAACGCCAAATTAAAAAAAAAACCAAAAACTAAATTAAACTAAAAGTAAATTTTTTTAAATCTTGTTTTTCAGTCTCACTTTGGTCCCCAGGTCGATGAGGCTGACCGCCTTCTCCTCCACCTGCAGCAGCATCTCCTGCGTCCACACCTTCCCCTTCGCGTCGAGCAGACGGAGGCGTCTGATGCCGTCGTCCACGGTGATCATCCCGTCTTTGCGGTCCAACACGAACGTCGTCAGGTGCTGAACGTCACACAGGAGGACAAATGACCTGATGGAGTCTCACAGCAGGAAGCTGCAGCTGAGAGGCTCATCGTGGCTACATGTGTATTTATTTTCCCATCATTTAAATGGTGATTTTTGGCCTGTTTGTCGGTAAAATCTTTAAAGGGAAACACTCTGATAAAGGCTGGAGGAACAATTCAGCATAAATAAAGTTAAATGTTAAATGCAGCAGTGCCTGCTTGCTGGTGAGAAATCTTTACCTGAGGATCTGAAGACGTGAACACTCACCTCCACGTGGTACTGCGATGTGTCCGTCAGGCTGTTGATGCTGGTTCTGGTGTAATTTTTCCTTTGTTCTGATAAAACGAGCAGAAAAGTCCACAAACTTTCTTATTGTGGTTCCCAGATCGCTCTAAAACATCCTGAAGGTTTCAAACAGTCCCACCAGGAAGCTAAATTTGAAACGAGCAGCTTTTAGTTTATCGGTTTGAATCTGAATTTATGTTTCATGCTGTTCCCGTGGCCTACAGGTGGCGCTAAAGCACCAACAAATCACAGTGCTCTGAAATAAGCAGTGAAGAAGAAGACTTCATTATGAGAACCATATTTTATGCGGAGGTCTGACTTGAATGCGGTAAACTGGTGCAGGAATGAGCGTCAGTAAATCAGCTGCTGTCACACTATCTGCAGCCACAGCTGCTCCACGGCTCCCTCAGTGAGAAGGTGACAGATGTTATCTGGCTGTGATGGAACAAACAGGCTGCTGAGAGCCGCAGATAAGAACCACATCTGTCCTCTTTAAGATTATCTCCAACCAGCAGGACCAGCAACCTCCAAACACCACCTCACAAATCACCGTCAGAGGAACCGAGAGGAGCCGAAGGCTTCACGGCCCACAGAGCGACGGGAGGAGTCCTCTGCCGAAGCCCGTGTGCCTTTCACCGTTTTTAAGAAAGTTATCCAGATGTGCACCAACACTTAATGAATGCACACATTTCCCATGATGCTCATCATGGAGGAACCTGAGCTCTGACTGGGCGGAGCTTCTTCTTCACTCTAAAGGAGGCGGGTCCACAGTTAAAATCATGAAAACTCGCCAAATTTACAGCCTGAGAAGCTTCAGCACGCTGCGCTCACCTGTGAGGTACCAGCCAATCACAGAGGAGATGCAGCAGAACAAGTTTGAACTTTTCACTTTGAAGTGATCCTGACACAAAGAGCCCAAATAACCCGAGCTAATCTAGAGATGAGAGAACAGCAGCAGCCAGGTGAGCACGAGGTCAGGTGTGACACCCAGAGACTCCCGTGTGTGTGTGTGTGTGTGTGTGTGTGTGTGTGTGTGTGTGTGTGTGTGTGTGTGTGTGTGTGTGTGTACTGATTTGAGAACTGCTTCCTGGTGGGGCTGATGACCTGCTCAGGTACATTTACACTCACAGGGAGGTGAAGGTGCAGAAAACAAACAAACACACAAACAAACAAACGAGGGCTCAGCTGATCGTCAGTTTAACGAACAAAAGCCTCGTCTGGAAGTCCAGCTGAAGCCACGACTTTGAACAGGTGTGTCTGAACCTTCACCTGGACTTTCCTGAAGGCTGCAGGTAAACGGGGCGGGGCTAATTCAGGAACTTTGACGGTTCCACACAGACGTTTATTTCGACTTACTGAGACTGTGAGAAAAGAAGCCGTCGCTCCATCTGTCCGAGGAAACGTTAAAGTGACCTATGTGATCAAAGGCATCGTTTAGTCTTTGGTCACATGATCAGCCTGCTCCTCTCAGCTCAAACAAACAGCACCGTGGTGGCGGCGACTCCAAAAAGTATTTGGACGACTAACAAGGATTAGAGGGAATTAGCAGATAGACTCAAAGAATTAGGCGGCTGGGATTAAATCCTGAACAGAGCTGCAGAGTCGAGTCGTTTTAGGAGAAACCACCAATCACCTCTGAGCTGAAACGTGCCCCAGAGGAAAACTTTGAGCCGCTTTGTTTTCTTTTGGCAGTTTAGAAGTCGTCCAGATCCTTTTAGGCGTCTCCGTGGATGCTGCAGCTTAAATCAGAGGAAGAAGGAGTCGTGCACACACGTTTGAGCGCCGCAGAGGTCAATGCTGCTGCAAACACCTCACAGTCATGAGACACAGTTAGGGCCATAATCTCTGTGCCCCGCCCCCTCCACACTGACCCAAGATCAGACTTCCAGCAGCTTTAACTAAAGTTTCACATCAACTCTGCAGGAATTACAGGTAGTTTCACAGCCAGGTGAGGCCTGCTCCCTCCTTACCCCACGACTAATGAAGCAGGTATCGTATCTGAAGCTGAGGCAAAGTGCTGAATTTATATTTTGAGCTGTTCACTCTAACACGAGGTCCACATCAGTGAAGGAGGCCAAAAGTGCCCAAATCTCACCCTAACCCGAACCCTCGAGGAGGGAGACGCATCTCATGACGGAGTCTAGAGTCCAGAGACGCCTCATGCAAACCGCTGGTTACATTCAGGAACAGGAAGGACAGATCAGACTGACAGGAAGCAGCTAAAGAGCCGTCCGAGACTCTTTGGACACGTGGAACCAAGAGGAAACTGTAATCGAAGGATGGAGGAGAGAGCGGAGGATACCCCATCATCTGTCTGACATGGAGGAGGCAGCGTGATGGCTGCAGCGGAGCCGGGTTTATTGATGACGTCACTGATCAGAGCTCCACAGAGCCAAAGCAGCCCAGGAGGTCCTCAGGGCAAAGAACCGGGATGTTCTTCAGCGGCCGCGTCAGTCACCTGATCTCAGACCAGCAGCTTCAGTTATTAAATACACAACTGAAGGCAGAGACCCACAAACATGCAGCAGCTGAAGGTGCTGCAGTGAAGACCTGCAGAGCTTCTCAGGAGGAAACAGCGTGTGGTGACCGTGGTTCTTCAGGCAGCCACTGCCTGCAAAGAGTTTCATCACTATTTAAACTTCTGTTTGTCCCATTAATGTTGAGCCTGCATAAAAAAGTAATTCCTGAACACTGAACGTGATCCTTCAGTTAAACCCTCAGAGGTCAGAGGTCATGAACAGCTGCAGTCAGAGCTGCACGGCCAGCTCCAACAGCTTCACTGAACACCAGTCTGAAGATGAGCAATAATCACACTTTATGCAAAAAGTCTGAAGGAGGCAAAAAACCACACACACGTCTCACTTTGACTTTTCTTTTTGTGTTTGGCAGATGAACGAAGAAAATAGATTTCATCTGATCCTGTTAACGAGGATAAAACAAAGTTATTCATCATTCAGATTTATTGTGTCACTTCTCTGAAATTTAATGAACCAAACAGAGATCAGACGGACGTTTACCTGCTCAGGTTCGGTTTAGCTGACACACCTGGAGGCTCAGACTGTGTGTGTGTGTGTGTGTGTGTGTGTGTGTGTGTGTGTGTGTGTGTGTGTGTGTGTGTGTGTGTGTGT
>JAVDPK010000589.1:0-10133 GCA_034780415.1 Cichlasoma orientale
ATGTTCCATGACAGAGGAACACACACACACACACACACACACACCACTGCAAATTACAGCATGACTGTGTGTATATGTGAGTGTGTGTATCCAGGTATGTATGTGTATGTGTGTATGTGCATGTATATGTATGTGTGTGTATGAATGTGTGTATGCATATGTGTGTATGTGTATGTATGTATGGATATATATATATATATATATATATATTTGTATATAATGTGTGCATATATGAATGTGTGTGTATGCATCTATTCTTTCTGCCCCTTTTTTTTCTTTTTCTCTCTCTTCTTTTTTCTCTCCTTCCTTTCTGCCTGTCAGATCTGGCAAGAATAAATAAAATAAAAATAAAAAAATTAACAAGAATAGCCTATAGAAAACTTATAGAGCTCTTCTTTTGAAAGCAAATATGTTTGGTACAACAGTGCATTCAGATTATCATTCTGATTGCAAAACTGCCAGAAATGACAGGCCCAAAAATAAAAAATAAATAATAATAATAATCTATTTGTTTTCCGAAGTATTTCACCAAGTCTGCATCTTGTAACCATTTATGCTGAAACTGCCATCTCGGAGGTTCTCTTTTTCGCTTATCTCTATAGACCAAACAACACGTATGGTCAGAAATCACAATATTGTCATAAGAGCAGCCATGAATTCTGAATTGTAATTCTAGAGGTTAAAAAGAAATCTATTCTAGAATGACAACCCGTCTGTGTCACCGTCCTCAGTGTGTCCTAGTCCTGGTCCTGGGTTTATGGCCTGGCGTATTTAGTTTTTGGACTTTCATTTTTTTATTGTTTAATGTTACTGTTTGATATCAGTTTATTGTGTTTGTGCAGTTTTGAATTTTTATCTTTTAATGGTAATTCCTGGTTGGTTTCATTGTTTCTATTCTGAGGCTTCTAAAGTTCTGTTCTTGGCTGTTGTTCACTTTCTATTTAATCCTGTTTCAGTTCTCAGGTTCTGGTTCTGTTTGGCACTTTATCGTTTCTGGTTTGTTCTCCTGTTAAATGGATTCAGTCCTGTTCTCTGTTCCTTGTTCTGTAGTTTAAGGCCTCCTCTTGTGTCTAGTTACACGTTATGATCTTGTGCCTCTAGTGTAGGTGTTGTAGTCCCTCTGTGTGTCTGCTTCCCTGTGTTGTGTCAAGTCAGCATTTCTGTTTCCATGTCTACTTCCTGTTTTACTTTGGCAGTTCTTTGTATCGTTGTATTCAGTTTTACACCGTGTGTGTGTGTGTGTGTGTGTGTGTAGTCTGTGTACTCCTGTTCTTTGTCACATTGTTTCACTTAGGTAGTGTGTTTCCTGTTTCAGAGTTTCCCTGAGTATTTCTAGTTGTTGACTTCTTAGCTTCAGTTGAGCCTTCTAGTTTCCTTGTACCTGATGTGCAACAAGAAACAAAGTTGTGTACTTCTGAGTTCACGCTTTCCCTCCTAAGCACCCAAACCCTGTGTTTGGGTGCTTATCCTGCCCCCAAACACAGGGTTTGGGTGCTTATCCTGCCTGCCACACTGCAGAATCATGACACTTATATGTCAGGGCTGTTCAATATTTACAAGTTTCAGTGCATGGGACAAACTAGCTGGGCATACCTTGGCTTTACTCATGCATGCATGTTCAGACACAGCTGTGCATCTGGAAGCTGTGGTGGTTTAATCCGACTGGTTTGCTCACTGTTCCTGTGGTGACAGCATTGCATTGCTTTTACACTGTGGTCAGGTTGCATGGATGGACCTCACTTTTATGCCTCATTTGTGCTCTTGGGGTGCCACCACGCCCTTTTGTGGTAATGCAGCGTAATAACATGTTTACAGCGCTTCTTGTAGGACTGGGCCCAATTGCTGACCATTTGTGTTTAATATTATTCTACTGATGCTGAGCAATTCTGTATGCTGAATAATTATTATTTATATAATTACAAATGGCTTTTTTACTAGTCTGTAATTATGTGTATTTGCAGAGTTATGCAAAAATACACATCTTTTTCTGCCATCAAGGAGTCGTTTAACCACCTCAGTGACACCTCCCCCAGTGATGGGCGAGTCAGCCCTCTCGTCCCCAAACTCTGCTTCCACTACAGAAGGTGTCAGTGGGATCAAGGAGGTCCTTGAAGTATTCCTTCCACCACCTGACTATAGCCTCATTTGAAGTCAGCAGCACTCCATTCGCACTATAGACCGTGTGAGCAGAGCACCGCTTTCCCCTCCTGAGTCACCTGACGGTTTGCCAGAATCACTTAGAGGCTGTCCAAAAATCTTTTTCTATGGCCTCACCGAACTCCTCCCACCCCTGAGTTTTTGCTTTGGCCACCACCCAAGCCGCGTTCCGCTTGGCCTGCCTGTACCCGTCCTACCACCTTGCAGCCACAGCTCTGAGCAGCAGCCTCAACAATGGAGGTGCGTAACATGGTCCATTCAGACTCAGTGTCCTCAGCCTCCCTCAGAATGCTGTCAAAGTGCGAGTTGAAGGGCCTCTGCCAAGCAATCCCAGCGCACCCTCATGATACGTTTAGACATGCCGGATCTGTCCAGCATCCTCCCCCGACACCTGATCCAACTCACCACCAGGTGGTGATCAGCTGACAGCTAAGCTTCTCTCTTCACCTGAGAGTCCAGAACATACGGTCGCAGATCTGCTGATACGATTACAAAATCGATAATTGATCTGGAACATGTATGTGTGTGTGTATATATATATATATATATATCATACAGTGTAGCAAATTCACGTGGTTTAAAACATGATATTAGGCCGACAAATAGTTTTTGTAATATTGTGTATAGTTTTTATACTTATCTCTCTAATCTCTGTACTGTATATTTTATACTTGTTTTTTTGTTTTTATGTAAGCTTCAGTATTAACTTCATGGTTTTAACTGATTTATTTCTAACTGGTCATTTGAGTTTTGTTTGATAGAATTTTTCCAAGTGATCAGGCAAACGAGGCTGTGTCAGCATCCTTACACTGTTTAATGATTTAACAGGAAAAAAATTGGCATCTATTTTTCCTCTCACCGTTGCTATTCTTCCTACCTTAGATGAGGATGAGCTAATAAGATGAGCTCCTTTGTTCATCCACTTTAGATTCCATTGCACCTTTTAAGATTAGGAATAAATGTAGTACTTGATCATTCCCCTGAATTAATAATGACATTCTCAATCTTAAAACACAATGCTGGAGGGTCTTCAGCTATATTATCAAGAAATTGAAGCCTTAATGATTGCTTTCAATGAACAGGTTAAGAACGAATGGGCAAACTACTTCACTGCTTTAATTAATAAGCACTGCCCCAGAGCTCTTCAACACAGTGAACTAAATCCTGTTAGTTTTAATCAGATTATAGTGTCAAGTGAGGAATGTCTACATTTTTTAACATAAAATCCCAAATAGTAGCTTCTGATTCTTTTATTTACTTTACCCATTCAAACTTTTGACTGTATATAGCACCACATCACAACAAACAGTCATCTCAAGAAGCTTTATATTCTAAGGGAAAGACCATACAATAATTATAGAGAAAACGCAACAATCAAAATGACCCCTATGAGCAAGCGCTTGGCAACAGTGGGAAGATAAAACTCCCTTTATATATTGTAAGGTAAAGACCCTTTTAACAGGAAGAAACTGGGTGAGGAAGTTTTATATCTGTCTGGCCAATTATGAAAATTTTAATTGTTAGATATTGCTTGTAACCCCTGCGATACGTGAATCCGCAAAGTAGCGGCATTATATTTATTTTATTATTTCTATATATTTTAAGGCTTCATAAACCCTTCCCAGACTCCTATAAACCTTTCCTACTCTATTATAAACACTTCATATGCTCTTAAACACAAAAATTACACAAAAACACACCACAAAGCTACACTACGCGCAGCGATCAGACGTCGTTGTGAAGTGGAGAGATGCTGAACGTATGGGTGCAGCACAGGAGAGCAAAGAGACCGATGCTGTGGTCACTGAGCCAATCGGCACCCAGGATACAGTACACAGTGCTGTGGTTGGTCACCTTCCATTCCATCAGCCAATAGTGTGCCGTGTACAATCTCACGTTGGCAAACGTGCGAAGCCTACGACCCGCAAAATCCTGCGATATAGCAAAAACTCCGCGATACAGAATTTGAGATATATATATATTTTAAAAAACCTGCGATACATTGAAGCCGCAAAAAGTGAACCACAATGTAGCGAGGGACGACTGTATTACCACAAAGCCAACAGCAAACAAAATAGAATTAGATTAATTCAATTACATATTATTGATGTTGTGCCAAATCACAACAACAGTCACTTCAAGGTGCTAACAGCCATCAACCATGACCGGTTGGGAGTGAGAGGAAAGAGATGCTCCTTGCATCAGCACACCTCTCAATTACTGGAGACTGTTTTTCAGCCTGCCTCTCAGCCTGCATCTAACAATGCCGTCCTCTCAGAAAAGACTTCTTTCCCTCAAATCTATGGAGGCAGCACTATTCTCTCCTAAGCCAGCCATTATTACAGAATCAAATTGCTTAGTTTCTGAGCTGGCGAAAAACAATGAAAGGGTGTGGGATGAATCAGTCACTGTTAGTTCAAAGTGTGTTGTTTTTGAAGCAGCCACTGCTTTTATTGAATCTATTTTTTCTGAACCAGAAAGAAAACAAAGTCAGCTGTTCCCTAAAATTAAAGTCTGCATTGTGTGGCGCTCGGCCAGCTGAATTAGAGGCTGGGTTTTCTGTATCTGAGCCGGCTCATAGTCAAATTACATATTGTGTTTCTGAGCCAGCATGTATGAAAACTATACATAGGGTTTGTGTTTTTGAACCAGCCTTCCCAGACATGTGCTGCTTGATCTGCTAAATGCTTTCTAACATTCACACTCCAATGAATGGAGAGCAACTTGGGGTTCATGCCTCCCAGCCAGCTCCCAGAGCTGCTCTGTCTGATGAAGAAATGTTGCTGTAGGGAATGGAAAAAAGATAAAATCTGTGAGTACAACTTTTTGGGCTTTGTAAAAAAATTGTGTAAAATTACAGTAAAGGTTCTGGTAGCTCATTGCTCTGAGTGTGCTGTAATTATAAAGCAGCAAGATTCTGTTTATTCACAGAAGTGACCTTTTTTTCTGACTGTGGAGCCATTGTAAAAACACAATTTCCAAAATTCATAGTGAAAAAACAGGAACGTTTGTCATTTAATTGTTTATTACTTAATTACTTCAGTGTAGTATGAATGGCCAGGCGGGGTGATCTTTATCAGCTGGAAAAGCTGGAAAACCCATTGTGATGAATGACCATTGAGCGGCAAGTTTGTGTTTGTTTCTTTGGTTACTTCCTTCCCTCCTGCTCTCTGATGGAGACGGTCTCATCCTATCTCTCTCCTGCCCTGCTGCTTGCTGTAAGTGCCTCGCTCACACATCAAACCGAGCAAGAATAAGATTAAGAAGCAACGTGGATCTGGCAAACTGGGCCCTGAACACCATTGATCGTCTTTTCTCCACTATGAGATCGGGGAAAGGGGAGCCCGCTTGCCCCAGTGGAACTGACTCGGTCAGATACGCCATCGACTCGTGGAGCTCGTGGAGACCTGTGTGTCTCTCAGCCCTGTCGGCTGAAGACGTGGAAGACGTATACACATTCGGCTTTTTGGTAACGGGAACTCTTCTGTCTGGGCTTGGAGGATACCTGATTTACCGGGAAATCAAGAAAATCTGGGCAGCAGCTGGACATCTGCCGAGAATGCAGAACCAGATGGATGGGCTGTGCAGAGCCGTTCAGACTCAAAGCCTGACGGACCTGAGCCGCAAGCTGGATGTGTAGTCCAGCTGAGAATGTGCTCGCAGGCGAAAAGGGACCAGATCTGGAGATAACGTACAGTTCTGCACAGCGAAGACAGTAACTGTGCAATTTGGATTATTGGATTACTGAGCGGGTCCCCAGTGAACTGAAGGCTGCAGTTCTTTGTCCTGTGCACTTTGTGTTTAGTTTTGCTTCCCCCTGTCTTGTCTCTGTACTGTAATTATGTTCAGCTGTACCTGGAAGTCCCAAGGTCAAAATGGGACACACCCCAAAGATGGTTGAGAACAACAGAGCTAAGGTCCTGTGCAATTTCCAGATACAGACAGACAAACTTGTGATGGCTAACCAACCGGACATCGTAGTGGTGGACAAACAAAGGAAGAAGGTGGTAGTGATAGACGTTGCAATACCAAGTGACGGGAACATCAGGAAGAAGGAACACGAGAAGCTGGACATCTACCAAGGGTTTAGAGAGGAGCTGGAGAGGATGTGGAAGGTGAAGGTAACAGTGGTCCCCGTGGTAATCGGAACACTCGGGGCAGTGACCCCCAAACTGGGAGAGTGGCACCAGCAGATTCCTGGAACAACTTCAGAGATCTCTGTCCAGAAGAGCGCAATACTGGGAACAGCTAAGATACTGCACAGGACCCTCAATCTCCCAGGCCTCTGGTAGAGGACCCGAGCTTGAAGGGCAAAAAGACCGCCCGTAGGGGCGAGCTGGGATCGGCACAGGTGTTCCTGTATACTATGCCGGCCACTTGGTTATGAAGTTTCAAGTATGCGCTGCCCGCTAGCATCTTGCACCCTGCTGTTATGTGCTGGATTGTTTCAGGGGCATCTCCTCACTGGCCCTAGGCCTCAGTTTCCCACAAGTGTTACAAAAAGAACAGTTCGGTACTCACGCCGCTGGCAGAGCTCACCGCCCTGCCTCTGCGTGTAGATCGCGTTGTAACACCGTGGTCCCAGCGTGCTGCTGTGACCCCCGGTGCGTGTGCCTTATCGCTCCGTCGGTGCTTGTGCTCGTCTCCTCTGTCCGCGGCTCTGTCCCTGTCTCTTCTTCCTCCTCTCCAGCCAATTAAAAGGTGCACCAGGGCACCTCGCAGGTGTGCTACATTAATGTGATTAAGAGGTGGTGAAGCGGCAGCAAATACAAACACTAAAACCAGGAAGTCACACAAAATAAAAGCACTGCAAAATAAACCCAATAAAAGCATGCATTTCACAATAAAAACACTCGCCATCTCACATCCCCCCACACTTTGATGTCAGCAGTCCCTGCAACAACAAAAAAAGCAGTTCAATCCCTGTATCGTACAGGTGGTTAGTCCGTGTTGGTGACAGGTGCGGTTTGAGCTCCTTTAGCAGTTCCTGTGCAATTCCCTTCATCTGTGTTTTCACATCCTCCATGATTTCTCGTTTTAAGGTCTCCTTCCAGTCCAACTGTGGCTCCTTTGAAAAACTAGGTTTGTTATTAACAAATGAGCACGTTACCTCTGGTGCTACGCTGCTGTATTCAGCGTCCAGCAAGAGCGCCTCCTGTCTGAGTGCTGTGAAATCCTCCTCTGGATTTCGAGGCGCATACACTTTCAGAGCTTGCGCCAAAGGGCCCTCCTGCAGTCCAAGTAGCAGCTGGTCTCTCAGGGCCGCCTCGGAGGGGGAATCATTGGGAACATTTTGCCTTAGCCTGCAATACAACTCACGAAGCCGCAGTTTCACCTGGTTTTTGTGCACAACTGAAAAACTGGGACCTTAAAACTGCCACAGGGGTTTTGTCTCCGTAGAGTGAGCCCAAAAACGGAAATAATTTCTGTGCCTGGTTTTTCTCGGCATCTTCTAAAACACTAACCTGGCGCTTAGCTTCTCCTTCTAACGCTCCCAAAACAATGGCAACCTTTTTAGACTCGTCTAGCTTTTGAGCCCCCAAAAACTCTTGGATTTGCTCTTTCCAGAGCAACCCATAACAGTGACATAGTTAAATGTAAACTTCTGTATCTTGTTAATCCTGAGTAGGAGAGGTTGTCAAACTGCAGGCTGTCTTGGCACAAGTAATTCACAATGCTAATTTATAAAGGACAGCCCTATCTTTCTGTAAGATGGATTGCAGACAAGTGCCACTACAGTGAATAGCAAATTAGTCCAAATGGTTGTTATGGCCCCAAATTACAGTTATTATTAAGCCTGAGATGAGCCTCTCCATCACTTGTCTGACAAGATGCAGGAGAAGATCTAATGAGTAATCTGCTATATTATGTACAAAGGAACAAAATAAATCAGAGGAGGATGTGCTCCAAATTGTTGCTCTCTTGCGGCCACTCTTATTACTCAGTGACCATGAAATAAATGATCTGCCAGTCAAGATTTGTCAATATATAAGGCCACAAGTGAGTGCTGTGCACACAAGTTAGCAGTTGTAGGGTTTTACCTTACAGTGTAAAATGCCTCGAGGTGACTCTTCTTGTAAAATTGGCATGTATAAAAAAAATGAAGTGAAATTTAATTGAGCAACTTTTATTGATTACATATGATTATTAATGGTGAACCCCTTTTAATAGTCACAAGCTAAAAAGCACCTTGAACTGTTCCTTTAACTCAGCAAATCAGGTGGCCACGTTCACACAGTCATACAGTGCTTTATTCTATAACTTTGTGCACATTCTGACTGCCGTGCACACACAGTACTCACACGCCCGTGGATTCATGGGGGGGGGGGGGGTATTGGCATAAGGAATCAAACCACAGATCTATAGGCTATCTGCTCTACCTCGGGAGCCACAGCTGCCCCACATTCCAGCTGCCATCTTTGGTGTTTCAGAATTCTCTGATCTAACAAAAGTGCTTTGTTGTACCTCTGTTTACACTGCATGCAAACAATGGAGCTTACAGAGAGATAATAACATCAAGTGGTCAGAAAATTCCAATAAATGGCAGCGTCACTCTCTAATGGCTGGGTATGTAAGTAAGCAACAGTTTGGTGGCAAAACCATATCATCTTATCAGGTGACATTTTGATATTCACCTGTTTCCAGTTTCCTCCACATGGTCAGTACCAGCTGATTTAATGACTGTAATATTAATTCCCCTCACCAATAAACTGTTTTTAGAATGCCAGATGACAGATGGAAGATATGCTGCAGCATAATGCAATTAGCCACATATTGATTACTGAAGTGAGCAAAGATCTAAATGCAAACCAGCGAACAATTGTGAAATTAACAAGTAAAATAAATCTAGCCATAAAAACACCGTACAGCTTGAGTTTCAAACCATAAATTTATGATTCCGCCTGGTCTCACAGCTATTTGTGAAACAGTCGTGAAAAAAACAGTATGTTAAATAATAAAAGCATGTTCATGGATACAAATTGTTATGCTTTTTTGTATCAGTGAGGACAAATTTGTAACTCATGCATTTCAATTGGAAAAGTTCTTCTGACATAAATATTTCATGTCAGAAGAACTTTTTGTAAAGAAAGAAGGGAGGTGTTACCATGGCAACCAGGAAACTATAGTTTTTAATTGATGTGGCAACAACTGTGTTTTAACCCAAGCCGTGATACTTTTCTAAACCAAACTCAGTAGATTTTAATGCCAAACCTTAGTCAAGTAGTGCTAATGCCTAAACTTAACCCTGTAGTTTTTAAATTTGTATTTATTTATGTTTCTATTCTTTATTCTGTGCCTGCTTGCTCAGCTCTTCACTTGGTTACCTGTCAGGTTTGTTGAGTGCTTGCCTAATATTCAGGTATGTTTGAAACCATTTTACATTCTTAACAAACACAATTGGAGAAAAGAACCTATTTCAAGCTTTGTGTCTTTTTTCCTGCATTTACCAATCTTCTCCTAAAGAGGATCTCTTCTAAACTGGTAAATCGACTGGTTGGACTGGACTCATACAGCCCTTTTCTGCTCTACCTGAGCACTCAAAGCGCTTTATACACCAATTCACACCCATTCATACAAGCACTATTTTTTAAAACCTAAGTGCTTTCTGGTTTTCATTCACACGCCGTCCACACTGGAGAGCAACTTGGGGTTCAGTATCTTGCCCAAGGACTTTTGGCAAGCAGAACGGAGCAGCCAGAAAGTGAACCGTCAACCTTCCAATTAGTAGATGACCTGCTCTACTACAGCCACCCCCATTTCCTTATTTTCTGGCATAGATACAGGAAAAAGCTCAAACAAGTATAACATTACAATGTTGCCTGTTTATATTAAATGTTTCCGAAGTTTATAATAATTACATAGACATACAGTGATCAACTGCAAGATTAAAATCAATATCAAAGATAAAAATTGTAAAATGCCATTTATGTGGCTTGTAATTGATTGTACAATAAAATTTACCATTATCACAGACT
>JAVDPK010000590.1:0-12681 GCA_034780415.1 Cichlasoma orientale
TACTCAAGTAAAGTACAGATACCAGAAAAATCTACTTAAGTACAGTAACGAAGTATTTGTACTTCGTTACTTCCCACATCTGAAGATTTGTGGTTGTACAGACATTCATGGGAAAGCAGTCGCCCCTGCTGTGACCTCAGTGAACACTTTCATGTTGACTCTGTGGGCTCAGTCACTAGTTTGAAGTCTTACTGAATAAAACATAAATGCGTAAACTTGATAATCTCAAGTTGCCAGACAATAAACATTTGGTTTCATAGTCAGAGCCTCCCCTCATAGTCAGAGCCTCCCCTGGGTGGTCAAAACCAAGATGGCAACAAGGAAACTGCTGAGCTCGAGGCATCATAACAGGACTTCTCTTAAATGCAGTGTCACCTGCTAAACTGTCTTATTGTCCACGCTAAAATTTTAATTTTAAAAACAGCATAAAGACGTGCTGCACATGAACAGAGCTGATCAATGGCCGGGGCGTGATGACGTATCAAAGCTGCTTAGCTTAGCAGAGCCCAAAGGGACATTTTCATACCTTACAAAATAGAGGGTAAAGCAGCAGAAAACAATTCTCATAGTCTTAGAACTGATATTGAAAATAGTTACCTTTTGATGCTAATTAACTATAAACTGCTTCATAACTGATACGGATTATAAAACACTACTGGTTTCAGATTTTTTTTGGACTGATTATGGTTATATTTGCTGGTTGTCTTCCTGGGTTTTGTGGGGGAAACACGGTGGGGGCTGGTACCTTTTATGTGATCTTCGAGCTTGTTAAGGCGGTTGTCGGCTGTGTGCTGTGGTTTGTAAATATCGTAGCTCCGGGCTCGGTGCAGGGCTGTCATGAGCTGCTGTGAGAGATGAGACGGAGATAGAGAGTTATAGTTTTCTCACGGTGTATTCACCTTGAGGGGAGAAACATTTCATGGCGCTAACACTAACAAGGGGTCTCCACCCCGCTTCAACACACGCATGTAATAATAATGGTCTCCTTTGTCATTCTTCTCGCTCTTGGTGCTCATTCACAATGTCAGAGTGCAGTTACTTAGCTTGGATGCAGCATTATTATTAACGTCAGTGTTGTTATCTTGTACTTAATGTATGTGTGATGGTAGCAGATGCGCAGGCAGATTAAAAATCACTTTTCATCTCTGTGCATGTCGCAGGCCGCCGAGTTGCTGCACTGATGCAGTTGGGGATTAAGTGCCTTGGTCCAGGGCACTTCAGCAGTATGTGTTCACAGTGAGAGAAACACTTTTCATGCAGTTCTTGGTGCTGATTTTTACAGCACTTTTCGGGTTCAAGCTGCCGGCTTTTTGTTGGTTGCTCGACTTTTGTTTCTTTTTCAGGCTCCTGTCAAGGTGAAGTTGCTTTGGCAGTGAATGACTCCCAGGGCTGGTTTCACAAAGACAGGCTTTACTCTGGCTTACCTTTAAAGTCAGGGTTAACTAGATCTCTAAATGCTGACTCTAAGTTGGACTAATCTGCTGTGAAATCCTGTTTTTCCAGGGCATAAGGAATGTCACTGGGAAATTCCACCAATTGGATAAATTATACAAACACTAGAAGAGTAAAGGTGCAAGATGTAAATATCCAGATACTGCGTGTTATGAGGTTGATAAATGAATTCTAAATTAAAATCACATTATATTTACCCCTTAAACTTATAATAAAGCTCAGTAAATTCACGTTCTAATCCTAATACTAGAACATCAGTCTGAACATATTTGGCTTAGTTGAATCTCTTTAGTTTAAGATAGTTGTTTACTTTTACAGTATATTTAAAAATATTTTTTTTTCTATTTATTTGGTGTAACAAACTTCTGTACTCAGGTATTAGAGCAGCAGAAATTACTATTATTACTCTGTGAAATGGAGAGAAAGAGGATAACGTGCTGTTATTATACATAGGTTAACCACTAAATTATATACATAAATAATAATAATGCCTTTGACTTATGGTACTCAAAGAAGCTTTACAGTTTTGTGCACCATTCATTTGCACCTCAATCATACCTGGTGGTGGTAAGCTACTAATGTAGCCACAGCTGCCCTGGGGCAGTCTGACGGAAGCGTGGCTGCCAATTCGTGTCTACGGCCCCGCCAACCACCATCAACCACATTCACACTTAGGCAATGTGGGTTTAAGTGTCTTGCCCAGGGACACAATGACAGCATGCTCAGACAGGGATCCAAACCAGCAACCTTCCGGTTGTGAGGTGAGCACCTACCCACTGCGCCACTGCCACCCACCCCATCCCGCCCCGAGACAGTTTAATATACAGTCGTCCCTCCCTATATTCACTTATTGTGGCTTCACTGTATCGCCGATAACCCCATAACTATGTGCATCAGTCGGACGAAGAGATCAGTCACGCCTACGCCTTTAGCGGAAATAGAAGTAACCGCCTGACGGCGAAGATGCTGCACCACCTTCATCCCCATCAGTACTGCACAGCTACATAATTCATCATCTTCATCATTCAAGTTGTAGTAAGAGAGCGGGAAAGGTTTATAAAACCTTAAAATATATATAATAAATATAACAGCTACTTTCAGTCTTTCTACAGAATGATCTAAGATTTAGCTTTCATCTTATTTATGCAGTGTGATAAACTCATTAACTCAGATATCGTATCACAGTTTTTAATACTGTGATACAGGTAAAGGTGGATAGTTTTGGGTTTAATTGAAACGGTATCACCAGTCAGCCTTAACTACCAAAAATCAGTTAGATTCACAATTTTTTCTTAGTTAGTTTTTATTTAAAAAAAAAAAAAAAATTACACATTTATGGCAGAACCATTGCCAAGACGAGTCTAAAATGCCTTTGTAAAACTAGCCCTGTGCGTTCAGTCCTCATCAGGTTAGAGCGGTTGTATAAAAGGAAAGTTTATGGAGGGTTTTCATCAGTTAAGCAGGAAGTTCAGCTTTTCGAGTGGCCTGCAGTACTTATAGAGAGGGTTCAGTTTTGACAAAAGGGGGGTGGTGAGCTGGTAAAATACAGTTTTTCATCACATTTAACCTGAAAGGAAAAATCTGCATTTTTAAATGATATGTGACACCGCCAGCCCTACTTTAACCCTCTGGAAGAAAAGTCTTTGTATATATTTATTGAGATTTACAGACGAATAGCCGTTTACAGTGTTTTTCAGCAGATGTCTGTTTGTGCAAAGTGAAGAAGGATACAGGAGGAAAACATACTGTAGTGGTCGGATTATTCATATTACTTATGGAACACATATAACGACACAATATATGTACATGAGATTTTTAAAGTATGTGGTGGATGCTGTCTGTCCACAGCTCTTTCAGTTTGAAACTTAATTATTCAGCTCAGTTTTGTACTTGTCACAGAGGGCAAAGGGTCCTCTGGAAATTTGCCTCGTTTATGGATACGCAGACCTGGGAGAAACTGGCTTTGACTTGTGTTTCATTTCTGCTGCTGTTGTTGGATTTGTCTGCTGCAACTCATTTCTCTTCTTTCCCAGCATTGCTGCTCTTTAGACAAGTCTCACCGCTTTACTGTCTATCATGTCAGCTTCAGTTTAACAAAAGGAGAGACTTGGCTGCCAGTGTGCCAGGCAGGAAAAACACCAAAACAACTGCAAATGACTCCACTTTGCTGATCAGAGCTCGGTGTCATTTTGTCCCAGGTCTGTTGATGATGTTCTGGTGGCTTTGGACAACAGTGAGTTGCCTTTAAAGGTAGACTTAGTTATCTGACACTGCCACTCCTAATTAGGGTGACACTTGCCAGAGATGGTGCACCATACAGTCAGTTCAGGAAAACCAACAGCGGCGAGACACTGCAAAGCAACCTCTTTCATTTTTCGACACATTTCTGAGACATGCACCTACCGTGGATGTAGTAACACTTTATTTTACAGGTCCACCAGCTTCCCAACAATTCCCTAACATCAAATGCAATTGGCTTAAGTGGTGCTGAGATTTCAGTACAGTACAGCTGGCAAACAGAGGGCATAAAATGGAAAATATACATCTAAAAACACAAATACATCATCTAAAACATACATTATGACAATTTGTATATATAATAAATGTCACAGCCTACTTATACCTCAAATAAAAGCTAGGTCAGGATGAAGTATGTCTTAAGAATATGTTTAAAAGTGATCAAAGTTTAGGCAAATCTGAAGTGGCAGACAGTTATGAAATTAGATTTTTCAGAATCTTAAGGGTGAAAAAGTGTGATCCTTTTTGTGTTTAACCTGATTTAGGGGCCACGAGCAGCATGTGGTTAGACAATACTCTGCCGACACGTAGAGGTGCTGGCTTTGATAAGATATGTAAGTATCCTGCCCACTTAAGTGTTTAAAAATCAATAATAAATGTTTCAAATCAATTCTAAATGACCCTAACCTGATGATGCCTTTAGACCTGCTGTAAATGTGCAGTAGATGACTTATTAAGACCTACCTGTAGGTTAGTACATGAGAGCAGCCAAGTCTGTGAAATTAAAGTACGTATGACTGTGCAGGTCTTTAAAGGAGAAACCATCCTTTGACAGTGACCTGTTTGTTGAATTTTAATACACTGAAATCATACCCCAGTTTTTATTGACGATTTGATGTTTTCAGAGGTCAGTATTACCTCTGTTATAATATTGATGTTGAGGTACAGATTTTTAGGTCCTCTAAGCAATGTAACAGCAGTTGCTGGGAGTTTGTGTTATTTTGTGTTACACTAGATGGTAAATAAAATTTAATTCAGTGCCATTTTATTTGTATAACACCAAATCACAACAACAGCAGTCTGAAGGTGCTTTAAAACAAAGTAGCATCTTCATAGCAATGAAAAAGTATGAACCAGGCCAAGAACAGACACCACAGGTCACTGAGAACTTACCAAGGCTCGTGGAGACGCTTCTTAAAAACCAACGTGACAATATACCCCAACAGCAAGAAGAAGACCTTTACTGTCTTCAGTTAAAAGAAGCTAAAGTCAGCAGCGGACTTGCATACTAATTACACGAGGCTTTGCCTGCTCAGTGACCTATTTACCACAGAGAAGGCAAAAAGATACGAAAAACAGTCAATCAGTGTGTTTTATGTAGTGCACACCAGGCAGGATTAGCAACTGTGCAAACCGTTCAGGGTCTCCAGACACACAACGACCAAAAGGCTACAGAGTCCACCAAGCTTTCGGCTGGTTTCAAAAAAAGTTCTGCAACAGCTCACGCAAGTCTTATTACAGGCTCATTTAATAATTATTATAATAAGCTATAAACCACGTTTTATCCATGCAATGCATCTCAGAGTGTTTCAACTTAAACTGTACACAGAAACATCTGAGTAATTGGGAAGGCTATTGAAAATAAAAGCATTATAGAAATAAAATGATCAGATTCAATATTATTAATAAATTAGTGAACAATAATATTCAAATACATGCAGTGTACAATATAATATAAGGGTGCACAGCACAGTTTGCCAGGGACATAACAGAGACCAGAAATCCATGAAAGAATATTCAGAACCTCAAAGATGGTGGTAGAGGTACAACTTCCTGTGAAAAAAAGCTTTTAAAAACCTAATTTTGGACAAACTTTAAGCATTTTAATCAGCTTTGACTGGCAATTCCATACATGAGGCCTAGTGACCATTAAACTTAATTTACATATTGTGTTTCAAGTGGTGAGACTTGCTTTTAGAAGGACTTTGGTTTGGCCCACGGGCCTTCGGAGGACTTCATCCTACCCTGAGTGCACAGCAGCTCCACAAATATGAACACATGTAATAATGCAGGAACTTGCTCGGGTTTAAATCCCTCCTTGTGTTTCCAGTCAATAACATGTTAGCTGCTCTTGCCCCTGGAAATCAATCATAAGCTTAACAGCTAATGAGCTTACTGTAATCCTGTCCACCCGTCAGGCTCTCAGGTGCTCTGAGGGGAGGTGATGGATCACGAGTTCAGCCATTCGAGATGGACAAAGCAACTAGATAGCCTTCAAATCTTGTAATCTGATTACTTGCACATTTGCACCTATGAAGTCCTGCTTCGTTACACTATCAGAGGGGCCATGTGTGAAAGTTTGGTTTAAATACTTTTATAATTTTATAATGTACGCCTGAAAAAGGAGAGCTGATGAAACGTGAAATGTTTTCACAGATTAAATGTTTTAAATTAACTTGTGCACATCCCCTTTGATTACAGATAAAGCCTTTATAAAAATTATCAGTTAATATGCCTCAAAAAGGTCAAAGGAAGTTAAGAATTCAATTAATATAACTTAAAAATATTTAGTTACAAATACTCTAATAACCACTAACCTGATTATGTCAAATACAGAAACTCACTTTAATTATATTTTTTTAGTGTTGGTAACAAAATCTGTTTAATTGAATGGAAGGAAATGTTTATTTTACTGGATTTTAAAAGTATATATTGAGTTTGTAAAACTTAATCTATTTAATTACTTTGAATATTGATGTTTACAGTGTGGCTTATGTTATATTTTCTATGATATTAAAGTAAACTGCTGCCCACAGCAGCTGATTAGCTCAGACCACTAAAGGCTGCTCGCATACAAAACACACAAAATAATGAAAAATAATCAGCTAATTAACCTCAAAAAGGGTCACAAAAGTCACAGGAACTCCAAATATTTGGGTTAACGGGATTTCTCATGAACTCGTTAGCGTTTAAGTACTCTTACCCTCCGCCACACTCGCTAACATGATGACGTCAAAGTCCTGCTGACCGAATCAGTTTAACTCAAAAAGGAAGAAAGTTACAGAAAAGTATTGATTTCACTGGATTTTTAAAATATTAAATGCATCCAGCTTATCTTCTCGGAGCATTCAGGTTTACGCTGTAGCTTCTTTTTATATTTCTGCAGTCTCAGAAACACTGTACTGCCTTCAGCGAAGCACGCACCGCGGCTGGATTGACTCGGGGCACGAAAGGCCCAAATTATCCTCACACAATGAGCCCAACAGGAAGTGTGATTCCAGACTTAATAATCCTGTTACACAAAAATCAGAATTAAAAAACCCTGAAATTATAGAAGCTGTAAAATAAAAGGGAACACGTTTGCCATCAAGGTTTTTACTACATCCAAAACCATAATGATCATAACAGATGAAACCTAACTCCTTTCAACGTCTCTTAAATTCCAGCTTAAGCGACACAAACCATCTCTGACAAACGTCCGGCCGAGTTCGGAGAGTGGCTTCACGTGGCTGAGTCTTCCTTTAACTTGCCTGTTGTTGCCTTTAGTTGTTCTCTAAAAAATGTAGGAGAATAAAAACATATCAAAGCTAGTCTGGGCAGACTTTTTGAAGATAAACTGATGTTCTCTGGATAGTTTCATTACTACTACTACTTCTTCTAGGGAGATTTTATCTGAAATAGCTTTAAGAGAGATTCAATTCAGTTAGTTTTTCTTATAAAGGAAAAAGTTTTCTGTAAATACAGTTTGATTTTTCTTTGGATTTTGGGTTTTTATGACTAAATGGGTTGATTATAAAATTAAAATAAAAAAAATCTGACCTTGGCTCATTTCTTTGCAAGCAAAATAAATCACAGTTTTGTTTTTATCATGTTCCAGTCGGATATGGTGTAAACAGAAAGACAAACAAAAGCTTCTGGAAAGTTTTGTATCTTTATTTCTCTTATTTAAGATGAAAGTCTTCATCCTTTGCACATGATGTTATATGGTTTTTATGCTTATTTCGTATAGGCATGTTTAAGTTAATGACTTGAGAAGATTATAACTGCAGTTTTATTTCTAAGAAGATAAAAGTTTTATTATTTAAACTGTTGACTGGAACAGAGAATTCTTTGTTTGCTTTGGTTTTACTGTCCACGCCAATTATATACCAATAACACCACGTTCTGTTAACAATGAACTGTCAATAAAAGTGAACATTATCTAAGATGTGTTTTTTATTTCATTTGTGACACATGTGGATCCATAACTCATTCTATTTTTTACACGTCTTCACTGGAACGGCGCCATGGATCGATTGCCTTCCTAACGGGTCCCAGAGCCAAAAAAAATGATGTTGGGGTCTTAATCATGTGCATGACCTTAGAGATGAAATAATCAGTGGATTGTTGGATTCCTGGTCTGACAGAAAAGGATGTTTATAAGGAAAAGGCCAAAATTAAAAATGTGATTTATTATAAATAATTTTCCTTTCTTCTGTTCCTCCTTCCCTTTCTTCCTCTTTGCGCCTTTTCCCCTTCCTCCCTTTCCTTCCCTTTCTTCTTCTTTCCCATTTTCTTCCCTTCTTTATTTAATTTTCCCTTGATTCATTCCTTTTTCTTCCTTCCTTACTTCCTTCTTTCTTTATTGTCCTTCCTTCCACTTTGCCCCATTTCTTTTTTCTTCTTCCCTTCTTCTCTCCTCCCTTTCCTTCTTACAATTTTTACTTTCCTTCAGCCTTCTTTCCTTGTTTCCTTCACATTCCTATATTTCCTTTTTCATTCCTTTGTTGCTTCGCTGTTTCCTGTCGTATATCCTTTTCCCCTCCCTTCCTTTCTTCTATGTTTCCTTCTTTCCTCTCTCTCTTCCTTTGTTGTGAACCTCACTGGACTAACAGACCATCCAAGAAGGCTGAGCTCCAGTTTGGGTGATTGGTGAGATTATAGCATTTTAGTTGTTACATATTAACACTAGCCAAGCTAAATAGCATTAGCTGATGAGGTAGCGCGTCACCTTCTCATCCAAATATGGTCACTTCTGGCTCCAAAAAATTAACCAGAAACCAAAGCTGTGAGGCTGAGGTTTAAAAACCAGTGGGTGACGTTGTTACAGCCATCTCTGTGCAGTCTACGGGAACCCATATGGACACTTTATACGACTCCACTGTTCTCTTCTCTCTCCGGCAGTTTGTGTTTTTGTGGTCTCTCTGTTTTCCTCTTTTCTCTTTCCCCCAACCCTCCAACCCAACCGACAGCTGGCCCTCCCTGAGCCTGGTTCTGTTGAGAGCTCTCTTCCTGTTTAAAGGGAGTTCTTCCTTCCCACTGTCATCACAGGGAATTGTCTGATTTGGGGGGTTTCTCTCTGATATTGTGGAGGCTTTACTATGTAAAACACTTTATAAAACTCATAAAGATAACGGTTGTTGTTAGCTGGCTCTCGAAATCGAACTGAATGGAATCAAATTGAAGTGAATTTCCGACACCTGAGTTTCCCATGAACGTGGTTCTGAAACACCAATACTCCCCTCTGTCCTTTCATATACTGATATTTATCTGCCCGGGGGTCCTTCTGTATATCGGGAATGCTGTTAGTCTAACTTTTGACGTTTCACTGTTCACTTTGATGCTGTAACACTGCTTTATCATGACTGTGTCAGAAAGCTGCTGCTGCATTTTTATAGATCTTTCTGCTAAAAAGGGAAACAAGCATACATTTGGCTGTATTTACATTACTTTTCTGTATGCACATTATGTGTAATAAGTGTATTCTTCCTTCTTTTAGTAGCCCTGATGGTGGGTGAATTTTTTGCAGGTTCATTAACTGCTCCAGAGCATCTGCAACATGATGAGCAGTATAAATCTACCAGATGTGCATCATAAATCTGCCTTGTGGTATTTTGCTGAAATGCCCCTTTAGGGACCTGTATGCGCCTCTTCTGGTGAAATGCAATATGTTCAGCCACCTGCCCAGTAATGGGACTGAGCAGACTAGCTGATGCCTTCTCCATTTTAATTTCATGGAGATTTAATGTGTCATTTGGTCAAAATTTGACTTATTTTATTACAAATGGATCATTGGGTCAGTTCACATGCTTTTGATTTCATACACTTTATGGCTGACGGTGTAATTGCTCGAAATGTGTCAGTGCATCACCATTTAACACGTTAAAGGTTCCCCTTGGAGGTTTTTGATGAGTCGACCTATTAATGTCTCACAAGGACACCCATCCAGAGTCTGCTGTGGAAAGATTCCTACTCTGCCCTCTTGCTTCATTGAAGAGCTGCTAATTTCAATTCTGAAGATTCTTTATTTGCAAATAAAAAGTTTGTATTTAAACATAAAATTAACGGAACCTGTCGAGAGAACGTGAAGAAATAACAGCCATGACATCATGTCGAAGACGTCTTTTGTGTTAAAGCTCAAACAGCATCAGGCTACTCATGTCACATCACTCTGAACCACAAGTTGTGACAGTGAGTCAGCATGAGTCATGATGCTGTGTCATTATCTGTACCAGAAACCGTTACTTTAAAGGTCGTATCCCCATGTGGGATAGGTGGCTGCTCAGAACATGTTACAGCATATGAAATGGACCCTTTTTACCTACATTTAATACCACGCTTATCTTCTAGTCCTGATTCCTTCTGCATCCTGACCCACTTGCAGGACACCTAATCAAAGCACAGACTCCCCTCACTCCAGTATCCAGGCAGATGATTAGAATAAACCCTGTACAGCTGTTATGAAGGAGGAATCTCTCCATAGAGACCAAAGAAGTTTGTCCTCCAGGCTGCAAACGTGTTTATTTCTGCTGTGAAGTTGGACATTTTAACATGGGAGCCTATGGAGACTGACTCAGTGATGGAGCCTCTGCTGGACATGAGAGGAACTGCAGTTTTAGTTCGTTTTTATTCATTTGTTCCTTTTGCTTCCCTTCATTCATTCATTCTCCCCTTCTTCCTTACTTTCCTCTATTCCATTTCATCTTTTTCATGCCGTCCCTTGTTCCTTCTTTCCTCCCTTCTCTTCTTTCCTCCAACCTTCTTTCCTTCCTTCCCTGTTCCCTTTTCTTTTTTCCTTTCTCCCTTCCTCCATCCCTTCTTTCCTCCATCCCCTCCTTTCTTCTTTGCTCCCTTTACTGTTGCAGCAACAGGAGTTGCCTGTGAATATTAAATTTTTAAGTGGTTTCAGAGTGAACAGAAGTCAGCAAACAGAAGCTGTAAATGTGATATTTTAAACAAGCTCACGTTGCCTTCGTCTGTCCTTTGTTGTCGTTTGTTAGAGTTCCCGTCTGTTCACACCAGTCGCCGCTTTTGTGACATTTTCTAAACAACTTTGTTGGAAAAAAGAGCCCGCTTGTGTTGATACGCAAGCTCATATTCATTAAACTTAAATCAGGCAGCGCCATCGCCCCGTCCTCTCGAGCAGAGATGATTTATAACCACCTGAGCACTTTCTCATAATTATGAGACAGTACGTGTCAGATATGCAGCATTAATCTTATCGTAGACGTGAATAATGATATTGCTGATGAAGCCATCACATCTTAAACTGAAACTTCTTTTGGTCTGCTGATTAATGTTGTTCCTGCTAAACGCTGAATACCACTTTGGAGCACTTGTTTGGGCTTCCACAGCATCGGGTCTCCTTTTTACACCTTTGTTTATTCCTCCTCCTTTCCTTTTTCTTCTTTACTCCTTTTTTGATTTTCCCCTCCTTTCTTCATTCCTTGATTCATTTTTTCCTTCCATTTCCACCATCCTTTCTTCTTTCTTTCACATTTCCCTTTCCCCTTCCTTTCCCCTCAGACCTTTCTTCTGTTGGAGATCTATTTTATATCAAATAACAGATGGACAAATGATTAAAGGTAAACTCCAGGAAATTAATTAATAAACAGTGGATCAACCAAATAATAAACTATTAAATAATATATTGGACATAGAACATCAGATATAAAGTGTTAACTTCTCAGTCTCTGTTTATCCTAATCTAACGTCAACATGTCCTGTTATCAATCGCTCTGTACGATTAAATTAAAACACTGATGAAGATGAACACTTTGTACACGATGAGCCGTGAGAGAAGGCCAAGTCTAAACCACGGCTGTCTCCATCTGTTTGGATTCTGAACGCGTTAACAATACAAAACCGATGACAAACATGAGAGAAAACAAAATCAAATCATCTCAGATTGGCTTAAAAGAACAGACGAGGTGTGTTTTAAGAGCAGATAAAAATGTCCAATGAAGATGTTTGTCTAACGTGCAACAACAACGAATTCCACAACAGCTTCGTCCACCCGGAGCCTCCCCCGTGTCCTTGTACAGAAGCAGTTGGTCAGCTGATCTGAGCGACTGGGAAGGGCAGTGCAAGTGCAGCAACTCGGAGGTAAGGCGTAGGACAGAACACCTCCCTTTGTTGGTAGAAATAATGTTTGAGATATGCTCGACAGATTATAGGTCAACAAGTCATTTACAACAATATAAATACCAGCAATACGTTTTTTGGTAAATACTGGAAAACACTTTTTGGCACAGACCGGCTGTTCAGATGTCAAATCGCTCCACTGCCACTGTGTACAGTGTGGCAGCGTGTACACTTTGCATACATGCAGTGCAGTACACATTCAAATCAGTTTATTGCACCCTATAAATTCTAATATATTGGTATATCTGTTCATTACAGGGTATACTGTGCCTCTCGCCCTATGACAGCTGGGATAGGCTCCAGCCCGCCCGCAACCCTGAACAGGATAAGTGGAAGAGGATGGATGGATTTTTATTGGTGCAACAGTACAATGTGTTAATAGACAGGAAAGAGTGTATTTGATACCAAGATTTCAACATCAGGATGTTTTTAATACTTCCTATTACATTAAAATACCAAAGAAGCAGGTGAAATTAAATGTCATGAAAAAAGATCAACATTTCCTTTGTGCACTTTTTTTTGGGGGGGGGGGGGGTCTGAAAAAGAGTACTCTGTACACTTTGGAAAATGTTAATTGTGAATGACTTA
>JAVDPK010000590.1:24508-38951 GCA_034780415.1 Cichlasoma orientale
GAAATCACAATCAAACGGTGAAACAAAATATAACCAAAACACAAACACTGGGCCACCGGCCCAGGATCATGACAGTTACCTCACAATAAAATAAAGAATTTCAAAAAAAAAAAAAAAAAGAAAGAAATGGCGCTGGCCGTTCTGGCTGTATTGTACAAAAATGCCATAATATAGAAAGAGCTCTTCAGTATGGGATATGCGGAGACAGCGAAAATCGTGTTGTAGGGAGATAGCTTATCAGTTAGTGGGCTGTAAGGTGCTGGACATGTTAGGATCCCATCTTCAACCTGGAGTGTCGGCCAGAACTCCACGTCAAGGCCAGGATGATCAGCGTGACTAATACTGTTGATTTCACCCGTAGGCAGTGGCGGTTCCTGATATGGGCGACATGGGCAGGTGCCCAGGGCGGTTTCTCATCTAGGGTGGCATGACTGCCCCCCCTCCCCCCAACGCATAGTGATCACCTCAGCAGCATCTTCCACACTACACCACTTGTTGCGCCCTCTGCCTGCTGTGTGGTGCATGTAGTTTTCTGCCATGGTCTGACAGATTGCTATTGGGGGGGGGGGGGGGGGGGGTGCTCGCCCAGGGCACCAAACAGGCTAGGAACGCCAGTGCTCGTAGGAGACAGCAAGAGAGGAGTGCAGCTTCACATATGGGCTTTATTGGTTAGCCCTGGTTGTTATAGAGGAGCATGGCCTGAGCAGACTTAGCTCTGAGTACACATTTCATCATAAACACACACTTCTCTCATAAACAGGAAACTCGCTGAGTGGCACAGAAAACATCCCGTCTTGCGTCTGCCTGATCTAACTTTGACATGGTGCAGAATGTGTGACTACTTCAAGGAACACACGATTGTGGGAAAATTCTACGTAAATCTGTGACAATTTGACTAGACAGAATACTAATTCAAGATATCAGTAATGTCAGAATGTTAATTTAAAATATCTTAAATATAAAAGCCATCTAATTCAAGATATCTCTAATTGATTTCGAGATATCTTAAATGTCAAAGTCAAAATTACATTTAAGATATCTCTAATTTAGTTTTGACTAGTCATTATTTGCTTTCAAGATATCCAAAATTTAATTTTCAATAGTCTAAACTATATATCTCCTATCTAAAAATACATTTAAGATATCTTGAATTAGAATTATGACCAGTCAGAACAATAAGCAAGATATCTCGAACTTTATGTCTATTGTAGATATCTGAAATGTAAGCTTCAGATAGTCAGTAATTCATTGTAGATATCTTGAATTGAAGTCAAATATAATTAGAGATATCTTAACTTTACTAATATGTCTATTCATAAATCAATTCCCGATATCTGGAATGTAAGTGTGGTGAATGGGATTTTATGTTAAAACGGCCTGCCATAATAATTCAGGTTCATGCTTGGTATCGGAGCTATAAATGAATCATCACTGTCAAATAAGCTGTAAATGCAGAAGTCCAAAATAAAATGATTCAACTTTGCAGCAGTTTTTTTTTTTCATGCAGCCTAACAATAGATAATTATAAAGAGCGCGATGTAACCGGAACTGACGTGTTTGTTTTTATTTCTAAAGGGGGAAAAAAACGTGTGGTACGTCTTACGTCACCACGTTAACCCCGAAGCGGAAGTGAACACGTGGGAAGAAGGAAAGCACCACCTCGCATGTTTGGAGGCCACGAGCTTGTTTCAGGTGATTTTTCGGCTTTTCGCGAAATATTTACGAAGTTATTAAATAACCGACGTCACTGCGTGTGACGTCCAGGGTGTCCGTTGATTTAAAAAATGTTTTAAGGTGACCGTCTCCGGTCCGAAAGGTAAAGTTGAGGGAAGCCGCCGGTCGGTTAGCTGGTTGTCAGTAGGCATAAATAACTCGGTAAACCCGGACATGTGGAGCTGCTGGTTTTCAACCCTCACTGCTGTTTTTCGGGTGTTTCAGGATCACAGGTAAACCCTCCTCCTCCTCCTCGGTCATGGCTGTGAGAGCTGCCTTTGAGAAAAACAACGAGATCGGCTGCTTCGCCAAGCTGACCAACACGTACTGCCTGGTGGCCATCGGCGGCTCGGAGAACTTTTACAGGTGAGCTCATCTTTGGACACGCGCCTCGTGGCTGCGTGGGTCTGTCACTGTGACAGCATCTGGGACCCAGAGCTTCAGGCCGATGTCATCAAGGTGTACTCTGTGTCATATTCCTCATCCTTCGTAACAGGTGAAGTGTGATTGTGTGCTGCCGTGAGTCAGTCCAGGTGATCCAGTCTGAACCTGCTGTGTTATAATAATAAACTTAATAATATCCACCTCTGAGGGAGAGGCCAGGCACCACCGATTGTATCTGCTTTCGTTCGCTACCCACAGCTCGTGACCATAGGTGAGGGTGGGGACGTAGATCGACCAGGAAATTGACGGGCCAGTGCAGCGACCGCATCACTGCTGACGCAGCCCCGATCCCCAGACTCTTTATGAACAAGACGCTTCAAGAAACTTAAAGAAGTCCAGTTGCCTTGTTTCAAGCTCCAGAGAACCTATGACCTGGATGAATGCGAACCTACACAGACATATGACCACGAGATACTTAAACTCCTCCACTTGTGGCAGCAAATTGTCCCTGACCCGGAGTGGTTACTGCACCCTTTTCCGGCTGAGGATCATGGCCTCAGTTTCGGAGGCTTCACACTCTGCTCCAGTGCGAGCTGGAGGCCACCACCTGATGAAGCCAACAGGACCACATCATCCACAAAAAAGCAGAGATGAGAACCTGAGACCACCAAGGTGGAAGCCTTCAGCTACATGGCTCCACCTGGAAATTCTGTCCATAAAAGTTATGAACAGAATTGGTGACTGACGGCAGCCTTTGTGAAGTCCAACATCCCCAGGAACAGGTCCGAATTATTGCCGGCAACGTGGACTGAGCTCTCGCTGCAGTTGTACAGGGACCAAATGGCTCGTAACTTCTTAGAGAAGGGAACCACCACTTAATAATAAATTTTAAAAACTGTCCCTTAGTAAGTGGGACCTAAAATTGAACCTTGTGGTACACCACAGGTATTATGAGCTGTTGATGACGATTGGTATTCATTTCTTTCACTGTTTGCATTTGGCCCCATCCCTGAGGTGTGTATTTGTGGGATACTGACCCAGAAATATGGAAAATAATCCTGATGGTTTGTGGAAGATTGAAAATGAGTTGATGGAAATCAGGGATCCACCGGCTGTGAAGTTCTGGGCCTTTCTGGGTTTGGTTGAGAGCCTTCACTGCTGTCTGCAGGTACACAGCACTGTCTGATCCCAGTGTTAATGAGCTGTGCTCCTCACTGAGAGGAGAAGCACATCAGGCTTGATTTTAGCTTTGCTTTTTTGGTGAACTCAAACATATCAAAGAATGTACATTACAGTATTAGAGCTGTCGAGTTTAGTGAAGCCATGGTAACCTGGTGAACACTGTAATGTTCTGTTATGTGCAGATACATTGGAGTAATGTCTTCATGAAGTACAGTGAAAACAGGTTTTGCTCCCCGCCCATGGAGACGCGGGCGCTCACTGATCTGAGCTCTTTAAAACTTTACAGAGAGAGAGATGTGGGATCAGAAGAAGCGCACCGATGTTGGTCGGTGTTGCTGACGTGTGTTTTTCTAATGCAGTGTGTTTGAAGGGGAGCTGTCAGAAACCATCCCGGTGGTTCACGCTTCCATAGCAGGCTGTCGCATCATCGGGAGGATGTGTGTAGGTGAGTCGATCCTTCGCAATACAACACTGCCGTTCTTCATCTTTAAATCTGTCCATCGCGCTCCTCTGTACTCGGGCTGGATTTACTTGGTTTCAGACTCACGCTGCTCGTTTCCCTTTGTTCCGTGTTCAGGAAATCGTCACGGCCTCCTGGTTCCCAACAACACGACGGACCAGGAGCTGCAGCACATCAGAAACTGCCTCCCAGAAGCCGTGAAGATCCAGAGAGTCGAGGAGAGGCTGTCCGCTCTCGGGAACGTCATCGCCTGCAACGACTACGTTGCGCTGGTCCACCCCGACCTCGACAGGGTGAGATGATCGAGCACGCCTCATTCCTCGGCCGTTCTCAGGCTTACGTGCTGTTTCGCTTTAGCTGGAATAATTCATATTCTACTAATTTATGATGTAAATATTAAAGTCTTCTGTGTTTGAGCGTGAAGAGCATCAGAGTAGGTACTGGCAATCAAAAATCTAAATATAATGTGGAAAATTGCTTTACTGAAATCAAGAGGGCACACACGAAATGTCAGCCGGTGTCTCAAATGGTCTCTGAGCCGCTGCCTGCTGCCCCTGTGCACAAAAACAGAACCAGGATAGCCACGGTTTGTGTCGGTAACCCGGTCAGCCTTCCTGGCCAATCGCTCCAGTGATGCTTTGGACAAAATGGCCTTTTTGGAAGCTCCCGACACAATAACATCTAAAAAGCACAGTCCCCAAATTTGATTAGTTTCTATCGGCCGGCACTGCGTGTGCACGGAGAACGTCTGTAGTTGACCTCAGAGCAGCAACTCTGATGTGTTGAGACACCGTGAGATTAGACCGTACCACACAAACAGTTTTGTGTTGAACTTCTTTAACTTTAAGCTGTGCAGGTACTCGGTGACGACACCACAGGGAGCGGTTTGGATGTTGTGTGTTTGTGAAGTGGCTTTAAATTTTTCCCCATCGGTCCAGAAACTGTGAGGGGAAGGAGAGCTCAGAGCTGCTTAGTGAATTTTTATTCGTGTCAGTTGGACGAAATGTGAATAATGTGGGGCTGTAAGGTTCACATGCAGTTTTAATTCAAATAAAATCAGTAGACTTGACTCCGTTTTTAGGAGACAGAGGAGATCCTGGCAGACACTCTGAAGGTGGAAGTTTTCCGTCAGACGATAGCAGAGCAGGTCCTCGTCGGCTCGTACTGCGCGTTCAGCAACCAGGGAGGCCTCGTCCACCCGAAGACGTCGATAGAAGATCAGGACGAGCTGTCGTCTCTGCTTCAGGTCCCCCTGGTGGTGAGTAAAGCTGCCACGCCATCAGGTAAACTCAGTGATAGAAAGCCAGTTTGTAACTTTGTCACTAACTTCCTGTTCAGGCGGGCACAGTGAACCGGGGCAGCGAGGTCATCGCGGCGGGGATGGTGGTCAACGACTGGTGCGCGTTCTGCGGCCTGGACACCACCAGCACGGAGCTGTCGGTCATCGAGAGCGTGTTCAGACTGAGTGACACGGCGCAGCCCTCCGCCATCGCCACCAACATGCGAGACTCGCTGATCGACAGGTAACGCACACTCACACCTGTGTTCGGGTGAGGACCTCCACCGATGCAGCCAAAGGCTCGTCCTGAGGCTTTAAAGCCGAGAGGAGGCCAGCGTGGCCTCACTTTTGAGCACAGCTGTACGTGGAGGTGTTTCGGGGTGGGGCTGAGGCCTCTGAGTGATTTATAATCTTAGAGCTGTTGGTGCTGTGCAGTCTGAGCCTGTTGGTCAGGTAAAGAGGCGTCACTCTGTGTGACTGCTGAGGAACCACCGTCAGAGTGAGACGTCGTCTCTGCAGCTGAGCCACATTCTCCAGCTTTGATTCTTATCAAACTAATAACTGGATTAGAGTCAGAGTGACAGATACAAACTTAAAGGAGGAGGAGTTAAGCTCTTCCTTATTTCCTGCCATCTATCCCTGCTCAGTGTATGTACACTAATCCCAGCTCAGGCTGCTCTAAACGCTCAGCTATCACAGCTTTTCCTGCTCTTGGCTCTCTGTGATGTCATAGAGGGGAGATATCCCTAATGTGGGAAATTTGAGCACTGATCTTCTTCACAGCCCAATCACCCTGCCGTCCCCCCGTGACTGCAGATTCCCGGGGAAGCCGCTGGTGTGTACACGTTAACGTGGAGCCGTCCACCACCCTGTAAAGTAACAGCTGATCAGAGGCAAACACTGGGAGCTTAAACACACCAGCAGGAGAGCCTCGCTCCAGTGCGGTGGTGATAATTTAGCATTTTAACGCCATTAAGTGATATCAGCTGTCGAACCGTCTGCCCCAGTTTTTATGTTTTCATTACGCCTCACCTGTCACCTGTCTCTGCACAGTTCTGTCTTTCACAAAGGTTAGACAAAACGTTGATGCACTGTTTCTGCAAAAGCAGTCACACACAGTCCGCCTCCTCCTGTTATAGCACCCATGCATTAACCCAGCTGTCTATCCCAGGGAGGCCTCCACCCCCTCTGACAGGAGGCATCCATGGAAAGGGGGTAAAACTGAGTTAAACATCATCTCCTGACCTTCCTCCCCTCTGCTCTGTTTCCCATCAGCATGGCGTAGAGCCGCCTCCCTGCCATCGAGGACCTCTGCCACGGGACTTCCTTTCTCAAGCTTCTCCTTCCACACAGCACGGCCCAAATGCCACAGCTCCCTCCCACAGTGCGACTATGGTTTTCTTCTTCTGTATGTGTTCCCGGGCAGAGAAACGCGTCCAGGCAGCTCAAACGGTTTCATCCACTGACATAAACGGGTGGAGAAGATCTGCAGAAAGCAAAGCTGTGGTTACACAGTGATGATGCTGTGCTGCTGCTCTGGATGTGCTTATTGACCCTGACCTGCAGGCGCCAGTCTGGACCCATTTTTATGATGTTTCTGCTCCTTGAACCTAACCCAATACACGGAGCACCTACAGCAATGATTAGACCCCCACAGTAACTAATGAGAACGCAGTGTAATAACACAGGAACATCTCTGCAGAGGTTCTGTTTCAGATTGTGTGAAATGAGACAACATGGTGGATGTTTCTTAAATGTCTCGTGCGTCTTACAAAATAAAATGTATCACCGCTTTTTATCTGCTTGGTGCTTTTTCTGTTTCTCCTTTGGACATTAATGTGAACATTTTAGAGGCGTCACAGTTGACCTCACACAGATCAGGGAAATATCCATAAGTACAGGAAGTTGGTAGGAAGAAGGAGATGATGTGCAGCTGGCTGCCCGCAGGCTCCTAAAGTGAAATAATGGAGGGGAAAGCTCAAAGAAGTGACCCTCAGGAGGGGCCCCACCCTCAGGTTGGACTAAAAGTGGCTCAAACAGGAAGTGTGGGAGAGATTTCATTTCTGAATGCTGCTGTTATTAATGCGCGAGCCAGCTGCACAAAACAGAGTCTACTAAAAGTTCCTTTACAGTGTTCGCCCAAGTATGCAGAATGTTTCACTTATGACCAAAACCTGTAATTATTTTCTTCTTTGACAGCAAATTATTGCAGAGTCGTTTTATGGAGAACTCGGTGACCCGTCAGGATCAGCGGGCTTTCTGTAGTGGTTTACATGTTCAGCTAACGGGTCAAAGGTCACTGCTTCAGGCCCAGGGGAGACAGGTTTGTGTCTGGTGTAAAAATGAGCCAAAGGTGTGGCGACCCCTTCTCCCCCTTTAACGTTTCTCGTGATGAAAGCTGAGTTCCTCAGACTGCACCGTGCTGGGTTCCTCTGCATAACTCCATAAGTGCAGGAGAGAGACACGAGAAATTTTCAGGGCTGCCAAATTCATGCTGAACTAAACGCTGCAATTAAATCCATTTTATACCAACAAGTGTCACAATCTGAAGTCTCGACACAGGATGTTACGAGGCTCCAAAATCCTGGAGAAAACTCCTGCAGATTTGAAACGCACCCTCTGAGAATATCCATCGCATGCACGGTCTCAGCTTTGGCATCCTCTGATTCAGAGGAGCTCTCCTTTCTGATTACATCATTAAATGATGTAATCAGCTGTTCACAGATAAAAATGTGGTTTTCCCACTCTTCTTTCTTTTGTTGTCATCATCCAGATGTTGTGATCCATATTCGACTGACCAGTTTGGTTTGCTTCAGCAGAACAAATGTTTAAAGGGATTCTGTTCCATCTTAAAGGAGAAAACTCTGAGAACTTCCACCAGAAGGTGGCAGCGTTGAACCACAGACGCAGTGAGTCCTGCACTGAGGTGTGATCTCCTGTAACTGTAACTTTTAGGACTGCTGTAACTCCTTGTATTTACTGTCTTCAGCTTCAGGAGGGTCAGTGCCAGGCTGGAGGGCAGAGTCCATCCGTCAGGCGGACCCAGGGGGAACAGTTTGGTTTCATCCTGGTTGGAGAGCAGGATTCTCCCGAGGACTTTACAGTGTACAGGAGTCAGACTTGCTCTCACTGGGTGTTGGACTCAGTTCTGCCCTTTGTCACTGATTCTGAATTTTTATAGACAGACTTTTAGGTGTAGCCAAGGGGTGGATGATATAATTTTCCTACCCTCAGCTATGGCCACAAGCTGTGGGTAAGGACCAAAAGAAAAAGGCAGAGGATCCAAGCAGCAGAATGTCGTCAGGAAGGTATCTCAGCCTTAGCGACAGGATGAGGAGCTCAGAGTAAAGCTTCGCCACCTTTTCTCCTGCGGAGGAGTCAGTTGAAGCTGTTGGTGGAATCTGACCTTGTGGATGCTTCCTCTTTGACGTGTTTTGTCCTACTGGGAGGAAACTCCTGGGCTGGAGAGATTCTGTCCCTCAGCTGGCCTGGGAATGCCTCGGTGCCCCCCAGCAGAGCTGGAGGAGGTGGTGTAGGTGTCTCTGCTTAGACTGCTGCCCTCATGAGCCTCGGGGAAGGGAAGACCTGCATAAGCAGCAAAAACTGGATGTAGGAGTGATTGTCTTGTTTTTAAACTGTATTCTTTTCAGATGTTTATTATTGTACTTTCTCTGCTGCTTTTTCTTCCAAGCATGTTGTTCAGGTGGGGGTTTGTGTTTTTGGAGTGTTGCCTTACCCGGTGAAGACTTTGGGTCGACTCCTGTTGTTTAGGATGTGTGTAGACATAAATGCAGCTGTGCACAGATTACACACCTGGATCAAAGGTTTACATCCCCTCGGATGTTTGGCCTGATCATAAACACTCACGCTGACACACCCGGGCTTCATTGATTATTAAGGGTAACTTTCCACATCTGTGATCTGTAATTAGTGCCTGTGTTTAATAATCAATGGCTGCTGAGCCACGGCGACAGCAAAACATCCCTGAGAGAAAGTAACCAGTAAAAATGAGGAAAAGGATGTAAAAAAATATCCAAACGTGCCAGTCTGTAGTGTTCAGTGTCTGATCAAGAACGAGTAGGCCTGTTGATACAGAGTATCAATAATTTTGCCAGAAAGCAAAGAAAACCCCTCAGGCTCCCTCAGCTGAAGTACAGAGTGGGACGGTTTCATGTCCCACGATCAGGAGGCACCGAACTAAAAGGGGCTGCATGTTACTGCTCCCACTGCAGCTTCTGGAACAAAGTGACGAGACCACAGCCGAGCTTTAGGGTCACAGCCACGAACGCTACGCTTGGAGGACGGACGGGACCCGGAGGCTTTTTTCCTGACAAAATAAAGGTGCTCATCCACAAGTATCTCAGCAGACTGCAAGCTTATTGGTGCTAAAGAGGGCAAAACCTGTTCCTTTATTGCTGCAGTCAGGTCCATAATTTGGTGGCCTCGTACGCCCCCGCAGGGGCCTCGAAATCAATCAACACGTGATTAAAGTGCAGTGAGCAAACTTTAAAAGTGACCTCATGCAAAAACAGAGCAGGAAAAGCATCATTTTAAAGGCAACTTTTTTATTTATTTATTGGCAAATAATTTGAATTAGGTTGTAGCAATGCATCTATGTACACCCCTCCATACAGTGACAACGTCAGAAAGCCTAAAGAAACACACACTCTGAAATACAGCTCGATTATATGATCGTTTATACGCACACAAGTCATATTTTCACTTATTTTCAGTTTTTGGTTTGGGAAACATCGAAAAAGACTCAATTTAAACAATACAGTCACATCCAGAGCTTAAAATCGATACATTTATAAAAAAGGAAAGTAAAACATGCAGGTTTGTAGTGCAGAACCTTTTGTTGAATTCCTGTTAAGGACAGAAAAGAGGAGCAGATACAAAAAGAGAATTGTTATACAGTAATTACTAAAAAAACCTACACCGTCTTTTTCATAGATTTGTATTAATTGATGTGCAAAAGAAGCTCATTCAACTCCTACATTAAATACATTTTATTACGTGTAATGCTACCGTGGTGTTCTTACAGGGGGGAGGCGCCGCAGCGTGACCCGGGTTCGCCTCAGCGCGTCAAAATAAAAGCATCCCATCCTGTCATCCCTCTTGTTTGACCCCCCATCAAAGAAGTGTTTCTCTAAGACTCCGCCTCTTCAGGACAGCTCGCAGCCTCGTGCTGCCTCAGACTGCGAGAGGCTGTGACTCAGCGCTGTGACGCTGTTGTGCTTATGGGGTCGTGGATGAAGACAGACGACACGAATGTGTTTTCATGGTGTTAGTGTGAGGAGAAATATTGCACATGTAAAATGACTGTAAATGCTAACAGCCTGATGACGATCACAGTAATGTAGGTTGATGGCCAGCAGCAGGAGGCGCGCTGAGGCTGACAGGAAACGTCAGAGCTACACAACACAAACTAAACTAAACACAAACTAATTCAAAATGAATTAAAAAGGACATTTTCTCTTCTAATCTGCTAGCTTACACTTCCTTCTGACTTCCTCGGGCTACACCCTGACCTCCGCCCGTCTCACCTGCCTGCTTTCAAGTTTGATTCATGTGTAGTGTTATGAAGGAAAAAAAAACAATCTGTTAATCAATCAAGCATCATCGAGACATCGTCCAAAAACATCAAAGTCACTGGTCGGTTTGCCACCCTTTCAAAATAAGAGAACTGAGCCTGTGCGAGGCCAAAAGGAGAGAAAAATCGATTTTTGGAAGGAGACACAGGATGTTCTCTGCTTTTGTAGCTACTGACTGACCAAAGAGAAGAAGGTGCTCGACTACGACAGAGAGGGTGGGGGGGGGGTGTGCTGCTGCTCGAGAGGGTGGAGGTGGAGTTTGGTGGTTTCTGGTCGTCCACCCTCTCTCTCTCAGCACCCGAAGTCGTCCCCGCTCTCCCTCCCTAGCAGCGGCCGAAGGTCTCCTGCGAGGCGTAGACCATGTAGAGGAAGCCGTCCTCGTCCCTCTCCTGCTCGTAGATCTCGGAGATGGGCGTGGAAACCGACACCATGCTGTGCTGGTTGACCAGCAGGAAGAAGGCCTGGGTGGGGTTCAGCTGCAGCCGACGCCTGGAGGGGGGGAGGAGAAAAGTTATGGTGCTGCTGCCTCAGTGATTCAGTTAACACGCTCCATGACTCCAGATACATTCAGTTTGTTAGAAGCATGACAACCAATCAGCGCCGCCGAAGGGAAACTACCAGAAGGAAGGAAGAGGAAAACTTATGAGGAAAAATCTTTCAAAATCAAAAAACTGCCAAATTAATGAGGGGATAACAGGTGGAATTTAGGATGGGAAACCAAATTTAGGAGGAAAGGTCAGCAGTCAATGTGCTGCATTGCTCCATGAGCCAAGGTTGAGTTCACAGGAGAATTAATAAAACCATCCCTTCACTCTCCGCCGTTAGGCTGGAATTAAAGTCTTTGAGCTCCTGGGATCAATATGCCCGTCCTTGACTCAAAACACATTTTAAGAGTTGAATCTTTAAAGATTTCTGTGAATCTGACACGGTGCGTGGAAGCAGGCCGCGTGGAGGAAAAGAGGACCCAAATGCAGGAGCAACACAACGAGCCTTTATTGTGGCTAAACAAATAAATACATAACCTAACGAATGGAAACCTGAACTGAGAGGAAACGAAGGAATGCAAGAAGCACGGAGACCGCGGGAACAAAACACTGCCCGAAGACAAGAAGACTCTGACATCTGCAATGGACCTGGAGACAATAAATACACAGGGGGAGCGAGGGGTGCGTGGGAAACACTTCGGGATGGAGCACTGGGAGAACTAAGAATGCATAAGGGGAACACATGAAACAATATAAGAAAACAAACTAAACAGTAGCAATAAAGGTAACATAACTACAAAAGAGCATAAACTAAGAAACAAGAGGCCGCAGACCTCCGGACCAGGACAGGATCCCAGCTTCGCCCCCACTCTGGAGTCAAACTGAGGATTAAATGCTGCACAGATGTCTCAGAGACTGACCTGCCGGCAGAACCGGGCCTTCAGGGCGCGTGCTACACATCATCTCTCTTTACCTGCTAAATCACCATGGTAACTGATGCTGAACGCATCACCTGGCCAGGAGCAGGTTACATTCAGAGTTTCAGAGGAAGCGCCACCTTTTCACCGAGTTAGTTACAGCATGTTTTCAGTGCGGCGCCGCTGCCGGGAGCACCAGCTCAGGTCACCCTGACCTGCACAGACTGAAGCGTTCCCACGTCTCCTTCCTCAGGCTGTGGGACACGAAGCTTTAATGCTTTAATGGATCCAGACTCCACCGTGCAGCCGTCACCTTAGAAATAAACAGCAGCACTGAGCGTGCTCAGCCACAAAACCATTCATTTGAATGACAATGTTTATTTTACCGCTAAATCATCCTCATCTCGTCTTATTTAGTGTTGGATTTTACGATCTTCACAGATTTTTATCATCATCATTGATAACAGCTCTGATTGGAGTCGGGCAGTCACAGGGATCAGTCTGTGCATGCATGAAGCATCATCAGAGCCTGAACCCTCTCCACACCGTCAGCTCTGTCGGGCCAGCAAACACAAAGAGAGCCTGACTTCACGCTCCTCCGGTAATCCGAGTCAGCACAGGCAGCCCACACCCCACTGCAAACTGCTTTATAGGTTAAAGAGAGCGAAAACAACCACAATCAGACTTTATCTGGACAGCGGCTTTCATCACAATGTGAAGCAGTGAGGAAAGAACAAAAAACCATAAAAACAAGTGAAATAAAAATGAAATGATGTTATAAACAAACTGGATGAAGGCTGAAGAGGTTCAATAACTACGACAGAGTTTTTAACCAGCAGCCAATAAGCCTCACTCTGAATTACCCTTCAGACATGCAGCTAAAGTAAAGCCACAGCTCCAGAGCATAATGCACACATTTTAATACCCGCCATCCCAAAATAAAGAGAGCCCAAATCCCTTAGGAGTGACTGAGAGGGGCGCCTGGGTGGCTCGGGTGGAGCAGGCGACCACATTCATAGGCCGCTTTGTGGTGCGGGCAGCGCAAGTTTGAGTCCCGGCTTGACACCAATTTGCCCCGTGGCTTCCCTGTGTCCTTCCCCCCATTTCCTGTCCCCTCCACACTCCACAATGCAAAAAAAAAGAGAAGTGACTGAGAGGTCTGCCCCGTGAGTCCTGACCACGTTAAGGATGAGAGGTCTGCATCGGCCGGCCGGCTCCTGACGTATTGATTTTAAGATCCTTTTATGTTCCTTCACAGCTTTTAATCAACATGCAGCCTATACTCCTCGCATAGGCTGAACTACGGATCACTTTCACCATTCATTCATCCGCTGGTTATTTTGGGGATTTATTGTCTTACTCAGAAAATGTCTCCAACTTGAGATGCTGGTAACCAAAGAATGTGCACCAACGAATCCTGTGTGACTCAGACAGCTGCAGGATGAGCCCATCGAACACATTTCACATCACACTGGAGGTGTTTCACAAGCACAGCCTTTAGGCTGCAAGTGGTCTTTTATTTTGAAAATGGACTGTTTCCTATATGCCCTTCCTGCGTTGGGCCTTCTGTCCTCCTCTGTGGAGCATCTGTGAGGCAGCTCCTCCTCACACAGCCACAGGAAGCCCGGTGAGGTAAAGACTTTAACACCCACGGCCATAAAAACTGAGAGCAGACTCTGCCACCCTGTTTTGGTTATGTGGCGTTATATCTCGAATGAAGTCTGATACAATGTGATCAAACAAGTTTATATGGTGAAAGGAGGGATGCGTGTCCCAAAAACAGCACTGAGCCTGAAGTGGTCAGAGCAGCAGCACGTCATCCTGCCTCGTTAATGAGAGCTGACGGAGCTTTCAGTTTTTCTTTTTTGGGCTGAACGCTGAGGATGTTAAATCTTAGCAGAAACATCTCAGCTTCATGTTTCATCTCTCCTCTCATTTTAGGCTCACTCTCTCATCTTTCACCTCCTCTGAGTCTCCTCTTTCATTTTCCACCCTCAGCCTTCATGTTAGAGGTCAACACTTTCAGCTTTTACAGACTACAGCACGCTGATCATTTGTAAAGCCACTGATGCAGGACGGACTTCAACCTCATTAAGTCTTATGGCTGATTCACATCACCAAAAAAATATGTACCTCCATATTTCTGTCTCCTCAGCATTTAAGGATCATAATAATTACCAACCAGCTCACAAAGCACAGAGATGTTATTATAGGGTTAAAATTTAAATGTACTGGCCTGTTTTTCTCTGGCTGGATGCAAAACGCTCCTCATCAGGCAAACTGAGCTGCTTACTTTAAACTGCAGTAAATGTATATGAACCAGTACAGGCATAAATGCATGCTCACTGACAGCCACACAAACACACACACACACACACACACACACACACACACACACACACACACACACACACACACACACACACACA
>JAVDPK010000590.1:39051-54829 GCA_034780415.1 Cichlasoma orientale
ACACACACACACACACACACACACACACACACACACACACACACACACACACACACACACACACACACAGAGCTCTGTTTACCTGATGATTTTAACCAGCTCACTCATGTTGACGTGGTCCGGTACCAGGAACTTGGTCTTGTCCAAAACAGGCAGCTGTTTCTCTCCCTTATACCTCTCAATGATCACCTGCAGGCACAAAAGACACAGACGGGTGTAACTCTTCTGCCCTACAAACATCCCTGCATGGAAAAGATGCACATAGCCAGTATGAAGCCCCTGATTGGTTTATGTTCTGCTCTGAATGCTTCATTTTAGCATTTTAGATGCAGCCATGTTTTTTCATAGCTACAAGTGACCATATTTGGACAAAAGGGCGGAGTGAAAGTAATCCTGCTAATCAGTACTCGGTAACATCCAAATAACACAATTTCACACACTGAAAACTGGAACTCAGATTTCTTGGACAGTCTGTTAATACCATTACCTGCACAGCAAGCCAACCTGTTTCCTGTGGGAGTCTGAGCATGTTTTTATATGGGAGTCTACGGGCTGACTCAAGTGGAACTGCAGTTTTTGGCATCCCATCTTCCTCCTAAGTGCAGCTCCTAAGAGATCATGTAGTTGTTGGGATTTTCTCTAATGTTGAAGGGTAAAAAAGCACCAGCTGCATTCTTTCTGATGGCCAGCAGAGGGCGACACCTCTGTTGTGATTGTACAGACGTCTATGAGGAGAACAGCCCTCAGCGTCCTTTCTCTATGACCTCAGTCAACACTTTGTTTACAGCTTTACTTTCAAGTCTTACTGAATACTTTGTAAATAATGGTGGTCATTACTGGGGATTTATGCTTCAGCAGGAAGTCCATAGCTACATCATAACCACAAACCCTCTGAAACCCTACGCCTGACACCCACCTCCCGAGAATTGTAACTACCCATCGGGTGGAGAGCCCACAGTAATTGGTGTGGCGTGGCTGTAGCTCAGGAGGTTGGTGGTTTAATTGCCGGCTGCTCCAGTCTGCATGCTAAAGCATCCTTGGGCAACATACTGAACCCCTGATTGCTCTTCGCTGCAGCCGTCGGAGTGTGAATGCGTGTGAACGTTAGATAGAAAGCTCTTAAGCATAGAAAGAAGTCCTTGTATGGATGTGTGTGTTGTATAAGCACTTTGAGTGCTCAGAGTCGAAAAGCACTACATAAGAACTGGTCCATTTACCACTGGCCTCCAGTGCAAGAGAACAACAATCATCACCTCAACATAAGAAATAATAATCATAGCATCAATATGACTCAAATGTCAGCAAATTCCTGGAAGTAGACCATCAGTATGGATGTGATCGGTAGAAAAACTAGAAGGACAAATACGTTTGAAACAAACTGACCACCACAAAGAGGACAGAGGAGGCGGTCCCAGCATTTTATTTATTTCTATGGGCCGGCGCTGCCTGTAACGGACACGACCACACAGTAATGAACATTTAATGCACCAGCACGAGCATAAATGCCGGATATGACGTCGGCCATTCAGTTACATCATAGCTCTGCAAAGACTCGGATCAGAATCAGGCCTCAGTGTCCAGAAGAACAACATGGCGGCTGTGATTGGCAGGTCCCGACCGTCTGCTGTCAGAAAGTCAGGATGAAAACAGGCTTCAACAGCAGGACTAACCAATGGCTGGCATGACTTGGGCCATGGTCATCTTTTAGATACAGTCTGTGGTTGAAACCTGAGTTACTGTACAGAAACATGACAGCACACAAATGTGTACATTTATGAGGGAGTCTGTGAGCTGCAGGACTTTAAGAAGATTCAAGATTCAAGCCAGTTCCAGGAAATATAATCGGTCTTTATACATAATCTCTGACCGGAAGACATTCTTATTACAAGGTGTGCAGCAGAGCATCATCATATTGATTCCCTGAACCGGAGACTGGTTTGATTTGCTGCCTTTTCAGACGCCCCACCCTCTGCTTCCTCACAGCCCCTGACCCTGACCCCTTTATTTCAGCAACAAAGCACAGTGAAGTGTGGTGTGATTAGATGTGAACAGCAGCTTACTGGGATCTTGTTGGGGTGCTGCTCACGGATCTGCTGAACCTCTTTGCACCGGTCAGCTGTGGACAAAAGACACAAACGGTCAAAAATCAGAAAGCTCACTTCTCTTTCAGCCTAAATCTAAGCAGGAAATGAAATTCATACGAATGTCTTTTGAGAGTGTGCGGGCCAAGATGGGAAGCAATAACTAAGCAGAAGAAACCAGAGAAAACCTGAGGAAACACCTCCTCGCTCTTATTCTGAAAGTTCAGCCAGAGCTAACCAGCTAACTTGGACCTTCACGTCCAGATGGCTGATGTGGAGGTCATCAATGTGTCGTGTCCTGTGATCGGACAGACTCCAGTTCCACCAGCTGGTGATGGCAGCCACACTGCAGAGTCACGTCAGCCACCTGCAGCAGGTGGAGACCTGCTTCACCTGCCTGAGTGAACACACCAAGGCTGCAGAAGAGCACAGGGACGGCCAGCAGCAGTCCAAGACGGTGGGGTGACGAGTTCACCAGCAGGGCGTCGGGTAATTGCTCCGTTACATGTCGCAGTGGCTCACAATGGGTTTTTATGGGCAGGTTACACACATAAGGAAAAACAGTGTATGTGGTGTTATTCATTCATTTATAATATAATGTAATCCTGTAATCCTAAACAAACCAGCTGTAAACTAAAGCCACGCCCCGCTCCCTGCTGCTGGAGACGCTTCTGCCACAGGAAGTGACAAACTGCACATTTAAGCTGAGGAAGAAGGAGCTGCAGCTCTTCAGTGATGGCCGAACCTGCTGCTGCATCATCTGTAGCTGATGTGTGAATGCAGAGCTCACAGAGCCGTTTACTGCAGTGCAGAGGTTCATTCACCCACAGTGCTGCCACAGTTAGCCCATGAATTAAACTGCCAGCTGGAAGACAACAAAGGCTGCTTTTTAGCAGCGATGATTGTTTAATCGTTACGTATGACAGTACGACAGGAGGGTAAGCTGCGTGAGTCCGACGTCAGAGAGGACCAGATATCTGCACAATCTTTAATCCAGTGGTTACATTCACCCACAATCAAACATGCATTATAATAACTTCAGTTTGACAATTTGTGCATTTTCCCCTTTTTACACACTAACTGTCGAGATTTGCATCACTCCACAGGTTCACATATGATTATTGTTAAATGTCTCCTTTAATCCCTGCGAGCGTTCCTTATAGAACCCATTTTTTTCTGCCTCACTATCTAATTTTACAGCACACGCTGCCCTGAATCACCTACTGGCCTATTTCAGAAAAACTGCTTTTCCTTTTTTAAATACTGGCAGGGTTCAAAGCTCAGGTGGCTCAGAGCAGCAACAGCTGAGTGTGAATGGCTTCTTTGTTTCAGAGTGGAGGTGTTTATTCAAAGCCAGCTACAGTCCTGCTCCTGCATAATTACCTGTCTTCAGTTTAAATTTAAATATGCTACTTTCAGAAATGGCTCTGTTTTCCTTCATGCTCATTGGGGTTCTGGAGAGAGACGCCCTCTTTACTTTTAAGATTAGGCTTCAAACCTTCCTTTCTGAGAAGCTTTATAAAGTTAGGGCGGGATCAGGTGACCCTGAACCATCTGTCTGCTCGTTAAAGCCGTGATTATACTTTCCGCATCCACCGGGCCGCGAGGAAGTTTTGTCATCAGATGGTGAGTGTGAGGGTTTGTGCAGATATCCTCGTGCGTCTATTTTTTGTGACCGTGCAGACTCGTCCACAGAGAATTTACATTACGATGCACCCCAGGCAGCGGTGCAACAGAGTACAGTCGAGGCTCAAGTCTGTCTTTATTGGCCACTTCTTCTTTCTTATTCTAGCCGACTGTTCTTAATAAAAGGGTCCCTGAGGGGCAGCGACAAATGTCATCATATGGCAGGAAAATCTTTTCATAACAGGATTTCACTAACAGGTGATAGTGCAGTGGCCATGTCCATCTTCAGTCCTGTATACACTGAAATCTTAGTCAGCGAGAGTGATTCTTTACCGTACATTTGCTGTCTGGGACACTGTGAATCCATGAGCTGCAGGCTGTAACAGCTTAAAGGCATGCTGCACATGGTCAGTGCGAGTAAATGGCTGCAGAGGCCGAGAGCTGGCTGCCTGACTTTCTCTCCTGTGGTTTGTTTGCCCCCCCCCCCCCTCCAAAAAAAGGTCGAGGCAGATGGCTGCTCCCTGAGACCGGGATCTGTGGTATCTTCCTGTTCGATGGATGTTCATTCTCCCCACTGTCACCAAGTTCTGTACATAGGGGATCATGTGTGATTTGTGGGGTCTTTACCTTAAATGAACTGGCGCTGATAAAACTGAGTGTAGTAAGTCTGTTTCTGTCTGTTACTTCTGGCCCAGGTCTTCTATTATGTAACACTTTGGTAATGTGTGTCAGTGTGACACAAGACCAACAGCTGCTGAACTAACAACAGGACTACAAGGGCAGCTAAAGGAGGCTGTAAGCAAACACAATAAGGCGGTGGATGCAGTGTTTTTTCCATCTCTGCTGCTTCTCTGTAAATGGAAAGATTATGCAACGAGCCCGACTCTGGGCTCCTCCCTGCCCGGCTCAGGGGGGCTGTCTCTCGGCCTCATGTTTCAACATAAATCGCTGAACACGTGTATTGGGATAATGTGTCAGCACATGTTGTTTTTCCTTTCCAAGCACAGTCCAGCGAGCTGATCCAGTTGTGTAAACGGGAGGCCTAGCTGGCTGCGAGCTAACCGGACAGTGACCCAGATGGCCCTGTAACACCTCCCGGGCCCGAGGAGGCTGCTGACACAGTAAAAACAGCGCTTTTCACCCTTGATTTGCGCCTGCAGAAATACCCTGCCCTGGCTCGCAGACACATGTAGCAGTCACAGCTGCACAGACACCCTTTAACTGCGCTGTCATTACAAAGGGCTGAGCTAGGCGGCTAACGGGCCAGCTCACGGCGGTGGTTTGCGGCCACTTAAGCCAGCTAAATAACACCTCCTCAGGGGTTTCTTACCGAATGTCCTCCTCTGTTTGAAGGGTCTGTCGGACGGCATCTCGGTCCCGATTATTACTCGGTTATAAACTAATGAATAACGCAGTACTTGCAGCCAGCAGCGAAACTCCGTCCCTCCCGTTCGTGTCTCCGGTTCGTCTGAAGCCAAAACAGCTCCGGACAAACAAAGACGGTAAACCGAGCCTCTGACGTCACCGTGCGCGTTTAAAGGGGACGTGCGCCAATTCCCGCGACCAGAGAGCGCGTTCACGTCGCGCAAAATTTAACACGCTGCACACTAAAGACACACAAAGTTTTAGTGTTTAACGGGAGACATCAGCGGCTTCGTTTGTACCGACGGAAAATGAAGCCAGGCTCACCGAGCCGTGCAGGGCCGGGGCTGAGGGGGCACCGGGTGGTGGAGGGGGCGCCTCAACCATCATCTCATTTTGTCTCTTTGTGAAGGTTTTGTCTTCATGTTTTCATTTGTCTCTCCTCATGCTCAATTGTGTTACTTTGTAGCCATTTTTCTCCTTTTGTGATCGTTTTGTGTGTCTTTGTCCATGTTGTGTTGATGGATATTTTGTGTCTTGTTGTTCTGGGTGTTCGTACTTTATTCATTGCTGTTTTCTGTCAGAGAGGGCCTCAAACCGAGGACTCAGGGCTGCGGCTCAGTGGCCATTTTGCATTATCAGTGTTTAGAATTACTGTTGTGAATGCACCAGTGGATGAGAGCATGGATGTGACCTGTGATGTACTTCACTGAAGTTTGAATGTAAAAGATGTCTCATAAACCATATTTATTCACAACAGAACAGAAAACATCAAACGTCTGAAACATTTTAAAATCATGAATAATATTAGCTCATTTTGAATTTCATGGCAGCAACATGTCTCCAAAAAGTCAGGACATGGGCAATGAAAGGCTGGGAAATGAAGCAGTACCTAAAAACAGCTGGAGGAACATTTAGCAACTCATCAGAGTAATTAGCTCCAAGTCAGTAACGTGATGAAAAGCATCTTTGGGAGACAGAGATGGGCAGAGGTTCATCAATCTGCAAAAAAATGCATCTTCAAATTGTGGAACAACTTCAGAATAATATTCCTCAACATTAAATTGTGAAGACACTGAATATCCCATCGTCTACAGTTAATAACATCAGCTGGATGTCTGTGATCTTCAGGCAGCACTGCAGTACAAACAGGCCTGATCCTGTCATGGAGATCACTGCATGGGCTCAGGAACACCTCCACAAATCCCTGAGCACAGCTCAGCGTCCCATCCACAAGGTTACAGCTCCATCATGCAAAGAAGTGACCGTGATCCAGAAACACTGCAGATGTCTCTGAGCCAAAGCTCATTAAAAACGACTGAGGCAGAGAGGAAACTGTTCTGAGGTCTGAGGATGCTGCATCAATTAGACTAAAGAGCAGAGGGACCATCCAGCTGTTTTCAGCTCAGGTCACAGCCTGCATCTCTGATGGTATTGGGGGGGGGGGGGGTGTCAGTGGAACATCTGGAAAAGCTCCATCAGTGCTGAAAGGTATATCCAGGTGTTCCCATCCAGAGACGTCTACTTCAGGGAAGGCCTTCATGTTTCAGCAGGATGATGCTAAACCGCATCCTGCAGCTATTCCAGCAGCACGGTTTCATAGTGACAGTCCTGAACCGGCCTGCAGTCCAGACCTTTGACCAGCTGAGAACATCTGGAGCATCAGGAACCAAAAACAGGACAAAGCAGACCAGGACGGCTGAGGAGCTGGAATCCTCTATCAGACAGGATGGGACAACATTCCTCTCCCAAAGTCCAGCAGCTGCTCTCCTCAGTTCCAGATGTTTACGGACTGCTGTTAATGCAGAGGATGCTGCACAGCTGCAAACCTGCAATAACTTCTTTGAGACATGCTGTTGCCATCAAACTCAAAATGATCTAATATTTTTCCTAAAATGGTAAATCCTCTCAGTTTAAACATGTTTTCCATGTTCTGCTGTGGGTTTTAGGGGTTTATGAGATTTGCACATCGTTGCATTTCACACAGCTTCCCAGCGTTTCTGGAATTGGGGTCGTATAGTTTAAATATTTCTATCACGCTGCTTTTTATTTTAATCCACTTTTTTGGATGTAAATATTTGACTTTATACTCTGTACAAAACTCGTGTCAGTATATAAGGAATTATTGTTGCCACTGAAGATGATTTTAAAGTGAATCACAAAAGAATGAAATGTGAGAATGTTGCTTTGAGCTGCTGTAAACGTACCAGCTGACTCTGCAGTTCTTCCCTGCAGGGCAGGCAGAGATATTTTGAGTACTGAGTAACAGCAAAGATGGCAGCAGGGGTACAACTTCCAGGGGTGAAAGAAGCTTTTTAAATTTTGTTGCACATCAAAGCTTTTAAGCATTTTTATTATTTTTTTACCAGATTTAATTAGGGACTGTATACATACATGTCCAGCTGATCCCTGAAATTACTTTCAGTAATGATGTTGTTTGGTGAGACTTCAGCTCTATGGAGCATTTTAGCTCATTGTTTTGGCTTCATGGCCCACAGCTTCACTGTGCTGCTTCATCGTAGCTTTAAGGAGAAAACATGACATCATCCTGTTGTGACACCAACACCAAACATCAGTGAAGTGATGGATATTTCTTCTTGAGGTGATATTTTTCTCTGCAGTTAAACAACATGCAGTTCTATCTGCTCCCCCTTTTTACCGAAACACTGGAATGGTGCAGCTCTCAGCCTCAGAGAAAATGCACGAGTCTCTTATTAAACAAGTAAACAACAGAACAAAGAGACAGGACCATTCTGATTTTTTAATTTCTTCATTTGTTACAAATAATCAACAGTAACTTGACGTGAGAGCAGAGACGTGTTTGTAGTGTAGTTCTCTGCTCGCCTGTGAAATACTGCTCCTTAATATTTTTACCATCAAAACAATAAATAAGAATCTGCAGTATTAAGATGGGCTAAATAAAACAAAGCATGTCCTCTGGTCTGTCTGGTATACTGTACAGCAGACCAGTGTGCCCTCCTCCAGTTTATGGCTGTGACTTCTATCACAGATAATTTGGCAGGTGTGCACATCTGGCTGTTTGCTACAGTACACATGAAATAAACAGTGACATAAGGTACAGTACACACAGAGAGGAGCTGAGATGCTAAAACATGGAAAACAAATCTGCCTGCAGGGTGGCTGACTGCCGTCAGGGTCATACATCTCATCACCTTCACATCCTGACCTCATTTCCTCGCACAAAAAGCACAAAAAAAAAAGCTTCTGATAAACAAGAGTTTTGATTTAATGAGAAGAAAAAATGGTCTGTTTAAACATGAAGGACAAAGAGAGTGAACAGTCAGTCATCAGTTCCTTCATCTTCAATCTGATGGGTTCTGGATGACGATCAGGAAAAAGTCCTTATCTGTGAAGAGAAAACAAAGAAATGAAAAACTTCTCAAACAACAGTCTCAGTCTCAGTTCGCCTCAGCTCAGGCAGCTACACAACAACTTTAACTCTGTGCTGTACAATTGTTCAGGAACTAAAGCTTCCCAAGATTTCATATCCAGCCTCCCAGCAGGGGAAAAATCCAGATAACAGTCAGCTGAATATTTTAAAATGTACGATTTTAATTACATAAACTGTTAGAAAAGCTTCACAATGAACTGTCTCAAAAAGGTGATCTCAGGTTTTACCTGAGCATGCTGCCACTGCTGTGAAATAACCTTCCCTGCCAGCTGTTGACCTCTCTGGAGTTTGATCTTTTACTAAACCGCACTCACCTGAAAATCTCTCGAATCTGATTCACATGGTGGGCGACAAAAATACAATTCTTATGCAAAATTACAAAAACAGATAAAAGGCAAAGTTTGTGGCCCTGAATTTCTCAGAGGAGCCAACCTGTTTCCCTCAGCAGCAACCTCCAGAGCTGAACGATGAAACCAACGCTCGAGCCAGAAGCTGCAGTTCCTCTGCAGTCCAGCAGAGGCTCCAGCAGAGGCTCAGTCCCCACAGACTGTCCAACTTTACAGCAGAGATAAACATGCTTACAGCCTGATACAGAATCCACCTCTATGGAGAATTTCCCTCCTTATAACAGCTGTACAGGTCCTCAGTATTGTACTATGAGTCCACACAGAGAAGAGTAAGAAAGGCTGAAATACAGAATTAATTTGTTGAATCCATGATTTATGAAATCATTCCTCTGCTGTCCCTCAAAGTGACACTCAGATACTAGCAACACTAGCTTTGCAATGTTTCTGGAGTCCAAGCAGTGTGTGAACACACACACACACACACACATACAATTTTCCCTGCTTGAACTGAGCAGGGTGTCTGGTGTTTTATATGCTGTTTCACTGGTGTGCTCTGCAGCCTTACTAATGGTGGACACCTCTTTCTTACCCTCTACTGATGGAAACTGGGACACCAAAAGGATCTCTTCATTGTTACTGTAACGAGTTACACACTAATCAAGCTCATATATTCATTCTGTGAGCCAAGAATTCATAAGCCCGCCTTTGCAACCAAATGGATACGTCATTGGCTTCCCCGTTTAAGCCCTTCTGCTGCTGCCCCTTTGACACAGACACGGACTCCTCCAGCTTCTGGTTAGTTTTTATTTTGGCTCACTGTTCCACGGTTCCACCACTGAGGTGCTGGTGCTCGTGCCAGTACCGGTTTCAATGAACCGGTGAAATGCTTAACGAGCCTGCGTTTCCACCGTACTTTGTGAACTGACCCTTTATGTATGAGTGTGGGCGGGTCCTTGTCTGGACACGGAAGCCGAAGGGCTCAAACGTGGGAGAACACGCTCCCCTTTCCTGTCCTGCGCACATATTTTACGGTCCAAACCAAACTGCTGCAGCATCTGTGTGCAGCACAGAGGTAAACACAGACAGCGATTACGACAAAGACGACAAGTACGCACTTTGTGTCCTCTTATCTGTGATATGAACCTAAGCAGCAAGTTCAGACTTAGAGCCCAACCTAATTCACAGCCGTGAAAATCGCATCGTTTTTCTCCTGTAATCCACACCATGCAGTGAAATAGTGGTAGAAAACTTTACATGGAGATGGCAGAGTCACGCCCTTCTGCTGCTTTCGTCACACATTCTTGGTTCCAGACCAGCTGAACGGTTCAAATACTGGCACCAGCACCGGAACCCCGGCGGTGGAAAAAGGGCCTAAAATGCCATTTCATTTTGGTGACACCTACACCTTGTTCACGTGTGTTTATTGAGAGCATAATGTGACTCAGACACTCTCACCTGGAGCGATCATGATCTCGTTCTTCTTGGAGCGCACACGCATGAAGGTGAGGTCGTTTTGGGGGTCGATGTCTCTGATGGTGCTCCTGGCCTTCATCACCAGCTGGTGGATCAGCCCCGCGTACTGCACCGTGCTCGAATTGTCCAGAGTCGACTTGATGGGGATTCCTGAAGGGAAAACGTTTATGAGATGGACATTCGCACACCGAGGCACCCAGTAATCCCATCATTGGATTTGGTATTTTACTTGCTATTTATTGTATTGTTGTAAATTTATTGTGTTTTGGAAACAAGTCTCTTTTGCAAATGAGACACTGAGTCTCAATGGGACTACCTATATAAATTAAAGGTTAAATAAAAAAAATACCGTATCCTGCTGGCAGTCCAATGTTGAAACTGAAGGTGGTGATAAAACAAATCTGAATTACTTTAAAAAATTCTATTTAAAAATGGAATGAGGAGAGAAACTGTTTGGTTCATATTTTTGTCATGTTACAGCTGAATGTTTACAGACCAAAATGTACAATTCCAGCTTTATTTTCTGTCAGTGAAATTTGAAGATGAATAAATTAACTGTGACCGAAGCTTGTGTTAAACCTGTTAGAGAAAGCAGATTCAAAGAACTGAACTTAACTTGGAGACGGAGTTTTCAGGTCCAGAAAGGCTGATCAGAATTAGTTCAATCAACTCTGAGTATGTTTTATCCTGATTTATCTAACGGGTGCATGTTAATGGACATCAGCATAAAAAAATATATAGAAGAGGTAAACATGCCAGACATCAGATAAACTGCTCGTTTAAATCTGCAGTCGCTGGGCAGCTCAAATTTGGGAAACTTTACAATAACAACATGCGATTATACAACAAAACAAGCATAAACAAACACACACACACACACCACAAAAAATGAAGTCAATGTGTTGGTAATCAGCCATGGTTTGAAACATGCCTGAGAGCTGGGGCATGTAGCGTGCTGCCATTGTTAAGTTATTCCAATATTTAGTTCCCTTTGCTGACAGCACTTTGTGGAGCACAGCCCTCTGGTGCCAACCCCACACTCAGACCTGTGTTTTAAATAAATTCATTTAACAGAGGTGGAGCAAGGGCATTTAACATGTTATATATAAAATTATATATTTTTTAAATGATAAAACACTCAAGAGATTGTTTTCCCCAAATGAGTGACTCAAAAAAAAAAAAAGGTGATTCTACTGAAGTAAATATTGTTTCACATGTTAGTGACCAGGAGTGAAACAATACTCGATAAAAAATAAAATCAGGCAGTGTAAGAATTCCAGTATTGGAACATTTTTTGGTAAATTTCTTAAAAGGAGAGTTCTTTGTTAGCATTTAATGATTTAGTGAGTCATTCCTGCACTTGAGTATATACTGCAGTAAGAATTAAGGATGCTTTGTGGATTTATTAGGCATGTTGTGTAAAGATTACTATGTTGTCTGCATATATAGCATTTTGACACACTTTGTGTGACCCTGCTTAAACTCATAAAGGTCATAAAGGTGTAGGTGGCAGCAGTGTGGCAGTCTGATAAAATCAGTCTCTGAAAGGACCGCCGGTGGCCTCTGTCTCTGTGCTCAGGTCTGGGTCTGTGTGAGACATTTCCCTCCTCCTTTCTTTGTTTTTTTACTGCTCAGTTCTCTACTTTTAATGGTGTGTATGAATAGTGGTGTTGCCACAGTGGTGAACAGCCTTCCTACACACATGGCAGTGTTTTCATTTACAGCTGTAAGATTGCTCCTTTCTCTCTCTGCCTTCATCCTCTCTCTCACGGCAGTATCTGCTTAGCACCACTGAGTCATGTGACGGCACCGCAACAAAACACAATGGAGCAGGAGAATTGGAACACCAAAGTGTGCATGCAGCATGTGAAAGGAACAGTGTGTGTACAAGGATGTCTACTTTTTGATGAAATGGGAGCGATGTGCCGAAACTAAAGTGTTAATCCCATCACCCAGTACGGACAATGGCATCGATATTATCAATATTTGGATCATTCAGAGCGGGTTACACAGTATCACAGAGTCTGTTACATGGTAACTGACTCACAGTTTAAGTTAGCCATCTTTCTGGAACAGGAAACTCAAAGTTTCCCTCCGTTATCAATTTTATCAAACTCAGAGTTTATGAAAGCCGCTGTCCGGAGTTCAACTGCTGAATAAACGATGCCACAGTCAGAAACATGAAACACAAGGGCTCTGAGGAGGAGAAATGGCCGCAGGCGGTCTGTTACCGGCGCCCCACCTTCTGAATTGGCGACGATGATTCCCTGAACTCCTTTCTGGCTCTGGATCCTCTTCAGAGTTTCTTCAACTTCAGCCTGAGGAGCGGAGACAGCAGACAGCGTCATTTCCTCGGCTGATAAAGTGACTCAGCGATAAACACAACATTACAGTAAACTCGCAGTCAGCGCAGTTTAAAGACGACAGAATGAAGAAAAGGCTAAAAACAAAGCTGCTAAACCGACAACGCCCGGCTAGCAGAAATTAGCTAGCTATAGGTAGCAAATTATTAGGTTTCCTGTAAAACTGATAAATAAACATCTCATGACCAGATATATGAACATTTTTACTAAATAAATATCAAACAGTCATCACATCGTACCATTTTCGTTGTTTGAGGAGGAATCCGTGAGTAAAAATCCTCTCAGAGCTCCGTAAACCAGCAGCTAGCAATCGGGTTTTGTTGACGGGAGGCGAAGAAGAAGAACCTCCGGGGCAACGGCTGCGTTTACGGTCCACAGCGAAGTGTCGGATTTCTCGGAAATCTATTTTTCTTCGCCCCTTCTTTTTTTTTTTTCACCCCTAAAATTTCCATCTTTCATGTTCCCGTTTTCTTTGTTTTCAAAAAGTACCATAAAACAAGTAGCACAGTCTGTGTTGATCCCTTAAAATAATATGCGTTTTGTTTAAAACACGTCGGTTAGAAGCCTAACATGAGATCTCAAAGAACCGGATTTTCCCATGTTATTTAAAGCCGAGAAAGTCCTGTGTGCGTAAATGATTAAAAATACCCCCAGGGTAAAATATTTAATTCAAAATCATACCAAAGTAAAACTACATTAGAACTGTCATAATAAACTATCACAGCTAAAGAAGAACGTGTTCCGTGTACAGTGAGTTACTTCAGTTGTGACTCTTCAAAGTGTCACTTGAATTAATCTGAGGGAATAAAATGTGATTATTAAACGGACTCCACCTTGCCCTGGGCCTTCCTGTGTGGAGTGTGCATGTTCTCCCCGTGTCTGCGTGGTATTCAGTTTCCTCCCAAAAACATGCAGTTAGTGGGGTTAGGTTAGCTGGTGATTCTAAATTGCCCATAGGTGTGAATGTGAGTGTGTCTGTGTTAGCCTGTGACAGTCTGGCGACCTGTACAGGTTGTACCCTGCCTCTCGTCCTGTGACAGCTGAGATAGGCTCCAGCCCCCGCCCGCCGGACCCTGAAAAGTGGAAGATAACGGCTGGTTGGATGTTTGCTTACCAGCGGTGGGCGCGGCCACCTTGTTTATAACATGGGGATGTAAAGTCAGCCACGACCAACCCAGACTGGACAGGAAAATGAAAGATGCTCCGCTCAAAGTAAAACCAGCGTGGAAAAGGGTGTGAGGTTTACTAAGATATGAGGAAATAGCTTAAAACTCAAAAATAAAGGCTTTCTGAAACCTTATTTTAGGGGAAAGTCAGCAAAAACGATTCAGAATTTTATCAAATGTAACAAGTGTTGTTATTCATGCATACAACATAGACCAAAAACATCTACACATATTACTTCTACTTCTTTTTGACACAAATGGAACCCCATATAGGTGAGCAGGTTTCATTCTTCACGGTTCAAGCACTTCACAGTTTTAACTTTACGGACATCATCACCTGCAGCACTGAACAGTAATCACTGACTTCACTTCCAAAGTTTTCCTTCATTTCTTCACATTTCTCTGTGGATTGTCTGTAACAGGACACGGTACCTCCAAACATGCTGAACGTTTCCACGGTTCAGACTTTCTTCTTTGAAACTGTAACCGGAAGCTGTGAGATGTTACTGTGAGCGCGCGGCTGTTCGCGGAGCTTCATCCACGTTGAAGCGGAGCAGGAATGGACGAGCAGGACGAAGATCTCGGTGAGCATGAACGCTGAAACAGATTTCAGGAGCGTGTTTGACTCTAACAGCTGACAGGGTGAAAGCGTCTCTGTGTCTAAACTGTTCAAAAGTGCCTGAACTGCAGCTCAGGCTGCTCAAAACAGTCTGAATGCACATTATGAGGACTTTAAACTGGACTAACCGTCACCATAATCCTCGGCTATCTTAGTGATATCGCGATATGGATAGAAAATCTGGGGGGAAAAGTATAATATTAATAATGAAATGTTTCAGATTCATCCGTAACTTTTAGTGAGAGCTGAAGAAAGTAGGTAGGAGTACTGGGAGTGTATGCAGAGGCTTAATTTATGCTGCCGTGGTTGTTGAAGATGGATGGATGGATGGATGGATGGATGCAGGGATGGGTGGATTAGACATGAATTTGCAGGCCGGAGGTAAAGAGGAAGAGCCCAGAGAAGCTTCATGGATGCAGTGAAGGAGGACATGCAGAGGGCTGGTGTGGCAGAGGAGGATGTTAGGTATAAGGTGAGATGGTCTGCTGTGGTGACCCATAAAGGAACCAGTCGAAAGAAGACAAATAATTTAAAATATTGTCATTTTTGAATACTTCAGGTTGTTGTGACACCTCTAGCTACAACAGAGACGGAGTCCCGCACTTTAAATGAAAGAAGAAAGTTGGTGCTTTGAGTCGGACAGTTTCAGTGTGCTTTATTTTGCATTAGATGTTGATATTGATCTGTGTGTGGCAGGTAGGGCTGGGCAATACGGACCAAAAATAATATCTCAATAGTTTTTAGCTGAATCTTGATATACGATATATATCTTGATATTTTTTCTTCCCAACAGTATAAACAGGCACAAAATGCCCAAATGTCACACAGACACTTTTATTAACATTCAGCTGCAGATATACATGAGAAATTGCTCAAAAATAAACTATTGGCATATTTAAATAATAATTCTTTAAAAAGCCAGTCTGCAGTGAAGTAGACTTCAAAGTGCTTCCTCTTGTGTGTACTCCTGTACATCCAGTACTCTGTGCAAATAAAACACGTAAACAGACTGAATGAATAAAATTCCATCCTTCGGTCAGCAGGATTTTAGCAGCTCAGTAAATGCACTGACATATCGCAGCAATGGCCCACCAACTCCGCCGGCTGCATCACGAACACACGAAAAAGACCCACTTCCGCTACAAAGGTCACGTGACTTATGGTACAAATCAACTTCTGCTATGAAGTTGCGGTATGGCGGCACCCTCTTACCTGCAGTCAGGTACTCTTGGGGGTCCGGGCGATGCCAAAGCGTAAGAACGGACGCATTATGAAGGCTGTAAGTACATAAAACATGTCGCTAGTCGCTTTTTGCAAAAAAAAAAAAAA
>JAVDPK010000590.1:65472-76183 GCA_034780415.1 Cichlasoma orientale
AAGACTTCCCAGAAGAGTTGAAGCTGTTATAGCTGCAAAGGGCCCACATCATATTAAAGCCTCTGGATTAAGGATGGATGTTACTCAGGTTCATGTGAGTGTGTGGAGGCAGACGGGTGAATTATTTTGGCAATAACGTGTCAGGCTGAATTAAACTGAGTCATAGAGCAAAAACAGCTCAGATGTGACTGATGATGGTGGTGTTTGTCCCTGGTTGGTAATTACCTGTTAACGTCCTGGAATCAGTACTTTGAATTCCCCCTCCCACACATGTTTCAGTAATTAGACATGAGTACGAGGCAGAGCCAGAGATTTACAGCCCCTGGAGAAGAGGAGAAATGCATCTAAAAACTGGATATAATACAACAAGCACATCTGCCAGTAATGCCATAAAACTTATCATCCATCCGTCCATCCGTCCATCCATCCATCCAGGGTTGGGGGAGTGCTGGAGCTTATCCCAGCTGTCACAGGGTGAGATGATTGTAATCCATATTCTATTTAAAGAGGAGCTATTCTGCTCATTTCCAGGTTCATGTTTTCATTCTTGGGTTCAACTACAGTAACTGCATGAGTCACAGTTCAAAATGCTCCTTCTTTGTCTTATCCTGGGCCTTAATGCAGCCCCCCCCAGGTCATCCGCCGTGGGAAACAAGCTGTTTTAGCTCCTCCCTCTTTAAAACAAGTTCAGTTCAATTCAATTCAGCTTCATTTATATAGCGCCAAATCACAACAAACAGTGGCCTCAGGGTGCTTCATATTGTAGGTAAAGACCCTACAGTAATAGTAGAAAAACTGCTGGGAGCAGTCTGAATCCTGAGCTTTTGGGTCACAGGGATTACTTGCACACCGACCTCATGATTTTAAACCTTGATCATGTTTAATGTATCCACCACTGGAACGACGTGTTAATGACAGGAAATAAGGAGAAACACAAAAGCTCCTGTTAAATGTGTCGGTGCCATTTAACTTCAGACTATTCCAGTCAACGAGGAGTTTAATGAAAGGAAAAAGCTTTCCCAGAATCCACGTTAGCTCGATCAGTGCTCACAGGAAATGAGATTTCAAAGCTTTTCAAGTTGCTCTAAAATCCAGTTAACAGGCCTGATGGCCGAGTGCTGCCAGGGCGTGTCACTGTCTGCCTCCTTTTCTTTCTGCAGTATCGACTGGAGACCTACACTGAGACCAGAACCAGCGCCTGGCAGTTCGAGGCCTACAATGGTAAAAAAGTCCTGCTGTAATGTGTTTGCTGCATGAATGACAATAAAGTTCCATTCTATTCTATTCTATTCTATTCGATTCTATTCTATTCTATGAATGACAGGATTAACAGGATTCCATTCAAAGGCTGAGATAAGGAAATAGTATCAAACAACTGAGGGACTCGTCCTTCGTTTACAGAGGAAACTTTGGTCATATAACCATATAACCGCTTTAGGTGGCGGTAATACAGCAGTTCACTACTCCAAGTTTCTTCAGAGTTCCTGTACTTCCTATAAAAGCAGCTCCTATCCTCAGTCCTCTAAAGGTTCTTAGTTCCTGAGGGACGTTCTTGAGGTGGGAAAGCAGCAAAGCCTGATAACTATGACAGATGTGATGTGTCAGAGTATTTGATCTCCTTTTGTTCTGCTTGGTAAACAGAAAACTGTCAACATTAAAAAAGAAACCAAAATACTGGACGGCTTAAATTTGAGCTGATGATTAAAATCTAGCGTGGAGGAACGTGACGAGCAGTCGGTCACAGGAAGTGGGAGAACCCTTCATCAGTTATGATGTCCTGGTGTTAAACAGGGCAGGTGGTGGACGGTCCTCAGCACGGTACGAGCCCTCCACCGTGGGACATCCCAATGTCGCCGCCTCAGAGATACACCGACAAGCTGGAGAAGATCCGAGTGCCGCACTCGTCGTTCGTGAAGGTGCCTCTCTCCTCTCACTGATCCTTTTTCAGCTTCCTCTGCTCTCCGGGCCTGCTGTCACTGCAGCCGTCGCTGTTTTCTGTCACAGTAACATCAGTTTGTGTTTCAGATGTGTCACAAGTGCAAAGGCTGCGGGAGGACTCGCTGCACCGCCTGCTTTGGCAGAGGCCAGGTCAGATTTTAAAGCATTGGCAGAATAAGTAGAAGGGGAGAACGTTCATGATTCAGTCCAGCTTTTTAATGAAGACATGAAAAAGATCTGTTGGCTGGAGTTTTTTAATCTGTTATTGTTTTGATCCTCTTTGCAAAATTAAGATAAAACAAAAAATGTTTTGGCTGCTTGTCCTGCAGACGCCTCCATAACGAGACTTTATAATGAACAGGTTTATCTTAAAATGACAAAAGGTTTGCACAGTATATGTTTGCGTGAATGTGCAGCATAAAATAAAGAGAGCTTTAGCCCACAATACCTGAAAATGAGTTTAACCTCACCAAAATGTGGGAATTTCTTGTCCTGTTATGACATTCTCCAAATGATACGACTCTCCTCTCACTCTGCAGAAGCGCTGTACCTTCTGCCACGGTCGCGGTCGTATCAGGAACAAACACTGCACTTCCTGTCACGGCAGAGGTCGAAAGAGGTGGGAGTCGGTCTGCCTGCTGCCTTTTCTACCTCAATCTCTTTCTCACTCTAACATGCCACAGGCAGGTGATCAGGGAGAGTTATAAAAGCTTTGTTCTGTGTGAGAACTTGTGAAGGTGAGCTGCTTTACCCAGGCTGAAGAGAAGAGGAGAGCGGGCAGGCTAGGTCATATTTCCAGCAGGAACTGAGGGATAACTGCAAGAGGAGATGCAAGTATCACGAGTTGGCCCTGTTGGTACCCCTGCTGAAGCTGTGCAGCCTATCAGACAGCTGATAAATGGAGTGCTGTCTAAATGCACAGAAACATGATAAGATGGTGAGCAGGTGTGCCAGCTATTGGAGGCCACGCCTCCCAGAGGGGGAAAACATCCACTCACACATACCGAGAGAGAGGAAGCAAGAGAAGCTCAGGGAGCGCAGAGGAGCAAAGAAGAACAAAGAGCAGGCAGTACTGAAAGCTGCAGGGACCCCTGCGCTTTACACAAATCATCAAATGTGTGGTGGCCTGTCTTCATGATGAGGATCTGATGATGAGATCTGGGTCTGAGACTGCAGGGCCGAGACCACACAGCAGTCTTCAGTGGGAGAGTGCGCAGGGTACGGGACCAAAGGAGGCCCACCGAGCCAGGAGCAGGACTAGGACTGCAGAACTCTGCAGAGTTTTTCAGTGTGAATCTGTCCTTTAGGCTCAGACTGTCAACAGCAAGTTCTGCGAGAACATCGTGAGGCATCTGAAGGAGAACGTTCAGTGTGCACCACCTGAACTCTGGTGGCAGGCAGGTGTTTGATCGTGCAGGAAGCATGTTCACAGATTTGTGGCCAAACCAACACACTCTTCATGCACCTGATTTTCCTTCTTTTGATTTCACCCTCTTCCCCCAAATTACATCTCAAAGTAGGGAGACCGCACTGTACATAGTGTATACAATTTTTTAGTTTATTTTGTACATATTTTGTTTATTTTGTATTATATTTTCTTATTTATTTTTTATTTTTATCTTTTGGTATTTCTTTGTATCTGCTACTGCTACTACATCGAAATTTCCCCATGGTGGGACAAATAAAGGGATTTTCTATTCTATTCTATTCTATGATGGTGCGTTCGAGTCGCAGCTGCACAGAACCACCAGGATGTCTGAGCCTCTCGTCTCTCGTGTCTTTGTTTCATGTCCTTTTTTAATGTTCTCTCTAACGTTGTTCTCCGTGTTCTGCAGGTGTTTGAGCTGCCACGGCCAAGGCTACAGGACCTGCTCCGTTTGTCACGGCAGCCAGAACCTGCTGCACTTCATCCAGCTCACAGTGACGTGGTACGCCACAGCTGCCCCACTCATCCCCACGCCCCTTCTTATCATGTCAGTCTTTTAGCCATTTGTCTTTCTTTAAATTGCAGGAAGAACAACGTGAGTGAGTTCATTCCAGACCGCCAGCCCGACTTCCCTGACAAGAAATTTGAGAAGGTGTCAGGAGATCCTTTCTTCATCGACGAGAGCGTGCTGGTAAAACGCCGCCATTCATTTCTCTTCATTCATCTTCAGCCCTCACCGGCTGCTTCCTGTGTTCCCGCTGATGTGGGCGAGAGTGGCGCCATAGACCTGGATGTTTGGTCTGTGTGTAGAGAGCAGATGAGTGTTAGCAAATACTTGTTTGAATTGTAGAAAGCTCTTTCTGTCCATAAACTCTGCTCCTGATGATTAAAGTCGTGTTTTGTCCTGCCAGGTGTATCCGATCCAAGGTTTCCCGGACCAGGAGATCTGTGACGTTTCAACCCAGCTGATTAACGAGCACCTCGGACACTTCGCTTCCACCAGCCGCATCCTGCAGCAGGTACGTTGTGCATCCCTCTCGGTGCTTCAGAGAGTTTTTGCCAGTCTAGGACATGTTTTTCGAGTTGTTGTTTTGATGGTGCTGAATGTTGACATAATTCCCCCTTTTCCATCTCCTCAGCGTCAGACCATCGAGCTGGTGCCCCTCACTCATGCTCATTGCACCTACAGCGGAAAAGACTTCAGCTTCTTCGTCTACGGGCTGGAGAACAAAGTGTTTACCTCCAAATATCCCTCTGCATGCTCTATTTTATAAGCAGCATATGGTATCGATCTTTTGTTGGCATATTTAATCCCATGACCCATATAATGGGCTCGTTATTATGTTTGGACACTAACAGTTTTTTCAGCGGTTTACTTCAAAGTGTTACAGTTTTATCCAAATTAGAGGAAGGAGTTAGGAAGGGAAGGCGTCCTTTTCACAGGAGTGTGAAGACAGTCGGCCGGTGTCGGCAGGTAAAAGCTGATTTAAGGCTCACCTGTGTCAGTGTGATGCGCGGGCCTGTGTGGCTTTTAATCAGAGGGTAATGGGTTGTTGTGAATGTGGTTCTCTTCTTACAGTACTGTGCACGAGCCACCTCTCTCTATACTTCGCTTCACTGCATTTTTTTAGTGCTCTTGAGCAGCAGCGCTCCAGCTTTGTGAAGGTCTTTCACAGTCCTTCTTTGGACATTCACTTATTTTCAGTGCAGTCCTCGATGATGATTTTTGTTTGTTAATCCAGTGACCTCTGACCTGTGAATCATTCGCGTATAAAAAGGCTCCTAACTCAAAGGATGAACCAGTGTTGTGTCTACACAACAGTTCTAACCAGTTCTAAATTGTATCTTTGGGGACTTTGTTACCAGCAGAAAATATAGAACTTGTTCCTCTTTCTTTAGTTGACTCTATGAAAAATGTCAGCAATAACCTTTAGACCAGCAAGGTGATTCTCAGAGACCTGTCAGCTGAGACCTTGGCATCCTTCAGCATGGTGTGCAGGAAAAGTCTTAAACAAGCTTTTTGAGGAGACAGAAGAAGTGTCAGAACAGATGAACAGGATCTGAAAGTCACGTCCTTAAGAAACGGGAAGAAATGCAGACCTGACACAGGACCTGAGAGATCATCTGGACCTTCAGCTGATCCGTCTGTTCTTCACTGAAGCCTCATCAGAGAGGGTCTCAGTGGAAGGGTAGGTGTCAGGAAGCTGTCCTTAAGGAAGGGAAACGGGGAGGAAAGGCTGAGGTCTGCAAAGTTTTTGATTTAAATCATCATCAGTGTGAATGCAGGAGGTCAGGAGAGGTCCAACAGCGAGTGAAGCACGGTGGAGGCTCTGTCATGGTTTGGGCTGCATCTCCAACAGTGCTGCTGGAGATCTCCTTAAAATTGGAGCATGCATCATGCAGCACCATCTGGAAAGCATCTGATTGGCAGCAGCTTCATGTTTCAGCATGACAGTGATCCTAAACACACTGCAGTGCAGTTAAAGCACACCTGGATAGAAGTACAGGTGAACACTATCAGTCATGGATCGTCCTCCTCAGAGCCCGGACCTCAGCATTACTGAAGCAGTGTGGGATCATCCTGACAGAGAGCAGAACCAAAGGCAGAAACATCCAAAGAATAGCTTTGAAGGTCCTTCAGGAATCCTGGAGAACGTTTCCTGCAGGCTGCTGAAAGCACTGACAGAAGCTGCCACAGAGAGGTCAGAATAAAGGAGGTCACACCAAATATTGACTTTCAGGCAACTCTGTTTTTGCCTCTGTATGTTTGAGTGTTTCTACAAATCACACCTGTTTCTCTTGGAAAATGTGAAGAAATGAGTAGGTGGCTCAAGACTTTTGCACAGTACTGTACCTAGCAGGATCACCATAGTAACTGATGAACCGGTCCAGAGATTAATGATGCAGCAGAAAGCCGCCGTCCCGGTTCCTGCGATGTGGGTTTAGGCTTTGTTAAACCTGCTGATGAAAGCCTGGCTGAACTCTGAACTCTATGATTTTAAATGTGTTTGTGGACGTTTACAAAACGTGTGTAAAGTGAAATGTGGGAACATGTTTATTGATGAAGAAGGCAGCAGGTCCGGCGGGTAGCTGTCCATTTAAAGGTACACTTTGTAAAAACCCTCAAATGTCATAAATTCTCACCACAAGGTGGCAGCATTTTACCTGACATGGTGTGTCAGGACCACCGTCCAGGTCATCCATCCATCCTATCTGGGTCCAGCATGTTCGGGATGCCCACAGTCCCTCTCCTTAGTTGCCTCCTCCAGAACACCGAGGCGTTCCCAAACCAGCCGAGAGATAAAATCTCTCCAGCGTGTTTTGGGTGTGCCTCATGGTCTTCTCCCAGTTGGACATGGCCAAAACTCCTCCTCTGGGGGAAGCCTGAGAGGTCTTCTCCTCAAATGCTGAATCACCTCAAATGGCTCTTTTCGGAGTGGAGGAGCAGCAGCTGTAATCTGAGCTCCTCCTGAACGTGAAAGGCACCCAGCCTGTCTCTAAGTCCCAGACGGTTTTCAGAGGAAGTTCCTGTCACGATTCCACAGCTCGTGGCCATGAGTGAGAGCGGGAATGTCGATCGACCAGTACACCAGTACAGCATCGCTGCTGCAGCGATCCATCTGTCCACCTCACTCACAATAATGATTCGATCCTCTGCTGGATCTGCTGCGCACAAAGAAATGAGCAGTCTCTAATTTTTTTGTTAGTTTCATTTTGCTCGACGAGGCCAACAGAAAAGCATCTTCTGCAAAAAGCAAATAGGAGCGGTTGGGAGCACGCCGGCCCTCGGCTGGGACAGGATGAGAGGGCGGCCCTGGTGGAGCTTCGGCTGCTAAGTTCAGTGAATTTTAGAAGTTTTTACAAAAAGTACCTTTAAGATATGCGGTCTGTGTAGCATTGATGTGTAAATGGAGTTTCTGAGTCGCTGATAGCAGTCACAGATAAACATAAATGACTCTGATGGAAATGCCTTTTCTTTGGATTCAAACGGTCCTCACCGAATCGTCACATATATGAATCCTCATTAATCAAAGAAATTGCTCTATATTCATAAACTTTATGTACTCTTATGTTAGTTTTTAGAATATAAGTTACACCTTTTCCTATTAATGCCTTTTGGCCTTCATATAATCTATTATAATCCACCCGCTGTGTGTGCGCCTTAACATCAACTTCCTGTTTACCGTCAGGTTATTTCCTGCTGCTGCTGCTGCTTTCTTTGTGGCCGTCAGTGCTCAGTACCTCTGTACTCGGTTCAGTCTGTCATCGGGCTGAACCACTCGTTTCCATGCACATGAATTCTGGTTAATACTCGGACGTCGTGCTCTCTGAGAGTCAAACAGGGTTTGTGATGAGGCTGACGTCTGCTCATCGTTACCGCCGTTAAACACGTTTCTGCTGCATTCAGCTTCAATATCAGAGCACCTGCACTCACTTTGTTTCCACCCGTCTGCAGAGCGTCTCTGAGCTTTAAACACAGCTGTGCTTCTAGGAGCTCATCTTCTACCCCTGTCTGAACGTCTTCCTCCAAAGAGGAGGCCTGAAGGTTGGTCTCAGCAACTTTTAAAGACCAACAAAGGAACTGGCAGAATAACCTGTTAGGAGCACCACCCGTAACATCATGATGGCATCACACAACATGAGTCAGCAGCATTAATGATCTTTGTGTTTTGACCATATTTGTGCTCATTTTGGTCTCTTTGTGATTATTTTAGCTCAGTTTGTGTAATTCTTTTTTTCTTATAATTTTTAGTCTGTTATTGTTTCCATTTCTCTTTGTGTCATTGTTTCATCTTTAGTCTCTTTTTGTCATTAATAGTGTCATTGTTGGGATATTTTGGCAATTTGTGGTCACTTTTACTCAATTTCTCATATTTTGGATGTTTTTTCTTTTTGCCATCATTTGTTGTGTCTTTGTTGTCATTTTTAGCCTCTTCTTTGTAACTCTGAGTCTTTCCATTGTTTTGTGGGCCTTTCTAACACAGCTCTGCACAGATATTAACGGGGCCTTTGGTTCAGGTTCAGGGTCGTCCTGCCTCCTCTGGCCCCTTTCCTGACCTGCCTGTTCAGTAATCCATCCACGGGTGCAGGTCTTGTAGCTGATTATGGTGAAATGATTGTTATAAAATGATGGGTATGGATAATAAAGTGTACAGGTTTGCCTGTGATCGATAAAGATTGCTGAATTAAATCTGATAAACAGCTGAGATCCTCCCTTATTGTCAGGATTGCCTCTGTAAGGTGAGAGGGTGCCGGTGTGGGTGGAGCAGGCGGCCTGTGAGGCTGCAGCGGTTTACTGCCAACGAGCTGCGGCTTTGTGTGTGAAGCCATTTTCTGATGATGTCACAAGTTCATATTCAAATACAGCAGGGATTTTTCTTGGTTTTATTTCAGCTCAGGTTCAATAAAATCCGTCTCTCAGGCTTTTTACCTCTGACATGTTTTTTTTTTACTGCTTTCAGTTTTATATAAAAATCAAAATATTTCAAATGTAACTCACTGAATCCTCTGTATGCATAATTTAAACAGGGATAAACTGCATCAGCAAAGGCTTTGATGTGTTTGATGTAATTCAGATATATCTTGTTTTCCTACAACTAAAATAACATATTAATACTTTCTATTGATTTATAAAACAAATAACGTGCCAATGCTTGCAGTAAAGTTATTATAAAAATAAAGACGTCTTTATCATGCTGCAGTGTCTGTTTTTGGATCCAAAAACATTTCCTTTTGGATTATTTATGAATGCTGTTTTCTTTCTGCTGTCAGATTTCTGTTCAGGGATTTAATGTAAAATTGTGCGTCACATGAGTTCAAAGGTTAAACTAGACTCAGCGTTTCAGGGAGGAGACAAATCCTGAAAGTCTGCGTTTCTGTGCTAATAAACGAAACCACCAGAGGGAGCTCAAGCTTATACAGCTCTCACCTTCAGCTTAGGCTGTGTTTACGGACACCGGGTGCTGTGGGAAATACAACAATCCAAAGTTGACCGGGCGATAAGGTGCGGGAAAAAAATGCATCCTGGAGTTGGAAACTTGTTTCAAATCCAGCAGAGACTTTTTTGTGTTTCTTTTTAAAGCTTCTGGTTACTTTTTTAATCATTTTATTTTTGTGTCATTTTGAATTCTTTCTCTGTCCTGTTGTGCCTTTTTGTGGTCATTTTGTATCAATTTTCTGTCTTCTTTAAAAGTTTGAATTGTCTTGACTATTTTGCAGCCGTACTTGTCATATTTTTGAATGATTTTGCTTTTCTTATTGGTCACTCTGTGGTCATTTTGACTTCCTCTTAAACAATGTTAAAGCCTCTGCAGACTGAGCCTGTGGACCAGGAGCCCTGCCCTGTGCAGTTTGGTGTGATAACCAGGACAGTGCGATTTACGGTGCCAGATATCACCAGTCCTGGGAAAGAAAGATATTTTATAACCTACATTCAAGCTGAGTGTTATTTATAAGAGCTGGGTTTGTCATTGCATATTCTTTTAATTGGTTTTCACCTCTTGTCATTTAGAGGCATTTTGGTGCAGTTTTATGAGTCCCGCATTTCTTTCTGGTCCTTTTGGACCTCTGTGGTCATTTTGTGTCCATTTGCATTCATTTTTCATCTATTTTAAAATAATTTTTAATCTCTTTCTGGTCATTTTACAACTTTTTGTGAACTGTTGCATTTCTCTTTAGTACTTTTTTCCATGGTGTGCATTTTCCCCTCGTTTTTATTGGCTTGTGTATTTTGTCTTGTCCCGTGGAGCGTCTTTGTTCTTGTTTTCCGTCGTGGTGCATTAGTAATTAAAGCCGCTTCAGGGTGCCCCTGGGGCTCTGCGCTTCGGTGTGAGCCCAAACCGGTGCCGTTTAGGGTGGCAGTTACAAACCACAGCCTAAAATCACGTGAAACGTAGACGTCGGACCTTCCGAGATCGCACATGAACGCATCGCGGAGGAGCGTTCAGGGCGGGTGGGGTCAGAGTGAAGCAGCGGCTCAGCCTCCAGCCCGCACGCGCTCAGTGTGTTTATAACGGTGAAGCCTGCAGGTGACCCGACGCTAAACACCCGGTACCCGCTGCTTCACGACCGGGAGCCCCGGGGTCCGCTGCGTGTCCGCTGCCGTGGAACAAAGTGGGAGATCCACAGAAACTTCTGCTCGGTGAGTTTAAGAAGCTCCGCTGTGACTGTGTGGATGCTCCGCCTGATGCGCTGCTGCTGTCCGTCAGCAGAAAACAGAGCCGAGGACAGCAGGGCAGCTTCAATCTGCTTTTTATGATTAGTATAAATGATCTTACAGACACACACACACACACACACACACACACACACACACACACACACACACACACACACACACACACACAC
>JAVDPK010000590.1:104514-115910 GCA_034780415.1 Cichlasoma orientale
GATGGATGGATGGATGATGGTTGGATGGAGGGATGGATGATGGATGGATGGATGGAGGGATGGATGGATGGAGGGATGGATGGATGGATGGATGGATGGATGATGGATGGATGGATGATGGAGGGATGGATGATTAGCATTTCTGCCATGCTCGTGATGAACCTCAGAGGTGCTGTGGTTTAAAGGGTCTGCATGCATTCCATACATGCTCGTGTATTTGTGTATTCAGGTTGTCTATGTGTTGCGTAAGCTGCACATTAGTGCTGTTACCACCATGCCTGTCTGTGTGACCTTAAACTCACCGTCAGTAAACCAAGAATGTTGTTATGTTCTGCTCGCTAAGAGAGATGAATAGATGTTGGACGTGTCTCAGCTGTATAATCAGGTACCAGTGGGTGCCTGCTGGCTCGGGGGCCCCAGGGCTGAACTTGTGGCTGAACTGTGCACCTGTTGACTGTGGACTGATGTGAACCTCCCAATACCCACAAAAACACACGGGCTTATAAAACAGAGATATACTGCAGAGCGCAGGATAGCAATGTTTGCAGTTTGGTTTTAATCAGCCAGTTATTATCTAAATTAGTTGATATACTAATTATACTATATGAGAATCCAGAAATCTGATTTACTATCCTGACAAAGACTTACAAACGTACCAGTGTTTAAGCAAGCATTGAAGTGGCCACCTGGCTGAAAAATGAAGTTGTGCCTTTGAACTGTGCTGGTTGCAGCAGTGAGGTTTCTCTGTTCCCCTGACCCAAACCTTTCTCTGTTTGCATCACACTTTTTCACTGCAGCTCCGACAGTAAATGCAGACAAGTCAGGTCTTCCATGCAAACTTCATGCAGCAACTGCCAGCAACCACTCACAAACCGGTTGCTCCCTAGTGACTGGAGGTTGCCGGGGCTTGCAAACTTGTCTCTAAGCTTATGTGACCGAGGCCTAGCTTAGCACTCCTGTTTAAATATGGTCGCTTGTGAATCTTAGTAAGTTTGTAAGTGCAGATGAGGTGACCAGAACAAGATGGTAAAGCCTCGTTCTACCATATTTCTTCTTCACCTTTATACAGTGGGAGGTGGGGATGTTTTTGCAGTTTTAGTGCATAGTAAGCACTTTCACTTTTGATTCTTTAGGTGCATTTTGCTTACCTCAGCCTGCTTTCGAACCAAGGACTTGTATTTGATGTGATTGTAAGCAGTTAAAGTACTTCTTTGACTACTGCAGAAGAAGAGGAGTGTGGTCAGGTACTGGGTCTACATAAAGCAGCAGCTAGAGATAAAGATTATTAGATTAGGGATTTTGTTGGAAATAAGTCAGTAATACTTGAAAGAGAGAGAAAGATCTGTGGTGGATTTAAGAAAGCAAAAAGATATTACATTTCTCATTGTTCAAGTATGACAGGAGGGATTGGTGGGGAGGTCCGGATGGAGGGAGAGGAGCTGTTAAATCATGGTGAGGATTAGAGGGTTGGCAGAGAGAAGCTGTAAAGCTATCGCCTTTGCTGGCTGACATGCAGTGAGAAATATTAAAGTAAGAGAGAAGACTCAGAGGAGGACTGGGGAGAATAAGAAGAAGAGATCAGGTTGTAAGACACACGGGGGAGGAAGATGAAGAAATACTAAAATATGAAGGTATAAATTAAAAGGACTAAACAAGAGAAGGTAGAAGAAGAATAGCTGGGAGCTGGACCTCCACCTCACTGCTGATAAATGATCCCAGCAGTTAAAATGAGATTTTTCAGCTTCCCTCAAGTGGCCCGCCACGTTTTCACCTCGTCCTCCTGTAAACATAATAAAACTACTTAATCCCTCGACCAGGAGCAAGACACGCTCGCTTCTACTCTTCTGGGAGCCTAAGGTCAGAGAAAGCATGTGAAGCATTCAGAGGCTCTGATTTTATAAGGCAGGTCCAAAGTACAGTGCCACTGTAAGAGGTGGCTGCCCTCTGCTTCTGCAGCATTTGCAGTCCACATCATTTCCTTACAGACTTCAGAGTCTCTGAAGGGGTTAAAGTGAGGTGTCGGGGGAACCCTGGTGGCCTGCAGGATTTTCTGTCCGGCGTGCTCCTGTTTATTTAGCTAAGTGGAAGGCCTGCAGGCAAATGAACTGCATCAACAAGAAAACAAAAATGTTTCTTTTCCTTTGAAGCGTCCATGTTTAGGAAGCCCATTTTAGGCTTTTTATTCTCTCATCATTCAAACAAACTTCTCCTTGAACTAACATAGGAAGCTGTATACAAAGGCTCGACAATTGTGAGCAAAAACAGCCTATTTCAGGAGCTCCGTGTTAGAGGATGTGGGTTACAGGGTCACTGATACAGATTCTGAGCCTGACGCTTTGGTATCGCTCTGCCTTTCTTCTCTTTTCTTCATTTTTTTTAGATTTCTGTATCTTCTTGTTTTTCTCTTCCTCTCATATCTCATATTGTTCTGACCTACGTTAGCACAACAAGAAAAGCATCATGGGGTCTTAGTGCATTAAACCTGTACTGATTCCTGATGAGACTGTGGCACAGCTTGCTGTGTTTACTCATTGTTTGGCAGCGACCCCCGCCGTGCAGCAGGAAGAGAAAATAAAGATGGGTCCAGCTGATAACCATGGGAACGGTTTTCCACAACAATATCGCTCACCTCTACCTCTCTGGGTGTTTTATGGCACACACTTCATACAGTATCCACACGGCACAACGCACAGCTTTCACTCGTCACTCACAGGTGCCTTTGCTGCAGTGAGGAAGTGTAGTCATGTGATACAGTCGAGGTGACGGGGTAACTGCTGTGTTTCTGTCAACATACGGTGTCTTTTCAAAATGTGGCAAATTTCATGTTTTTGCTACTTTAGGAGCTTAAATTAGAGCGTAAAACCCAACACTCACCTGTCAATCACCTGTCTGTGACCTCACCTGTCTGTGACCTCACCTGTCTGTGACCTCACCTGCCTGTGACCTCACCGGTCTGTGACCTCACCTGTCTATCAGCTATAAAATAATAAAATGTTGGATTAATTTTGAAATATTTTAGCTTTTTTTTTAAAGCAAAGAAAATTCATTTGCATCTCATGTAAAATCAAATTTATCAAAAATTTTGTAAAAAACAAACAAGAAAACCCAAACAAAGGAATCATTCATAAATTAGAGTTTATTTATGAGCAGAGATTAAAAACAAATGAGCTTGTTTTATTTTTCAAAAATAAAAATTTGTAAATGTTCCAGACAGCGACCTCTGGGGCTGAAGCTGCAGTTCCTCCAATGTCCACTTGAGGTTCCAAAAGCGAGTCGGTCCACACAGACTCCCATATTAAAACTTTACAGCAGAAATAAACATTTTACAGCCTCATAGAGAAACTGCTTTGATTCCTATGGATAGTTTCCATCTTGCACCTTTACATGTTATAAATGCAGCTTGCTAACCAAGCTAACATAGCTACTAAATTAGCACTCCCCCCTCTATGGTCACTTCTGCCTCCTAAAAATTTAAATGAAAATTGATTTATTAGTTACATTACTAGTCTAAAAAATGGAGTGGGTAGCACAGCTTATGAAGCTCGTTTCTGCCACCGAGGGAAAAAAGAAACATTTTCACCATTCATAACATTTCAAATGGCAAAATGTAGATTTAATAACTCAAAATTAAAGTTAATTTCTCAGAAATTTGAGTTAGTAAGTGAAAATGTTTGGCAGAAACAATGCTAACCTTAGCTGCTGTCTTTGACCTGCAGTTGAACTGCATAAACACACAAAAACATTTGGTTTATTTTTAGAGCTGCCTTCAAAACCCAACTTTCTTATCTCGTTGCCTTCGCCACATTGTTTGGCTGTGAACGAGACTGTGTCGTGTGTTTGGATCTCAGGTTTGTGTGTCTGTCTGTCTGTGCTTGTGTGTGTGTGTCTGTCTGTGCGTGTGTGTGTCTGTCTGTGCGTGTGTGTGTCTGTCTGTGCGTGTGTGTGTCTGTCTGTGTCTGTGTTCAGGCTTAGTGTTTGAATCAAACCAGCAGATCGACAGTGGAAACAAATGATGAGTTTCCTTCAGGGATTTATTTAGACTTTTGTAAACACACAGGTTTCTTTGGGTACACACACACACACACACACACACACACACACACATACACACACACACACAGATGATCTCCCTGCAGTGCGGTTGCTTTTCTTTCACGTGTCAGAGAGCAGAGAGGAAGAGACCGTTGTCCCTCGTCTGTCTCCACGTTGGCAGATCTGAGGAGGTTGTTTCCTCGAGTTAAGAGCTCGGCACAAATGAGTAAGAATGATGTGAAACGCGTGATGATGTCACAGCTGTATTTCATATTTTGCTGATGAATTCTGCCGTAGGTAACACAACAGAAAGGCGTCTCTCTGTCGTCTAGCCCTGAGGTGGCAGCTTTACTGTTCTTTTTACTTATGGTAACTTAGAATTACCACACGCTCACAGACACTGCAGATTTTTAAGTGAGCTCTTCATCAGTAGGATGTTTGCATCTGTTTTCTGTCTGGCTGTGATAGTAAGAGCAGGGAGAAGGTCCTCAGTCTCAGCTCTGAGGGCAGAAACGAGCTGTGTTTGTTTCCCGTGTTTGACAGTCATTACTGTCATAGTTTTAAACAATAATATGGACCATTACAGCGAATAATCTGTCATCAGTGGGGATTACACAGGAATGCTTTTAATTTGAAAGAGTTTTATCCCCAGTCTGCCATTAGATGGATGAAAGGTAGAGGATATTACAGGCTGTTATTATGTGGTGAGTCATTCAGAGCTGCTTTGAAGTGTATAGGAGCATTAAGCCTTCAAAACATCATCTAATTAAGTCATCATTTTCCCTCAGTGGCATCTTTAAGCAAAGCCTTTTATTTTTCAGTATGGACGAGCTGATGAGCCATAGCGGAAATTCCTTGGGTTGGAAAAGCTTGTTAGTGCATCCAGTACGGAAATCTCCTCTTCTGATGTTAACATTTTGGTTCTCACGTGCTCAGAGTCGTGCTGCTAAGTCATGCTGAGATTAAATTAAAACGCGGAGCAGCAGTCAAGGCAAAAATCTTCAACTGTCTTTCTTCTGTCAGCAGGCGTCTTTCCAAACTGCTGAGCTCTCTGACACCAGCTGACAGGATGCTAGCCAGCCGTCCGCTCTGATAGATTATGACAAATTATGATTTGATAACATGGGCGGTTGCTGTGCTTGCAGGCTGGAATCATTTATGGTCAAATGGAGGGAATAATATTAAATTCAGACTTTTTTTTAACCACAACCAGTTGTGCTGTTGTTCTCATGAAACTCGTTATCAGGCACGTTCCAATAAGCTTAACGAGACAGGAGTCTCCATTGGCCTGTTTAAACTGATGGGAAAAGTCCAGAGACACAAAAGAACTGCACACAAATGAAGACTAACCAGAAAGAGACCTGAAAATGGTCACAGCAACACAAAAGACCGCAGAACGACAAATAAAGACCACAAAGACCGAGTGAGAGAAAAAATGACCACAGAGAGGCTCAAAGTGACCAGAAAAACAACCACAAACACCTCAAAGAGACTCAGTCTGGCAGGTTTTACCTGTGTGGCAGACAGGTAAAACCTGGGTTGGTTTCACCTGTCTGCCCTTGGATCTATCCAAAGGTGTTCCAAGCTGGAGAGAATCTGAGTTTAGCAGGCTTACTAAGAAGCTGCAGGTACCTGCCTTTGCTCTCTCAGCAGGTACCTCTCACTTCATTCCTCAAAGTCTTTAACCCACAGTTGATCCACAGTGATAAATAGACCTGAGTCTGATGTGAGCTGATTTCCCAAAGATGCAGAGGAAGTATGGGAATATGGATAGTTTGGCTGTGTCTCCAGACATGTATTTAATATGTATGTAATTATGTGTGAATATCAGCCCCATCATCTTGTTTGGAAAGGAGCGTCTTTAATGTGTTTATTTCAGGTGTCTGATTACCAAATAATTCAACTAATTTAGCTAAATAAACTGTTTCTTTCCTTCTTATTCGACACACGTGATGCAAATTATGACTTCACGCTCGGCCTCGTAACAGTTACGAGTCTTTGGTCGGTCCGTTTAGGTCGTCTTTCAGCATTCTTTCAAACTCACCGGGCCAAGACGGCAAAGAACCTGACACATTATTTATGGCCTCTCTCTGTTTTTGGAGGGTATGAGCGTGTGCTCACGTTTAGGAATGTTTTATAAATGATATGCAGCAGTGTGGTTTGCCAAAAGAACATCCAGTGTTTTCTTAGATTAAGATGCCAGGAAGCCCCTTCAGATGGAGTCTGGGCTCCTCCAATATGAATGTAAACATATTCCAGTAATAGTTTATCTTTATCCTTCACTGTTGACTTAATTTAATGAATCTGTCTCCATCTGATTGCACAGCTTTGCCTCAAAAACTCACACCACTTGGGCATGTCTCCTTTCAGTGAACTAGCCTTGCTTTTGACACTTTGCTTTGCATGGTGTTTGGGTGATCATATTCAGAGGTCCTGCATGGTTTTCTGTAAAATGCTGTTGATTGATTTTAGGAAAGCATGCTGTACTGCTGAACTGCTGTGTTTGGGTTTGAAATGGAAAAGGAGTGGTGTTTCTAAGGCCTTCTTCTGGTCAAATCCCATGAATCTGCTGCATCGTTGCTTCTGCAGGTTCAGCTCTGATGTTATCCACTGTCCACGCACAATGATCTCACAACAAAGCCGAACAGACAGGGTTATATTAGCTATCATAGAGTGTTCTTATCCTCTGGTTAAATGTGCATCATTCAGACAGCGAGTTTTTGGATTGGAGGTCTTGAGCTGTTTAACCTGAAGGGAACATGAATGTCTCAAACAAAGGAATTATCAGTGCATTAACCTGATCATTTAGTCAGCACTGCTGCTGATGCTAGAGTCAGAGTCAGAGCACTGCTGAACTCTCTGGAGTCTTTGAATCCTGGTGAAGTCACTGTCAGGACTAACTAAAAATAATCTTTATCTGTGATAGCACATTTAACATGTTATCTGTGTCCTCTTTCCCATTTCTCCTCCTATCAGCTGCCGTCCTGCGTGTGATGTAATTGGTCGGACGGTCCGTCTTCAGAGATGATGCTGATTTTTGCTGCAACCCTGCAGGCTGCAGGTGCAGTCAGGACCCGAGGAGCGGAGTCTCTTCACATGCTGATGTTGTTGCTCCTCCCTCTGCTGTGGCTCCAGCCTGCAGCATCGAGCGCCGCCCCAGAAGCCAAAGCCTGGAGCCAAACGGGGCCGCGGCTGCAGCTCTCCCACTCAGGTAGGAAGCACCTCAGAACGATGTAAGTGCTCTGAGCAAGTGACGTGTCCCAGTGAAAGAGCACTTGTTAGATTGCCTGTTGTATGGAAAGTGAAGAGGGATTCACTTCAGATCTGAGCTGTCACACATCACAGCTGGTTTGGAAAGCAGTTAATTAATTAATACAGGTTATTATTAATTATACAATTAATAATGACCTGAAGAAGTCTTGGAAAACACACACCAATCCTGATGTCCTGTCTCACAAACTGACACGAAATATGGGGTTTTGCCCCATCGCAGTGATAAAGAAGCCCCACATTGGCTTCATGCAGGAATCCTGCTACAAACAGAGTAACTGAGCCAATCGTATCACCTGATAGCTAAGAGTAAGAGATTGTCCACTGTGGCCTGTTCTGGATTTAGGTTCTTGTGGAAACTAGTTTTGGAAAATGTATTTTAGGTGAACCTTTGTTACTTTTTCAGAGCACAGGTGAAGCAGAGGCTGAAGAAGAAGCAGTTCTTTAGTAAACACGAGTGAAAGCGATGGAGCAGGAGCTCTGTTTGCTTCTCTGTGCATGTTTCTGCTGTTGTATGACACACATACATTTTTACGTCCACAGTGTATGTGTTTCCTCTTGCCTATAACTTCATCCATCCAAACACTTCATGCCTAATTTGGCTGCTTTCGGCCCATTTAAACAGCTCCATTAATCATGACTGTCACTGGTCTCCGCTCTCTGCTGAGCTTTTCAGTAAACACATGCAGACGGAGAATAAAGAGCCTTTAGGATCAGTGTTGGTCACTGAATTGTGGATTATTTCAGGCTTTCTTTGTGTAGCAGTAGTAAAGCTCAGAAACAATAACTTCATAATTGAGTCCAACCCGCGGAACTTTTCCATCTGTCATCTGTCGTTTCCATTTTATTATTTTCACATGAGAAAATGACTCTTTCATATCATTATTGGGTCACTGCCTATCAGTTAACATCCCAACTTGTAACACTGCAACAGAGACTTCAGCTGAGACTTGATTGAGTTACTGATGAAAGTCAGTGTTAGATTATTTCCTGGCTTTGGTGATAGGACAGTCTGTCTGTATCCGGTTAAAGTTTTTCAGCAGTAAAGTCAGATTCTCTGGGGGCTTATTGCAGTCGGAGCCGGAGAGAACTTTATAACCCTGTCAGTGAAGTAACGTCTGTAATACAGAACGTGATCCATGAACGTGTCCTCAGAGTTTTAAAGGACTTTGTGCTGTGACATCCTGATTAATGCTGACAGCAGTAAAATATTTCAGGGGTGCAGTGGGCAGAATCAAATCCATCCATCCCTCCATCCCTCCATCCATCCATCCATCCATCCATGAATCCTTCTGGTTTTTGGATGTTGTCACATAAAACCATTAAATTAAAGGGGACCTGTTGTCTCATTTTTAGCCCTCAGCCTAAAAAGGTTGACGAGGTTTTGTTGCCACCCCGCTGGGCGGGCGGCCAGCGTTCAACGTTGTGATAACTCGAGAACAGTGTTGCCTAGGATGTTCAAATTTACACCATACATGCATCTGCTAAAACTTTCTTTTGAGTTTGAATCTCGGCCACTTTGACCTCAAGGTCAAGGTCAGAGGTCAAGGTCAGAGAAAATCTTGTGAACATGGTAATGTGAGAAAGATGTCACCTAGGATTTTCAGATTAAGACGGATGACTTAATAATGATGACCTGGTTTATTATGCTTTTAGCATTTATTTTTTCCGGGTTCTGGCTTAGCCGTTTGAAAGTGACTGAGGCTCATATTCACCCCATTAAGATCTACTGAGACTGTAATTATGTGTTATAGAGCCGGTGCTTCCAGGGGATTTGTGCTGCCAGGAGGCTGATTATCTACTACAGCGGCTTAGCGTGATTCACAGTTCAAAATGATCCTTCTTTCATTGTCTGAAACAAGCTGCTTTAGCCCCTCCCTTTAAAGCCAACCCTTTTCTGATTGGCTCACTAACAGACAGTTAAAACAGCGGGTGGGTGGGAAGTCTGTACTATTATTTCAGCGCTGCAGTGTTTGCTGCTCTGTTTACTGCGTTTAGAAAGCTTTTTATTCTATTGTTGTCTGTTTTATTACATTTAAAGAGCTGTATTTCTTTGTAGAGTTTCTATTTGTTTGTATTCAGCTTTTAACACACGTTTAATTTTTTTTATTCAGATTTGTGCTGTTGAGCCCCTCAGGCAGTAATAACAGCCTTCAGTGCATGTGGGGCAGAAACATTCAGCATGTTTTTTCATAACAGTGTGGAGAAGCTAAAGGCTAAGCTCGCTGTGTAAAAGTGGTGATGAATGTGCAGTTTCTGCTTTGTTTTGACATGTTTAGCTGTCTGAACATGAGCGGTTTCTTTAGCACAGCTTTGACGTAACGGTTCATTTTCACAACCAAAAGAAGCCCAAAAAATGTAAACATATTTTTTTCAGGGGCTGAAACAAACTGTAACTCAACAGTCATCAGATGACTCGTGCTGTCTGTGCTTCACCATCACTCTCCTCACAGTCAGTGCTTCAGTTCAGCTCTGCCATATGAAGAATGGCAAAGCACCTCCCTGCATACATTTTACTCACTGGAATGTGTTCAATCCGTTCTGACTGGAGGAAATACAGAGATTCGTATTAAAGGGTTGAAGAGAGATGTCTTTTTTGCACATAGATGAAAAATAAAAATTGTAAGAGCAAAGCACTTCACACACAGTGAAGTCATCAGTGAAGTCATCAGTGAAGTCATCTATCCAGCTCCAGTCATACTAACACACTTTGCTCCCCCCGAATGCTCGCTTCCTCCTTGGCAACCAGTCACACCAGTAAAGCCAACAACTGTTTCCTATCCAGCGGTAATTAGTTCAGGGCGGCTGGTTTCATTGTGCGGTGGTTAGTGAGACGTTTGTCTGCTGAATGAATGAGTGAAGACACGGAAGACTGGGATTAGTGAAGCAGTGACTGTGTTGTTTTTAACAATTGAGTCATTGTGTCGAAGTGAGAGGGGAGGGTTTGGGAATAATGGACCTGACAGGATTATGGACGTCAGACACATTTGAATACTCTGACTGAATGTCAGCGATACAAAGAGAGGGAAAATGAAACTTGTCCTGAAAGTTATTTGGATGAATTACAGATTAAACACAAGAGCAAAATATCTCAGAGGAAGCTATAGATCTTACATGGAGTACAACTATTGTTAATAAATGGTAAATAACTAATTAAACTTTACTAAATACGTATTTGCTGTTAACAATGACGTGCTAATTAATTATCTTTACAACTCATCAGTAAGGTGATAATTTACATTTATGCCACTCATGTATTATTTCTCTAAACCTCTGGGACTGAAAAATGAGGCCAGCACTAAAATGTCGAAGCTGCAGTTCCTCTAATGTCCACTTGAGGCCCCAGCAGTGAGTCAGCATGTTACAATGCCCAACAGCAGGAACAAACATGTTGTTTTGGGACCTATGGATGGTTCCCATCCATGAATCTTACCCACAGGTGTGAATGTGAGTGTGAATGGCTGTCTGTCTCTTTGTGTTAGCCCTGCGACAGGCTGGTGACCTGTATAGGTGTAACCTGCCTCTCACCCTATGACAGCTAAGATAGGCTCCAGCCAATTTAGATTGTGACACTAGGAGGGTGTAAAATGATTGTGATTACAGTTTTTAACGAAGCTCAGGTGTCTAATGAAATTAGATGAGGAAGCTGCAGCAGACGTCACTGCTGTTAATACAGACGGAGCTGTTTTATGCATTATGGGGCTAATGCATCACATGGAACAGTCCAGACAGGTTACACATGCTTCACACATGCAGCATGTTGAGCTGCAAAGAAACTTTCTGTTGTTCCTCTGTTTGAATGTTTTTACCCAAACAGTCTGATTTTGGAGGATGTCTCACAGTGTCATGCTGCTGTCCTGTAATGGAATTACACGTGTTTGTGTGTGGCATTAGAAACAGTAGCAACTCAGTGGTTTTCATGGCAGTAAAGGGAGCCAGTGAACTCCCTTTAATGAAGCACGCTGAGCTCCTCTCGCTGTGTTTGTTGCTGCAGGATCAACAGCAGAGACACTGTTAACATTTTATAAGGCAGATACTCAGACAGGCGCTTCAGGGGTACACACACACACACACACACACACACACACACACAC
>JAVDPK010000591.1:37360-54180 GCA_034780415.1 Cichlasoma orientale
CACACACACACACACACACACACACACACACACACACACACGTACACACACACACACACACACACACACACACACACGCTGCTGTGTTCTATTGCCTGTGGAGACATAGAGCTAATCTCAAAGACATCAGTCAGCCATATGCTCGAGGGTGTGTATGTGTGTGTTTGTGTGTAAAGGTTAAGGGTCAGAGGTCAAGACACCTGCTGGGCAGAGTTTAACCCTGTTTCACCCTAAATACACAAGTTTGAAACAGCAATCTTTAATGCAACACATTAATTTAATACGGCGCACACATGAAAAGCACCAGATTAAAGGAATTAACACTTGCACAACAAAGCCATTTTTCACTGGCTGTTTTATCCTTTTTGGAACTTTTTTTTTTTTTTTTACATCTTTTGCAAAAATCTCATTTTTTTCATACAGCTTTCAGTATCAGAGGAGGTCACCACTGATGAACACATGCTTTTTCCACACACAGCTTTTGCATTCCCTTTATCCATCCATGCTGACATGTCCAATTTGTCCATCTCTCCTGCACTCCTTTCTTTCTTCCCCTTCAGGTTAAGTCCTCCTTACTCGTTTGACCCGGGTGCTCTGCTGTTTAAAAATACATGAACAATAAATAAGGATGCTCCCTCACTCCCTCTCTCTCTCTGAGACTTGCTTTCTCTCACCATTCATCCGTCTATCTATCCATCTGCTCATGTTTGTGCAGAGCTCATTCAGCCTCTTAAAGGAAATGGAAATACCCCATAGTGACCCTGCAGTCACTGAGAGGTGACTGATATCCTCTCAGTCAACATTTACAATTCTTTGACTGCAAGGTAGGAACTTCATATCCCATGGGGCATCAGGGCTGGTGTTTTTAAAGGGACTTGCTGACCCCATTGACCTTGAAGATGCAGCAATTTAAGGAGCTAGATACTCTGCAGAGCATGGGGTACTGCAGACATCAAAATAGCTTACTGGAACTGAATATGACAGAGAGCTACAGTATATTGCTGTTTACTCATGCAGCCCCATCCCATATCCACAAAGGATGTAGAGGAACACGTGTTTTGATTCAGTGAACTTCAAAATGTATTGACTGTACTGTACATGATTGGAGCCTGTACAGATGTAAATCATCTTGATTTTAATTGTAGCGTTGGTAGAAGCAATACCCATATATCTTATGTGAAATGCTATTTTTACTACCAGCAATATTATTTGTTCAAGATATATATTATTTGAATGTGTAAAAGGCATAAAAATAAACAGTTTATCAGCGTGAAACTCTAAATGTTTCCACTGGAGGCGATCCTGGGCGAGGAATCCGAGCATCTGCAAAATCCACACCAAAGATCTTGAAGTCATTTCTAACAATGTCAGAACAGCAGGTGCGTGGAGCACCTCGTGGTCGCTTCCATCCTGCAACAGCGTGGTTGAACTGCAGGATTGCTTTGGTAGGATGATAAAGAGGGATTCTCTAAAGATGTCCAAACCATCCCACTCACCACTGTGCAGACAGGACAGTGTGCTGGTGCTGTGTGTTGTGTTCTCATTCTGAGATCCCAGTTTGGCACCTGGTGGTACCAGGTGCCCTCAATTGTTCTGAGTGCTTGAGAGTTGAATCCATTCAATCAGCCTCAGATAGTCTTGTTGAGTGGCCACGTGTTTGGGCCATACAGCAAAACAGAGCGAACTGAGGCATTATCAAAGCAGAGGGTGGTTTCTCCTTCCGTAGAGCCTGAATGACTCCACCAGCTCATCGGCGAGCAGCTTCTAGTTTAAGGTCATCAGCTTCCGAGACCGGGGAACCCAGGTACACAAACAAGGATGCAAACTTCACAGTGTCGTCTCCAGTATGATCCAATGGAAGATATGACACAGCTCCTACCCCTCATACTCGTTATTCACCGCCAGCATCGTTGTCATCTTTTAGCTCAAACATTGAACATCAAGTTCTTGTGTAGCTATGAGGCTTTCAAAGTCCTCAAGGTAAATCAGGTAAAAAAAAAAAAAAGACGGAAAAATCAGAACCTTGATTATGTGATACTTGATTAGCCAAAGCAGCACTTTCATCATATTCAATCACTTTGTATTTTCTCACATTCAGTTTTTTTTTTTTTTTGCCATACCTATCCTATGTTTTCCTGACAGAACCCTGTGCTTTGTCAGCCCTGCTGCTTTAGTGCAGTGGCCTCATTAAAATGAAGGAGGAACTCGGACGTTTCCACACCGCGCTGCTGTCTGAATGCAACCTCGTAGCTGTTTTTCTGTGATCCTTCTCGTGTTTCTGGTGAGACAGACTGTTATGCCCCGTCTAGGGGGGTCTCACCAGACAGAGGCCAAAACGGCAAACAAAACCCTTTCACAAGAGCAAACCAAAATACAGCAACTTATACCTCCCCAACTGACATGAACATGAGAAAACTGTGCTAACTAAAAGGCAGCTCGGCTCACACCTTCAAACTTAAACACAAAGCACGCGGCAGGAGCCACAAATGAACACCGGTGTGGCTCATTGGTCGGTGGTCCATACTAGATCAAAACTAAAGGTTGATTTAAAGAACTGTGTTCAATCCATGCAATCTGTGCCATCACCTATGCTGTAGCCTGATGTCTGATGTTTTCTCTGAAGAATAACTATAAATCACAACAATGTAGCACACAACTGTGTATTTCAGCTTTGTAGTAATATGCACTATAAACACTATACTGATTAGCACAAGGATAAAGCTTTACCCTTGTGCTAATTGTTTCGCTCGCTCACAATGCCAAAGTTGAACTTAGTGCAAAACCTAGTGCATAAAGTATTTCTTGAACATTTAAAACGTACTTAGTTTCAATGTGACATTCAGAGATACATCTGCATCATTAAACAGACATACTTTTGTAACTGTGGTCCAAGATGGAAAGAAAAGAAACAGACCAGCAAGGACAAATGTTTTAAAACAGCAGGAGAGCCATCAATCTTTCCCCGGATCAATTTCCTAAAGGCCAGGGGATCAGGAATAAAGCCAGAATGGGGTTAATCTGTGGAAATTATTTTGTTATTAATAATAATTTCTCAAATATCTAACAGCCAGGAAAGATGTACTGTAACACTAATCAAAGCTGATGGGAGAGTCTGTCTTTGCAAATCGGAAAATTTCTTCCCCTTGATTGCTGTAAGTGGTGAATGGATTTAGTACCTTTAAGCTCCAAGTAAAAGAGGAAATATATTAATCCCAATGTATTTCACTTACCGTGCTTTCAGTCGTTCAACATTTTAACCTCTTCTTAATAATTACGACACGACTTTTAGTCATAAACAGTTGCATTCAGTTCTATTGGTCCTTAGTAGCTCAGCAATTTTAATTATGGAGTAAATGTACCCTTATTCACTTTAATTGCTGTTTTGCTCATAAATAGTCACAATATTATGATGTTAATCGATTCAATGGGCTAACTGTGAGTGAGTGTGTGTGTGTGTGTGTGTGTGTGTGTGTGTGTGTTCTTGAAGAGTTAAAACAGGCATAATGAAGTAGCAAAAAGCTGCCTTCATCCCCAGACCCCTGAAACAAGCAATTACGGCTAATTTGTCCTTTTAAGAAGACAAGGAAGCCATTTGTCCTAAAACACATACACATGCACACACACACAAGCACAATGGGAGAATATTCATGTCTTTACCTCCCCCTCAACAAACACTTAAGGGCTAATTATTGTTATTAGCATCATGCTTGAAATCCCTCCACAAGGACATGTCAGCATACTTCAACATCTGTATGCTTCTTTCCTTTCATCAAAGAAGTGAGAAAGACGGCGCAGAGGAGGGAAGAAGTGACACATAAAAATGTCCCGAGATCACCTTGAAAAGGTCTAATCAAACTGTTCCACACTTCCAAGTGATTTTGTTTCACGCACAATGACACCATTTCACTACAGCAGTAATTGCCTCTCACAACATATCGCCCTAATATAAACATGAATATTGATTTGGCCATAAGCATCACCATTCCCGTTATGGCATCGCTATTCTGATTTTTACTATTATTTCAATTTCAAGGACATTATGGACGAACGTGTTCGCTACAATGACAGTATGTTTACCATAAAGCATAGTTTAGACAATGAGTCCTGTTTGAGATCCACGCTGTAAACATGGATGAGGATCAATAAAGTATGGATTACATGCAGTGCATGTCAATGGAGCCAAATGATTCAATAAAGTGTTTTGCAGTGGTGTGATTTAACCATATGAACAATCCATTCTCGTCCGCTTAGCCTGTTTTAGGGTCGCAGGGGGGGTGGAGCCTGTCCCAGCTGTCAGGGTACACCCTGTACAGGTCGCCAGCCTGTCGCCAACTCAGAGAGACAGACAACCATTCACACTCACACTCACACCTATGGGCAATATGAACAATATCGGCTAAGTAGTCGTTCTTGTTACATTTCTTTGAAGTCCGCCGCCTGGGGCGCATGCGTCGTTGGTGCAATGTAATGTGAATTGTGAATTAACAGGGAGGAACGCGGGCTTCAACCCCACATCCTCACCGTCTGATGAAATTTGCATCGCTTATGTCACTGAGTATAATCAAGGCTTAATGAGGAGCTCAGACACTCGGAGGAGGGTTTGATTGCTTTTATCATGACAAAAAGAAGTTCTGAGGATTAAACTGAATTTATACTTCTGCACGAAGATGTACACGCGGAAGCTCTGAGGTCAAAGCAGAGAGTCAGTTTTCACTCCTTTTAGTAGCACACATCCAGCAAAGCCATCTACTCACTGAGATCCTCGGTCTTTATTAGTGAGTATATGTAATCCGATGTAGAAATAACAGTGGGTAAAATCTGTGGCAGTTCCATTCACGCCTAATATTTAGATTTAGATTAAGCAGTGCTTTTGAGATCTTTGGGTTTAGGTCCAGCTCCCTCATAGAAACTACAAAGCTGCGCAAAAACATTTTGACATCTCAGCGTGTTTTCATCCCGGCGGGTGAAATATTGCTGTTTCGTATAAATCTGCTGACATCAAAGGGACATCAGAAGACACACCCGCTGTGGCAGTTTTAGACACCGAGAGGTAGCAGTCTTATTTTAAAGGGTACCCAGTGTGTTTTAATGAAAGTTGGGGCACATGGGTCCTGGACAAGCATTCGTTTTTGCGGAGGTGGAATTGGCGCCTGTCTCACTATTGCCATAACCCAGCACCAATGTCACAGGACACCTTGTGCTTATCTTTGATAGCGGCTTTAACAAAATGGCAGTATTTGATACCTGGATGCCTGGAAAGTATCATTATTTCTGGTTTTCAGCCTTTAAGTCCAGGCAGCATATTTTTTCTTCGGTGGTTGTGATCAGTGGAGTCTTTATGCTGCATGACTGCATAGTTCTGGAGATATTGGATGAGGCTATACTGCACTGAGAAGGGGGTGGAGAACCAGATGATGGTAAAGTGTCTTTGTGGACCACATTTATGAGACTGTACACAATACTGCACTGCATCTCAGCACTGTGTTGATATGTAGTGTTGAGGTCAGCCCTGAGTTTCTCTGGAACACCTAGACCAGCAACCACATATGATGTGTTCAAATGCAACGTTAAACACAGTTTCTCCTTGAATTATTTGTTGCTGGACTGTTCTTGGCCAATTCCCAAGTATTCACCCCTAACAGTCAAGGGGAGAACCACTTCCTAAATCAGGTAACTGGAAGTAAGCAATAGTGAAGTATATTCCAAATTTTACTTACTTTTCTCCAAGACCGCTCCTTTTCCTGTCCTCTATATGAAAGCACTGTTGAATTGTACACCTCCAGCTGCCCTCAAATTGCAACAGTAAGCTCATCTTCTATTTCTCATTGTCAGTGGTGTCCGGAGAATCCCCAGTCTGTGGAAGAATGTCAGTCGACAGCTTTCCCAACAAAGGAGCATGGATGCGTATTTGCCTCAGTTCACATGGCCTGCTCCAAAATTGTGTCGATTCAGGTCTTTGACTGGACTTCACGCCACCTTTAGTCTGAACACCCTGTTCGGCTTCGCATTAGACGTTTTTGGTTTGATCATTTGAAATCATTTCTGTGTATAATTGTATTGAGAGACATACACAATCCAAAATGATGAAGACAGTGAGGTGCAAACCCAGTAGCTGTTTCAAACAGTGTTTATCCAGCAGCTTTAAATGTAAGCAATGCTATCCATATTGAGCTCACCATGCGTGCATTTATCTTCGCTATTACTCCAGAACACACTGAATGGGTTCAACCACTTGACCGTTTTTTTTTTTTTTTTGGTTTTTTTTTTCGTCATGGCCACAAACACGTGCTGCTGAATCGACACTGACACTCACTCACACCTACACACAAAATTAACTGTCTTGCTCTCAACCCTAATGCATCTGTCATATCGAGGGTAAGCCCCTTTGATCTCTCTCTCCCTCTCTTTCTGACAGCTGGCTTGCTGCTCACTGGTCCTAAATGAATTGATATTTCTTCTGGCCACTTGAATTTGTCACTTGACTTCTCTGTGTAATCTTCACTCCTTTAGTGGCTGTTGTGTCTGCTCGCGTGCATGTGCTTAGAAACCTGGGGGACACAGTTCTGTGTTTTGGATGAAAACACATGGCTAATAGAGTCGGTGACTGTCAGGCCACCAAGTCGGGCAAAATGCCTGGAGAAGGCCTCCATGATGAACCTGTCAAAGGTGATCTCATTTTTCCTTCAAACGCAACAATGAAATGTAATCGCCTGCAGAAGCATGACTAACACAGTGGAAGAGAATTCAAAATTCACTGGCAGCAGAGAGGTTGGCTCTGTCTGTGTGTGATTGTTCGCACTCGCCTGCACTATACTTCACTAGGCGAGTTTTAACTGAATTACAAAGTGAACCTGCCACACAGTAAAACTTTGTGATTCGTTTGACAGATATGGCTGAGACATTTGCTTGTCTTGATCTTTTTGCACCCTTGGCTGCTACCTGTCTTTTTCAGTTGCATCAGACGAATTCTTGTGCGCCTGATACAATGAGAAGTGATTAAAGTGTAATTTCAATCCATTCTCCATCAGTGTAGAATATGGCTATGAATCATATGTAGAGTCAGACTTTCCTTAAGCATGTTATAGAAAGGTTTTTGGGTGATGAAGCTCTTAAAAGGTTCTAAAGTGCTTCTGAATACGTTCTCAGAGACACAGATTACAGACCAAGCTCCTGGCCTGTATGTTTTCTGTTGTGAGGGAGCATGCCATCAGTAAAGGCTATCCATGAGATCATGGGTATTGCCACACAGTGTGAACTTGTGCTTGTGCTGCGTTATACTGATGCCAGGAGGAATGTGCAGGACAGATCTTTTGAGTTCTTCCTTCTGCGGTCAGCTGCAGCTGAGTCTGTTGCTACTGCAGTAAAAGAGCGTCTTGCTGCCATCCTTCCTGAAGATCAGAAGAGTAAGCTCATCTGCCAGGCATGTGATGGAGCCAGTAATGAGGGGTGTTGCTGCAGGTGTTCAGAAACAGATCCAGGACATGTACCCAAATTCCCACCACATCCACTGCTGTGCACATCATCTCATTCTAATAATGTAACAGGCCACATAGCCAAAAGGAGAAACTTTTTTCTGCCCTGGGTGGATTTCCTACTTTTTTTCTCATCACCAAAGAGTCACCAAAGAGCTGTTCTCTGTAAAGTAGCTGCCCATGGACCACCAACATGTACCAACATCAATACTGCCTACGAGCACAGAGAGGACATTATCTACTGTTTTGGGAACATACCAGAGTCTGGTGATTTTGGCCCCATTGCTGTCAGAGAGCCAGAGTATCTAGTGTTTGAGTTCTTCCTGCATCTTTTCCAACACATCATGCTAGATGTGGACCTTCTTTATGCCAAAATCCAGAAGAAGGACATAGATTCAGTGAATCCAGTAGTGGCAGCAGGACATACAAAAGATCAGGTAGTAGCTGTATGCCTTATCTCCCTGTTGTTATGATTATTTTAGTTTTTTTTATTTTTTTATTTTTGTATCTGAGCCAAAGCATGTGGTGCTACCTGCTGTCTCCCCCTTGTGACAAGAGAGCAGCTGAAAGTAGTGTTGTGTAGGGAAGCAAAGGGTCGGAGTGGGGTGTAAGGAGGTGGGGTAAAGGGTAGGAGTGTGGGGGACAGAAGGGAGAGAGTGGGCAAAGGTAGGAAGGGGTAAGGGTTTAGGATGAAAGATGCTCTGCTGGAGCTAACCCCATTTCTTCTTTCTTACTTCTTTTCTTTTATGCTGTCTGTTCTTTTTTTCAGTCATTACTTTGTCTTCCCTTCAACTTCTCATCATCGTTGTTTTCAGCATTTTCTTCACCTTCTTTTCTTTTCCTCTCTCCCATTCTGCTCTTTATCTTCCTTTCTTTGCTTAGCTTTTTCTCCTCATCTGCCTTTTTATCCAGTGGTTGCTTCTCAGTTTGTTTACATTGGTTGCTGCTGTCAAAGGATGTCAGAGACAAGACTGTAGACCTGCTCATGGTTGGAATGGGCTACAAGACCATCAGCAAGAAGCTTGGTGACGCGCTGACAACTGTTTTGTTTTGCTCCATGCAAGATCTTGCCTCATGGAGGAAGGTGATCTTGAGAAAGATTGTGGATCAGCCCAAAACTACACGGGGGAGCTTGTTAATGATCTGAAGGCAGTTGGGACCACAATCACCAAGAGCATCATTGGTGATCAAGTGATCGTACTGGTCACTTGGTGTGAGCCAGCCTGTCTCCAAACAATCATGGTCCAAACAGATTGGTGAAGGTTTGCAAATAAATTCTCATATAATATAGAAATGTAGACAGATTCCCAACACAGTGCAATCAATTTGAGTTAGTCTGCACCAATGAGAGCAACCTGTCTGTGATGCGTCTCTTTGCAACAGGGGACTCGACTCAACTGGTTACCAAATGGTTGCATTCTGGTTATTTTCCTAAATAAAAGCAAAGCTGCTGAGCACCCATGTCATTTAAACTACTGTCTTGCTACACCTGAATCACTATTTGTGGAGGAATTTCTGTATTACTGTTCCAAATCCACAAAGTTCTGACTAGACTCTGATTGTAAGTAGTTAATGTGAATTTAGAATAGAATAGAATGCCTTTATTTTCATTATACAGGATGTACATGTCACACAGTGTGTGTGTGACATCAATTTATCAATTGGTCTGTGTAAATTAGTCTTTGTTGTGTGTCTAAAAGTTGTTCTCTAAACTTAATAACAAATACTGGCAATGTGTGGAAGAAATAAGCAAATCTGTCTATTTTTTCCCTGTATTTATGTATTTATGTGTGTCTTGTAAAATTGTTGGATGAATAAAAAAAACACTTACGTAAATCAGCATATTTTCATGAATTCTTTTTGAAAGAAACATACAGTATATGCTTTTCTCCGTATCAGTTTGCTTGAGTCTTGAAACGTGCCTTCCGTTGCATCTGTCTGAGTCCAATCACTCTATATCTCTATCAAAAGGGCTCTTCAGGAATATGGCACAATAATATTCAGCATAAAATCAATGGCTTGTTTAATTTAAACAGGGAGGAAGTGGGGAGGCTGGGTAATTGCAGAGAAAGGCCCACAAATCAGCCGTCCTTGTTATCCCATTTGACGGACCATTAAACGTCTGCAGGAATAAACATTATTTTTAGCTTAACTACCAGCTTCAGCTGGCTATGGAGTAGATGGGTGAATCATTCTAAAATTAAATAAATAAGAGTGGTGTTCAGAGGCACCAAAGTGTGGGCTGTTTGTTTATTCAAACATATATATTTTTCCCCATCTTATTTGTAACTAGATGGATGTTTTTTTAATTCACAGCTGATCCAAAAAAAGGTTCAGCTCCGAAACATGGCGAACATTTTCAAAAATTGAAATACAGTCTGCATACGTTAAGTAAAAGCGTTGTGTTCCAAGCATTCTTTTTAATGTTGGTTCACGCATTATTTTTCTTACAAGTAAGACGCTGACACTGTAAGGAATAAAATCCAGATACACAAGTTTATTCTGATGTGCTCGGGAGTTTTGCAGTTGTAACCTGCATGTCTAGGATGCACTGATCCGCCACAACCACTGACAGGTGTAACATCCCAGTTACACAGGCCTAGAGGAAAAAAAATCCTAATTTCCTGACCGGTTGCAAGTATCTGCTGCAGAATGCTGTCAGTTGATGTAAAATCCATTGCAAACATCCGAGCACACAGGCCTAAAGACTCATTGACCCCCTGGTAACCGCCGGTCAAAGGATAAATGTACCGAATGGTTGGTGAGTATTTGTGGGTGGTTGCTTGCTGTCGCCAGGTGAAACTGGTTGCAGACAGGTCTATTGCACTGCACCAAAAACCTCCTTCTGATTGTTTTTGTCACTAGCAGATTGCCATGATCACCCATAGTTTGTATGGAAGATAATGACTTGTCTGCAAACGTTTGATAACTGCTCGCTAAGCGGGAGTAAGACTGTGAAAAGTGGCACACAAACCTGAAACAGAGTTTACCTTCAATGTTCGCCTTTTGAAATGTTTTGTTTTCAGCGGTGAGGCACAACTTTGACTAATAATGCAAACGGTCTTCATTTCAGGCTGTGTTCTACTGTTTCAAATTTCAATAGCTCTCGGTGGTTAGTTTGCAATCTGCTAGTGACTAAAGAAATCACAAGGAGGTTTTTGGTGCGACCTGTAACCACTCACAAATGGGTCAGGGAACACCCATTTTTACGCAGACAGTTGCTGACCAGTCTCTAGGCCGGCATGACTGAGGCACACATACATTGCTTGATCACCTCATTACCATCCAGTTATCTGCTTTGAAACCATGGGTCCTGGGAATCGTGTGTATGCTACTTTAATGCATACCAAAATTTTTGGGCCACATTTTCAGTCAATGCCTCATTTTTACTTTAGAGGGTATTTTTAAAAAATCACATTTCCACAGGCCTGATCACTTGACCCTGATTGGCCCACAAACAAGAAATGAAGTCCATTATTCATATAGTCATATATTTCCAGTTCACTCATTACCTGGGTGATCTTTTAAGTGTTACAGCCCTGAACAGACTACCATGAACTTACAACCTCACATGGGAATCACAGTACGGGAAGATGGAATTGTGAAAAAATACTGTGGACGTTTATATCTCCATCCATTCATTTTCTTCCGATTATCCGGAGCCGGGTCGCGGGGGCAGCATCCTAAACAGAGAACCCCAGACCTCCCGCTCCCCAGCCACCTCCACCAGCTTATCCAGCGGGACCCCAAGGCGTTCCCAGGCCAGCCGAGAGACATAATCTCTCTAGCGTGTGCTGGGTCTGCCCCGGGGCCTCCTCCCGGTGGGACGTGCCCGGAACACCTCACCCAAGAGGCGCCCAGGAGGCATCCCAGTCAGATGCCCGAACCACCTCAACTGGCTCCTTTCGATGTGGAGGAGCAGCAGCTCTACTCTGAGCCCATCCTGAATGGCTGCACTCATAACCCTATAGATTTCAGAATTGTTTTATGCCTACCTGCCAGCACTGGACACTGATAGCAAATTTTAAATATCCATTGCTGTCTTACTGCAATTACTGAGTGACTGATCTTAGCACAATATGGTATTTTTTTAAGTTCCAGCTACGGTTAATGCGAGACTCTTGGCCAGTCAGTACCTTTTGTTGCCCCCTAGAGGTTAACTACAGCAGACACTTAGCATTTCTGTCTTTTTTTTTTAATTAATAAAGAAATGAATAATAGAACAGGTCATATAAATTTTGTTTTTAAGCTTACATTTCTTAGAGATTTAACCTGTGAGATTGCACTGTACAGTGCATTAAAGCAGATATTAAATAGACATTTTTAACAACACGTAAAAATGATATAAAGTCTCTCAGACTGAAGCAGGGACAATTTAGTGGAAGCAGTAATGTGGAAGTTAGTTGGAGTGAAATCGAATGGTTTTACTAGGTGGGCGATGATAGAAGGCCCCTTCACCATCCTCAGCTGACTGACTGAGGAAATTAGTCATTCTCCTTCTGTCATTGCAGTGACCCCCTCATATTTTTCTCTTTTTGAGAGAACAAAGCAGATGTGTTAGATAGTCATGTTACCCACTGCTCCAACTCCCATCTCACTTTTACAGATAACATATTTTGTTGTTGCCCTTGATAAAAAGCTCTCCCCTTGGGAGATGTCAGAAATTAACTTTATCTGGTCTTTAATTAGGGTACATGTGCTCTGGTGCATCTCTCACACACCCCTAAACCCTTACTACACCCTCCCCAGCCCAGCCCCAACACTGTCATTTTCAAAGCTATTTTAAGACAATGTGTGATTATCTGTGACATTGCTTGACATGTGCCTCAAGGCTTTCTCTCTCTTCACTATCTCAGCTCTCTTCCTCTGTCTCCCGCTCTTTTTCTTTCTGTCTTTCTCTAATCAAAAAGCCAAACCATGCAGACAGCTCAGAGCAAATAACAAGTCACTCCCCGTGGATGTTTGAAGATGACGGCACGACCGGAGCAGTGAGGGAGAAAATACACTGTGATCGTTCCCAGTCTCGAAGCCAACAGAATATTACAATCCATATTTCTGCATGTGTCTTATTCATCTATTCGTGTATTTTGTTTTTGTTGTGTGTTTATTGTTTAGATTTATAAACAGGTTTATAGATAAAAAGTTAAAATTAAAAAAAACTTTGAAATCCTGAAAGCCAAGATTATTATTTATATTTATATTTTTATTTTTTTTGATCTGAGGTATAATTCATTATTGTGGTGGGAAACATCACAAAATTTGATTTCCATTTAGAGCCACGTGTCAGTATGAGGTGAATGTACCACTAATAGACTTCTGAAGGCATTTTCATTACTACAAACTGATTTAACGTTTTTTTCTTTCTTCTCATATAAATAACACAACGTTTTGACTTCTGTTTGGTATAAAGTAACTCGAAAGCGTATGAATTATCATAAGTAACGAGGTGCATACAGTTACTAATAAGAAGCAGGAGTACATGAGTCTGCAATAAAGTTTTGAGAAAAGTAACAGATTCCAGATCCAGTTGAGGCTTTTATTTACAGGTGAAGCAATATTAACACATCATATGCTGAGTGTACGGGATAAAGTTTGGAGAAAAAATTGGAGCAAGCACGCCTCCCATCCATCCACCTTAATTTTCTCAGCTTCGTCCATACTAAACAACACAGCAGGTTACTGGAGCTGTGGAAGGCTCTATATAAATATATCAATAATATTACTGGAACTATAGTAGATCACTGGCTTATGTGGTGACGTATGTGCTATACGTTCCATGAGTATGCCAGGGTCCGCCGTGGTCTGAGTAACATAAATTTTGGTATCCGATGGCACTAATGCGCACATGTCCTCCAAGCGGACTAGAAGTAGTGCAAGAAGGAAAAACTATTGCTCCGAGTGTCCACAGCTGTCCGTGAGCTCGGCTGCAGTCGGGTTTAATGTTGCAGTGAGATAAAGCAACCAGAACTTTGTGTTTGAGCATTTGGGCATTTAACAAGTCTGACTTTTTTTTTTTTCAATAATATTAACTAAAAACTGTTTTTGCCTAACTTTCACCAAGTTCCCCAGTCATCCAGCCTTAATAAGAATTGTGTTCCCTGAACTTAACTCTACAGGTTTCTGTCAGTTTTAAAATCACTGGTGTCAGAACAAACAAAAAACATCGACATTCAACAGAATCTCTTTTTTAATAAGTCACAAACATGTAACTAATGTAACGTAATGGAAGTTATTTAAACATATTTTCACAACAATTACCTGGTGATCAGCTTCAGTAGGAACTGACATTCACAGCAGTTCCTGTCATCGATTCATTTTGTATTTCACAGGTTATCTGATTTCACGTCTTTTCAGTCTTTTGTCGCGCAGATAAAATATGATGATGGCGAATGTTTTAAGTGTACAGTATTCAACTCTGCCACTGGCAACTGGGACAAATTCACCATTTATATGAAAGCAGGTTCAGATGGCAGGCAGTGAAACATTGATGAAATTACCAATCTACCTTCCCTCAGAATGTTGCCCATGTATCATAGCCAGAGCAAATACCAAATAATTACATAATTAATCAGATCATGTATGTTTCCCTTTCCTTCCTTCATTTTTGTTCCTTTGTACAAGAGTCAAACGCATGTAATCACTTGTTCTGTAATGTAATCTGATCAGGGCCATGTAATTCTTCATTTTCCAACAGCTCCCTGGAGCATCGGACCTGAGAGGGAGATGAATGTGGCTGAGTCTGGCCCTCCTCTCGCCGTCTCCTCGCTTTTCTTTCTCTAAATGCGGCTCCCTCAGTGTGGTTAACCGCTTGGCCGTGGAGCTGCTGGGAGCTGCATCTCCAGCCACGAGACATTATCTCTCCTTCCCACTTGTCTCTCCCTGTATCTATCCATCCATCTGCTTCCCTGTTCTCCTCCGTATCCACCCCTCCTCGTCTTTTCCGACCTGTCCTCTTTCTTTCCTTAAACCCTCGTTTCTCCTCTCTTTCTCTTTTCCCATCTCTTCCTCCTCCTCTCTCCCTCCGGTGGCGACACCAACCATCAGGTCCCATCTATCTGTGTGTACGTCAGCAATTAGAGCGTTGTGGCAGCCAAATGCCAGCCATGTCCCCAAGCTACATACACACACACACACTCTCAAAGGCTATGCCCTGACAAAACAGCAAGAGAACAAATCACACCATAATTTATACTCTCGCTGCGCTAAAATCTCATTATATTACAGACATATGGATTTGGTGGCATGCACGGCTGGGGAGCCAGTGCTATAAATTCCACCAATCGTAAATTATTAAAGGAAAGATAGAAATGACCGTCGCCTGTCCAGATTAGCTCTAAATCACACTCAAACATGGTTTGTTTAAGGAATTAAGTCCCATGTGGTGTTAAAGGACATTACAGGGTATTTCTTAAGTCACTGGGTGGTAGGGAGGGTCAAGTATGAGCTGCCTTAAAATATCAAAGGATTATGGGTTCAAACCATAAAATACAGGAGGGCTTCCTGCTATGAAACCTTTTCTTTATCTGTTTATAGACCAGCCAGATCAAAAAAAAGATGCAACACGCCTTCACCGCGGCACCTTTTCCCACCTATTTTCTGTGTTTTTCCATTTAAATTGAATGTCTGATAGTCGAGCCAGCGAGCAACACAAACAAAGGCAGAGCGCAGCTTGTCACACCCTCTCCACTCCACTCGCCTCGGTCTAGCCCGCCTCTTGCAGAGCTTTCAAAAAGTGGAATTCAATTTAAGGATAAACCCGGCCAAGTCGAGGTGAAGGCAGGTTGCGAGAGGGCAGTCCTGGCCCTCTGCTGTCAGCTTGGCTTTTCATTATCACTCAGAGATGTCAGGGGTTTCATAACACCAAAACATAACTCAGTTTAGAAGGATACTAAGAAATCTGCTGAGAAAAGAACGAGCCCCGGTGTTAACCTGCGTCTGCTAACATGTAGAACTGCTGGAGAATTTAGGAGTTCAAGCAGGTATTTTTTTCTCTAATATTTGAATCCACCAGTCCTGCCCAGAGTTTCTGTCAAATACCAGTTATCACATATTTGGTTATTGAAATAAAACTTCACAAAGCCTTCTAGCAGTTCTTGATGTGACCTTGGCTCAGGTGGTTATCCATCAGTGACCAGGTGGTGATTCAGTCCCTCAGCGCTCCATGTACTCGGGTGGCACGACACTGAACCCCAAGTTGTTGCTAATGACAAGCCACTTAGCAGCCCAACATGCTGAGTGTGGTTGTGTGTGCGTGGATTAATGAGAAACACATTTTTAAAGAACTTTGTAGAGCCAGCAGTGAGGTTAAAAGGTGCCGTCTACAATTTGTTAAAACTGTGACTCTCGTTATTGGGAGCGCTGAGGAGATGGTGTGACGTTGTTACAGAGCCACAAAGTCCACACAGGTACTGGGCTGCAAGGGAGCATCAACAAAGCACATGACTACAGTTCATGATGAGAAACTTCCTAAGAACTTAATCTATCCAAGAACCCATCTCTAAACCTGATTTAAACCTGATTTGTAACGTGGGAAAAGGTTTATTTCTCGACTGCAATTTCTGATGTTTATCACAGTTTTAATTAAATGATATAATTTTGCTGACGGGGTGGTTAAAGTTTATCTAATGAGAAACACTAGAATTTGTGTCTTTCTCCTGTCCAAACTGGCAGCAGAGAGATGCCCTCAACGAGGAAAAGAGAACTTCTAATTTAAAGTTGCAACACTTTAGTCGGATTCTCCTTAGAAGGAAATAATTCAGAGCGATGGCGTGTTCAGCTGAAAGTGAGGGAAAGGAGCAGCACAGATACCTCAGCGGGGAAACAGGTGCAGGTGAAACAAAGTGCTTCCTAGTCAATACACACAGAGACAGCATTTAAAAACATTAGGGGGGTGGGACTTAAGGGTGGCATTAGACTTTGAATGGAGAGGGATCTAATACATGGATGGCCCTCTTCCTCAGTCAGCCCATTGACTCCAAACTGAGCCTATTAGCAAGACAACACATCACTAATGGCACTGCTGCTGCTGCCCCTCATGTGTATGGAGACCACCCAGCACACACACACAAAACCCTTTTCCCACGCTATTGTTACATAAAAAAATCAGTATATTATAGCATGAAAATCAGATCAAAGTGTTTGTTCCATTAGAAATCCACAACGCTCTTGCTTATAGACTGGAGTAGTTTATGTCTTAGATGTCCTAAATGTTGATGTGAGAATGCTGATGTTGACTGAGGGTCGGGAAAGAAATTATGTATATATCTTGATTCTACATTATATTGTTTGTGGTATATTAAGGAGGAGTAGGAGTTCTTCTGTGATAGTTCTGTATGGCAGGAATATATA
>JAVDPK010000591.1:54190-74913 GCA_034780415.1 Cichlasoma orientale
ATATGAAAATCTAGTTTTCCCCCATTGTGTCAGTAGACTCGTAAAATGTTAGGAAATTGCAATTTTTCATCCACACTCCCTCATGTTTTTGTTTTTGTGTCACAAAGTGATTTAATATTTACATAGTTTTCCCCACATTTGCCCTTTTGTAAAGTCTAACATTTAAAATTCACTTTTGCCACAGCAGCACCACTAGAATATAATGAGAGCAGAAGACAAGTATCCACAGCTGTCTGTAATGTTGGTCAATTCCAAGTCTGACCAGCAGAGGAGTGTAGTGGAGACGGAGACAGGGGACATGAAAGCTCCTTCTCTGTCTTTCACTCAGTCCAGCGCTAATCACGTGCACATACAGTATACTTATTGTTTCATTTCGGGTGATTTCAATAGATGTTTTTCTTTTCAGAAATATGATCAGATTATTCTTGTTAAAATAGATGGAGGATACTTGGAGCTGAAAAAAAGAGGCAGAAATTGCAGAAATTAAAAAAAATCTTTAAATAATATGTGCTAATACATGAATCGTTTTGTCTGCTTGTTTTTTAAGTCATCCGACTTGTAAATATCCTGTAGGTTTGGCTGATCGTGGCTGGGACTCATCCGCGCAGCTCCGGGTTTAGTGAACTTCCTTCTGTCTGACTAACTTGAGTCTCTAGTGCGCACTTCATAAGAGTGTCTGCTAGTCCACCTCTTTTTGTTAAGAGGTGGACTTCATTGGCTTTATGGCAAATAGAAGTCTCTCCAACTGGTGAAAGAGAAAAACAGAGAGAGAGAGAGAGAGGGAGAGGGAGAGAGAGAAGGGGGATAATTCATTCACTTTGCGCACAAAGCGCAGTGGAAATCACCCAGGGGAACGAAACACCAGACAGAGGGGAGAGAGGCAAGAGGGGACGATGGGATGGTGTGGTGTTGGGAAACAGTCTCCACACATGCACCCCGTCGGACATCTGTAAAAATGTCTAAGTGTATTCTAGGCCTTAATTACGTTTTATTTTGTGGAAAATGATTAGCGGAAGAAAATGGATGGAGGGAACTCCGATTTTTGGTTAGATTGACTTGAAGTGGCAGAAATATGATGTCTCTGTGGGGTAAATCTTGCGAAACAGACATTAAACGCTTTGGGGATATTAACACTTCCTTGGTTACTAAAAATATAATCTTTCCTTCGTTTCAAAAATTTAGAATTTTTTTTATCTCCATGTTTAAGACAGAAAGTTTCCTGATTTGTACCGGTGTGAAGGCCATGTTCTATAAACAAGGTCATAACGAAATGTCTCAGTAACGATTATTAAGTAAGTGTTTAGTTTTTTACCCGAGAAAGGGCAAAGAGATGGTCTGTCTGTGTTTATCAGTCATTTAGCGACCCGAGCGCTGCGCGGCAGCACTGCACCTCGGAGCGCACTGGACCCTGGACACCCCCTCCCTCACTCCCCCGTCTTCCCCATCCACCCCCACACTCCCTGCTCAGCCTCGCGCAGCCCAGCTCCAGCCTCACACACGTCGCTATTGAGCACCCCCCCCCCCTCCCCTACACACTCACACCACCCTCCCCCCTCACGCCACCACTGCCTGCCACTGTCTCTGCGATCCTGCGCTCTCTCGCCGGCTTCAGTCCTCTTTCTCGCACTGATCGTCCCTCTCGGTGTTTCAGCAGAGGGGCTGCACGCGCGATTGCGCTATTGATACCCACTTTACAGTGTGTCTGTGGAAAGTCAGCCTCTCTCTCTCCCTCTCTCCCTCCCTCGCGCTCCTCTCCTCCTCTCTGGCTGCGCTTTGGTAAACTAACAGGGAGGTGTTAACTACTTTTGCTTGTCCAAAGCGCCTCCCGTTATCTCCGGCGCTGCTGCGCAAGAGCCACAGGGGCCAGTGCTGCTGATATTCTATCCACAGAAAAGTTTTCAGTTTTTTGTGAGGATAAAAAAAAAAGAAAGAAAGAAAGAAGAAGCCGGAAACCGAGGAGTCGTCTGTATGAAAAGCGGATTCTGCCACGGCAAGGTGAGTTACACTGAGTGTCTTTTTTTGTAGTCGTTGGGTTTGAAGCTTATACAGTTTGTGCTTCCGCACCTTTCCGCCGCTTCTTTCTGCTTTGGAAGAGCATTTCGAGTCAGGAAACTTTTTCGGCGATTGCGCGCTGGAGTTGCTGTGCGAGAACGTTTCCACGCGTGGAAAAAAAAAAAATAGAAAAAAAAAATCTCCTCCGGTCTGTCTCCGCTTGGACACAGAGTTTTATAGTTAAGCGCGTGAATGCGTGTGTGCGTTTATATTTGTTTGTCGCTTCATATATGCGCGCGTGCGTGCTTATGCGAGGTTCCCAAACAAGAAAGAGGATTCTTTAAGGCACTCGGATTATTTAGTGCGTGTGTCGAGATTACGCATACATTACCATCACCAAACATGACTACATTACAAGTATACTGCACCTTCTTACACTGCAACCGACGGCTGAACTTTTTAGAACTTTAAATATTGGCTGTCACTGCTTCAGATAAAGGCGGATCACAGCTACTCGAGCCACCTGAATTATCACCAAACCCTTCAAGCCAGAGAAATAAAAATCAAATTTTAGACTCTTATTATTTTTGCTGCTCCCCTGGGACCCGTTTGTCATATTAACCAGCAATTATAAGCGTCAGTCGCAGGCCTGCTGTGAATATATTTATTTAAAAGTTAAGTTTTAGTTCTTGCCATGAAGGCAGCAGGGGTTATAGCTCCCTGAGTGTGATGAAGGGTGGTTTTCAGTGAAAGTTGCTGTTTCTTTAGAGCGCTAAGGCTCGTAACGATGAGGGCATGGGGCTTAAACGGCCGCATATTGGCTCCGTTAGCTGGGGTTTAATAAACACTCACATCAGTCAGATTTTAATGCATCGCAAAGCGCAGAGAGAAATTTATGAAGGGCTTCTGTTCCACAGCTTTTGGGACCACTCATCGTTAAAAACTATTTTGCATTTTAGTATTGAAATGGGAAGTCAGTTATATCGATACTGGCGTGATTATCAATTAAAATAATACAATTACGTAAGAATTATTAAAAGACAACAAATCAAGAAGAGAATAAAAACACGGAGGTGTTTTTACATTTAATTCTACCACCTATGAGCGTGTGTGAATGCAAGTCCCCCAAAAATTAATCTCTCAGAGAAACAGGCGACGCAAATTAAAATAAAAAGAAGTGCGACTCTCTGCATAGCACGCGCGTGCACTTACACGCACGCGTGTACACACACGCGGGCCTAAATTCAGTTGGAAAACACCTGTTAACTAGGGAGCCGCTACAATTTACATCCTCCCCCTAAACTAAACATGCAGCACCCAGCCAGTGGAAGTCCCGGGGGCCTTCCAGCTTCATGGCCGAGCGCACTGAGGCAAAACACGGATGCAGCTCCCGCTGCGGCTGCGTTAGTTTTATGGAATACCACATTTCCAACATTCTTCATTCTTCCCGGAAACTTTCTTTTATTGAACTATCACTTTTTTTGGCAAACAAATGTCACGTCTGAGTTTTTGTGTTGCTCCTCCTCATTTTCTATTCACATACGATTGGCGTTTTATTTGTTTCCATTTCTCTAAATGAATCAGGACTGCGGGCAATAAAACAGTGGAGTATAGTGGGAATAGTGAGAGAAATATATTTTCTAACTTTTGCTCACACCTCTATTATTTATTTATTTAGTTCCCTGTTTGCTGGCCTTGTCTTAATCAAATTCAACCAGTGCTTTGTAATTTATTTTTTAAGACTGACTTCACAAACCCAAAAGGACCGAACACTCGAACACGCGCCCGTATCCACGCGCACGAAGAATGAAGGCGTCGAAGAGGGAATAATAAAATTAGGAGTCTGGGAAAAAATACGGCACACCTATTTAGTAGTAATTTCCAAGTTAAAAAGCCCTCTCAGTGCCAGCAATAAATAGCGCGTAAAAACGCACTTTGGAGCAAAGGTGCGCTCGGGGCGGGTCACTGAACTCACGACAGCGGTGATTGAATTATAGCTCCTCCAAAAACAAAAGAAAAAAAAAAAGAAAGAAATTAGAAACTCCGCTCCGGGTCCAGATCAAGTGATCTGCTGAACCACTTTCGATTGATTTTTTATTGATTGTCAGATCAACCAGTCCTGACTTCTAACGAGCAGCCGAACCTTTTTCATTTTCCAACCAAATACATTAGCGAGCAATAATTATCTTCTAAACGGCAACATGTGCTACTGACATTATGTCCAATTAGTCATCAAGATAAGCAGGGATTTAGAGTCGAGGCGTTCGGTGCGGATAGAATTTATTTACCCATAAAGAAAAAGTTAATTTTATCCATATGTACCAACACAATTTCCTCACTAAAACCACTGATACATATCATTTTCCTCTCACCATATCAATGTATTATTATAATATAATATTTCAGATCACTAATAATACAAAGTTAATATCTATATATTTAATATTTAATTTTCTTGTAGGCAGGGCGCCAGCTTTTTAAAAGAAGTTCTAAATCAGAGTCAAATTCTTACATTTTTAATAAGACACTCAGAAGACTTGATCAGACCATTTTTATTTGTTATGAGCATGAGTAATTTAAAAGCTATTTTAGTCAAGCTAATGTTGATTTAATTGGCATTTTTATTTTAGGCAATTTAAAGTTTCATTTTTACCTGTACAATCATCATTGTTTTTTATTTTTTTATTTTTGATTTAAACGTGTCTGTCTGTAAAATGCTGTCCCGCAGAGTGATGGAGCAGTTTATTTTGTGCTGCAGTTTGCAGAGCAGCCTTATTCAGAGGTCGCCGCTTATTTCTCCTGTCATTTGAATTAAACTCGTTTGCTTTATATACTAATTTAATCTAAGGAATATTTCCGATATTTATTTCTATTTGAGATTAATTTTTAGGTTTTTTTTTCCTTCACTTGTAACTTTTTTGTGCTCGCTGTTATTAAATTTGGAGACTGTGCGTCACATGCCTGATAATAATGGTGGTTTTATTTATCCAAAAATATGAAAGCATTTTTTAAATATTTTTTATTTTTAGCGAAATAACTTAAACGCCAACTTCAACCTCAATTTGTAATTTAAACTGTCCCAATATATTTATTCACTTAGGCCTCACCTCTCTCTCTCTCCCTCTCTTCGCCGTTCCCACATTAAAAAAAGTCTCTAGGCGCACAAAACAGGAGGAAAAGTGTCGCGGTTGGAGGAAAACTAGCAAAAGATGATTTATTTGTCAGCGTTTTTGATTCTACCCCTCCTCCCACCACCTCTGCGTTTCTCTCCCTCAGCAGTCAGCTGTTAATGCTGGCCATTGATCTCGTTTGGTTCCCTTTTTGCGCAGCGAGAAGTGAACTAAAATTAATGTCCATTTCACACCGCTCTCCTGGATCGATGGATGCGGGAGGGGGGGGGGGTCTTTCAGTTTGGATCCAGAGACGCGTCACGTTCGTTTTATAAAAGGAAATCCTTAATTATCAGGAAACAAGGTAAACTTTTGCTTTTGTCGCGGCGCAGATGGTCATCGCTTCAGATCATATTCATGGGATCAAGATGCTGATGCTTTTATCGTTTTTGCTGCTTGTTTGGGTTGCCACCGTCTCTCTCTGAGGGATGGAAGTCATTTTTTTCCAAAGGCGCGACTGTAACTTGTTGCAAGAAGCGTTTCACTTCCTTCCAACTTTTGTCCCCTCATTGCAAACAGCTGCCAGAACAAATCTGGTGTAAAGTCACAGTCATTCAGCCCCGCATTAACGCATTGTTGTCCAAACAGAGGCTATTTCTCGCATTTGGAAATACTAATGCCTCATGACGCGCGCATTAACACCCCCCCCCTCTCTCTCTCCCATAACACGGGGCTGATAGTAAATTAACCACGAACCGCTCAGTCGCGACTAGTTTGATGACCCCCCTCGGTCTATTAAGTCCTATCAATATGCACTAATTCCTCATTCTTTATTAAAAGCAGAACCAAGTCCTTTCCCACTTACTCACCATCCTTCCCTCGCGCGTTTCTTCCCCCACCCCCACTCCCCCCCAAAAGTGTGCGTTTTATTATTTTTGTTGTGCTAATAAACACGAGAGCTTATTTGACATGCAGATGGGTAATTGAAATAAACGCGTCGCCGGTAAATAACAAGTGTTTGAACACGCAGACACGAGAGCGGCGCCCTCCTTGGAGAGAAAGTGCGTCCTGCGCCGTCTGCATCTTAAAACTTTGTGTCATTGTTGTCTTGTTACCGCTGATATAATCACCGTAATTAAGTGCGGAGAGCCGGATGCAATCATTTAATGGATGGATATTGTAGGGCTGTCGCGCTTATCAAACCCAACAAATGTTTTGCCTCCCTGGAAATTGCAGCCTGTCCGCAAAGCAGATAGTTGTTTTGGGGGTGAGATTTTGATTGATATGTCTAATATTCACTATTTTAACTTGAAGCAAAAGTTTTTATATATATAAATATTCTGCTTTTTTTTTTAAGAAAAATATACAATTCATGCAATTGTCTGGTAAAATAAAGCAAATTTAATATGAATGAATGACGTGTACCTTTTGCTGGCTATAGAAGCGTTATTAAATTATATCAAGGCCCTATATGAAATATAAGCCTCTGATATTGATGTGATGATTTTTACCAAACCTAGCAAATGAGAGTTTAACCCTGCGTAACCCTGAAGTTTATCTTCTCTTTGCAAACATGCAATTATTCCTTTTATTGATGACAGGAAAGCGGAGTAGCTCACGTTCAGTCATTTTCAACTGGAAGGAAATCACTCCATGGAGGGGATGCAGCACTGTGTGTTTAATGGTTTGATTGCATTGGAGAAGGCAGCCACTGGTAATGCCGTTATAGAGGGAAATATCACTTGGAGACGTTATTGGCAACAAGAGAAAGTCAAAGAATTAGCCTAATGGGGAGGAGGGGGGCAGAGTTGTGTCGGATGTCAGATACTTTCTATTCTCCATATTGCTCTGTGTCTCTGTCTCTATCCCCTTGCACCACCACCTTTGCCCCCCTCCCAGCCGCCACATCATATCTCTCTCAGGTTTCCCCCCCATTCGTCAATTACACTATGAGCCGGATCACAGGCTCCCTGCTTGGAAAATAAGCTAATATTCACCCCCCTCCTCTTTCTCTCTCTCCTTCGCACACCTCCCCAGTAGACACTGTTGGTGCATTTGCGTCCATCGATTGCACACAGGCGCTATTCGTGTAGCCTACTTATCATTTTTCTCTGTGGCCAGCCAGTCATCCAGGCAGGAAGGAAACAAGACTGATACAGGGTGGATGATCTAAGCAAACAGTGTGGAAATGTGCACACATACCTGCAGGAGCTTTCCCTTTGCACATCTGCAAGTCCACACACAAAGCAGATTGATATCCACACTGCCGTTATGCTTTGTGGCCACCTTATGATAAGAAAAGGATTTGGCTGTTGCTTGAGCATCCCTCCACCGTCTGAGTATGACTTCTGACCTCCGTGATGAGCAGAACAGATTGTTTCCCTACAGAAGTTTCTCTCTGTTCACATTATTGGTAGTAACTCCACAAAAGAGGATTATATTGCAGCAAGAGCTGTGAGAGAAAACAGTGTACCTGGCAACAGTTTTTCCTTGTTAAACTGGAACTAATTGGCTTGCACGCAGCCTGTAGAACAAACCGGCCAGCCAGCCGCCTGTTAGCCTGCCAACCTGCTAGATTAGTGGCTGCTGTTGTACAACCCGGCACAGCAATAAAGACTCATAGGAGGGTGGCCGGTGCCACACACGGTTAGTCACACTCCTGCAGGATAGATAGCACGCATGTCACCTGCTTGTTGTTGTTCTTTGTTTGTTATTTCGCCCCGTGCTTTTGAAAAGTCCGAATTTGCAAGGATTATGACTTCAACAGGAAGGGGTAACACTGGCCAATGAGAACAGATTGTTGCTTTTCAGATTGCCTTTTCTGGTTTCAGTCAGTCTCACTGTTGCAGTCCCAGGTACAGCCTCCATTTCAACTGCAATACTGATAAAACACAGGCAGTGGTTTAAAAAAACTAGAGAGGGAAAGGGTAGTTTGTGATTTTCTATTTGTTAAGCAGCACAAATCTATTTTATGCTACTTTGGACTCATTTAATTGCACTTTAATTGTAAGAAATGCTGTATTTATTTGCATAACATTTAACAAATATATTATTCTAGGGAAACAAACTAACTAAAATGCAGAGATTTAGTGAACCAAAAATCCTTTAAGGATGGTGATCTGTGAGCTCTAGAATGATGTGCTTTTCCCATTTAGCTTTGTCTGATACCAGGAATTATCTGGCCCACGCTGAACTAGGCCTTGCTGCTGCTGCCACGAATAGAAATCCCCGCCACAGGTCCAGAATAATTTTTGTGTGCAGGCCATGAGTCTGTCTCTCAGTAATCACGAAGACTCATTTGCTCTTTGCAGAAGTGTTAAATGAATGTCACAGAAAGATTCTTGGGGGGGTGGGGGGGGGTAGTTTGTTAAGTAGAAAATTCTACAAAATGTACTGAGAACATTGCATCCTTGTCCAATTCTTATTGATTTTGCTGCTGAATATTGTATCATTATCCACTCCAAGATAATGTGTGTGTGTGTGTGCGCGTGTGCGCCTCTTATTAAATCTTCCTGTAATATTTTTCACTGCTGATGCGTACATCTCCAGTTAACTGCAGCAGCTGTTGGCTGCAGCAAATAACCTGGCTACAGATTTCATATCGGAAAGGATGAAAGAAGAGGGAAAGGGGAGGGAGGAAACAGGAGAACACATATTTGAGGGACATTTGGAAACAAAATTAGGGTTTTACAGCTGAACGAAAAGACAGGGACAAATAAGATGAGAGAGAACAAGAGAAAAGAGAGAGATAAATGTGTGTGATTCTTATTCACAAGGACATTTGAGCTTTGCCTCACAGCCAGACATGAATGAGTAGATTTCAATAGTATCGACTGTTGCTTCGGACATCAGCAAACACACACGCGCGCTCACACAGACACACACACACACACACGCACCTACTAGAGCACAAACGCTGCGGTCTGTCTGGAATACAGAGTGGACCTGTCTGCAGGTCAGCTCACACTTTTTATGCTAAAATGCGCGTACAAACACACTGTCCTTACAGGCCGACAGTTAACTGTGTGTGTTTCCCTCTATGCATGCACCACGCCAGCAAATATTTAATATCTGACTGCCGGGTTTCAAATAGCAGCGTTTTCTGATGCAGTGCATTTTCAGTATGGTTTACCCCGCAGCACTGCGCGTGCTTTAGCCGGATTTAAACTTACCTTGGTAGTTTTTGGCACCGCAAATTTCTGTCAGCGACTTCTTCAAATGAGAGCTCGAGAGCTGGATATCCATGATGTTGGTGCTCAGTTAAAAAGTCATCTATATCTATTCATTGAAATGCCATTCTTTCATGTTTTAGTCTAAAAGCGTCGACCTGTTGGCCTAAAATTAAGCTGTCAGACAGTAGCGGGTGTTTTATGATTAATGGGGAGCTTTGGATGTTTATTTATTTGTTATTTCTATGAAAACGACTGCTACCAAGAATATAGATTATTTCAATTATGTAAACCTGTAACATGGTATCTATTTAACTGTGTTGACATGCTGAGGTTGAAAGTGTTTATTTCGATGATTTTTATAGCGCACAGTGACGTGTTTATTCTAAAACATGACGTACCAAAGCTTTCAGGACAGACTGCAGAAGCTGACGGTGGACTTTAGGGGCTCTAAATTTTATCAGAAGTCTCAGGGCTTTTGGGCATGAACAATTTGAGAATTCAGTGTGAGGGACGAGAGGCGTTTTCTTGTTTTGCTACAAAATATACATACCACAGTGTGGAGGAATCTGTTAATGCTGTATAGCATTGTTCAGCTTTTTGGAATGCTCATTGCCTATACATACATGATGTGGTGTGTGTCAGTGAGCGTGTGTGTGTGTGTGTGCGTGCGTGTGTCCACCACAGAGATGAGATGAATGACACAGCTTTGCCTGTCTTGTAATAAAATGTAAGAGTGGCACTTTCACGGTTGTCAACAATCTCTAAATATACCCACCGACTGGGAAGTGTATGCTCTCTCTCTCACACACACACACACACACACACACACACCCACACACACACACACACAGGCCTGTGGTTTTGACTGCTTTTCTCTCCGTCTCCATTAGGAGAAAAAAAAGCTGCTTTGTTTCCCGATAGTTTTGCACACACACACACACACAGACACACACACACACCAGTCACAGTCGACAAGACATTTTTATAACAACAATTGGATTCCTCTCCGTTCCATTCCAAAACTCAGTAGGCACATTGGAAAACTTGATTTGACAAGTTTCAGCACCGTTTTGGAACAGCAAAAAGTGTCAGTTACACACTCAAAGCGGCCGTGCATGAAAAATATTTATTCCAACCAGTCAACAAAAAGGAAGGCTTCGATAAAACGCTGGCTCTTTGTCACTAGTGCAGTTGTTTGGAACCTAATTTCCCTCCTGCTTTTCTGATCCTGACACTGAACTGTTTAGGGTTTTTTATTCCACATCTTGATCAAGGAGGTAATCCACTGCAACATCTGGAAGACAGAGATAGTGAGACAGAGTTGATCTTACCCCACGCAGAAACCTTCATTTGCAAAAACTCTAACTCTTGGATTATTGGCGATCCAAGGTGATATTTTGTATCCATAATGCCACCATTAAAATACCTCCAGCTCCTGTGTATTTTTTTTGTGTTTTGTTTTGTTTTGGGTTTTTTTTGAGTAGCATAACAATCATATAAAATCCTATGATTATCTTAAGGAACAGTAATAATGTTTATTACCACATTTACCAATTATCCCACACAGAATCTGTGACTCCACCTGCTGCCCACTTCCCGGTAACTCGTAATTTCTGAGCAAAATTTCCCCTCAGAATGATGTAAAAGCACATTGTTGTTGACACCGCAATTTCACAGATTGGTACAACATTGTCACTTAAAGTGCAGACTCGACGTGAAGAGCCCTTCTCGCTGTTTGTATTTAATATCGCCCTGACAGCTGTATCATTCTTGCACACTGTAATCAAATTATGACAGCGTGGTAAATGTTCCCCTGTGACATTTTCTATTATAAAATGCATATACCCGGTGTCAGACATTGTGTGGGTGGTATCCATCAGTGGTAAATGGGATTGTAAGTGGCACCGACTGACATTATGCATGTTTGCGTTAGATGTAATTGCACTTGTATATTGATGATATGCATAGGTGTATGTCATCTGGAATTATGATTGTTTTTTTTGTTTTTTTTAGAGATGAGGTATAAAATGCAGCTTTTTGACACTTGTAGTGTAATCTTACAAATACGGGAGATTTTAAGGCCTTGAAACACATTACTCATGTCGCACGCATGTTTTTGCGCGCATGCAGGACCGCCAGGCCTGAGAGCAGTCAGATTGTGTCACCCTGGGAGATGAGATCTGTGCCCTCTGCTCTGTTATCACACCCTTCCCTTCCTTCTCTTATAGCCTCTCCTTTCTTCTCCCCTTGCCTCTCATTTTCTTATCTACTTTCTTCCTCTCCTTGTTTCCTCACCTCTAATTTTTCATCTCTGGTTTTCCGTTCATGTCTCGTCTCCTCCCGTCCTCCCTCGACTCGCTCTTCTTCTGCTGCGGCCTGTAAGGAAATATGTAGTGTTCTCTTATTGGATTGGCTGCTTCATGTTGGCGGCCCTTCACTTGCTGCCCGCCAGGCTGTTGGGTAATGATAATAAAATTGAAATATCCCAGTACTTATCAGTGTATTACCTTGCTATCAACACCTCAGACACCCTCCTACTTTAGAGGTTATAGAGGAGAATGCGTGATCTGATATACAGTGCGAACAGAGAGGACAGGAGCAGAGAAAGAGAGGGAGTAAACCGATAGACAGAGGAAGCTGTGGGATAAAGAAAGCAGGGTGTTTTGTTGTGGTTGCTTTTTCAAGGTGTTATTTCCAGAATAGATCGCTATAGAGGAGAGAGTGCGAAAATGGGCATTGGCGGGCTAGGAACGAGGCGTGTAATGCGACTCTGTGGCATCAGTCCAGACCAGAGGTGTGTTATCACAAGCCCTTCCACACGCCACACTAGTCTACTGTACATTTGCGGTAATGTAAAACATCTCCTCCATCTCTCTGTCTCTGGGCCTTCTCCTTTCTCTTGGCAGTTGTTGTTCTGTGTGTTTGTTGTGTGTCTCTGTGTGGGAGGCAGAGCAGCGTGCCAAAGCCGAGATCAGGTTTGGAAATTGATTTGAATGAGTGTTGTGGACAGCTGATAGCTATAAAAGATTTTCTCCTTTCATTTCCCAGGGAGTTTCTCCTTTGATGTTGGCTGCTAGTCAACACAGCTTTGAACCTCGTCTAGAGAGGCTGCTACTTGATACTGTGTGAGTTCATATTTGTTGTGTGTTTATGTATGCACATGACTTCATGTTTGACCTTTTTAAGTTGCATCAGTGTGGAATTTTGATGCCGGGGGTGAACCTTTATATCGCTTTTTTATTTTATATATATATATAAATATATGCATGGTACATGTCATATCAAAAAACAAGTAAAATGATTCCTGCTAAGCTATTAAATTATGTATATTTTCTCTTAATCCAGCACTAAATCCCACCATCACTTATGTATGACAAGCACATCTAAGCACACCTATTCTAAATCTTAACATATTGGACCTTTAACAAGGCAGCCACCTTCAAATTGCCCTTTGGGGATAAAAATCTCTGCAGTGTTATTTTGGCGTTTCATCGGCTGCCTCTCTGCGTTCCTCCGACCGACCAATCGCATGCTACAATCTAATCCCCAGGAGGGAAAGATTCTAGTCTGTTGCCACGGATGCCGAGAGGTCGCGAGGTCAAGTACGGCTAATTTATTCACTCAGTCAGATTTCCTCTGGCTCGTGGATGGCAGATGGCGAGGTCTGATATCATATCACCCATCTGAATCACTCAAGGGAGAAGGGGGGAGGCAGGGATGGGGAAGAGAGGGAGAGATGGGAGGGATGAGAGGAGAAGAGATTGACAGGAAAGATGTAAAAAGAAAGAGAGGACAGATTAAAATTGGGGAATTAAAAGTGGTTAGATGGAGAGATAGGGTAGCATAGCCTGCAAGGATGCAGAGTGTGTTCGCCCCACCAAGTCAGGGTGCTGAGCTGAACATTGAGCCACACAGGCTGTTATCACATGTGTGGGTGTGGGTGAAAGTGTGGATGTGTATGTGTCCTTATCTTAAGACAAGTGGTTCTGGTCCAATAATATCCTGGGAGATGGTAAGAATAAGCGGCTTAGACCAAGATCTGAGATGGAAGAGGGAGGGAGAATAGCTGGCGCTAGGGAGATGAGAGGAGGAGATGTGGATGGAGAGAAGAGGAAGAAGAGGAGGAGGAGGAGATGGATAGATTAGGATGGAGGACAAGGAGGGGGCATTTGGAAAGAGATGAGACGTAGAGGTTTGCAGAGATCGTAATGGAAAGATGTGATGTGGAAACAGTTTATAGAAGTTTGTTTTTTTTTTTTAAGAGAAGGAGAAAAAGAGGAGGGCAAAGTGAGAGAAGTTTGTGGCTTGAAAAAGTTCTTGGCTTTTTGTCAAAGGGCAGGGATTTACAGGATTTGATCAACAGTGTCAACTTGAGGACACTTTTTCCCAAGAGGTTTTGAATTTGTAGCTTCAACAACAGTGCTTAAGAACACTCTGTCCCCCAAAGGCTTTGACTTCAAGCCTTGGCTTCCAGCAGCTGCTTTATTAAAAATTTTCCACTCAGCTCCTCTCCTTTCCACTACATACATATTGAGAGCAAGACATCGATCTTTGTTGCAGACCCAGCATGCCTCTTGTTTCTGAAAGTACCTATCATTAAGAAAAGATGAGGAGGTCTAAGATAAATGTGAAAGGGTATGCAAAGGGATTTACAGTTTTACTATGAATATAAAAAAAAACAGATTTTAAGCCCTTTGACGGCGCAGCAAAGACTTTTTTGAGCTGCCAAAAATGGCAAAAGTGAGAAAGATTCTGAAGTGAATATCTGAATATCTAAATTAGTTTATGGGAAGCATTCAGTTGAAAGATTGCATTGCACTGAATCATTATCTACAGCTCTGAGTCTCAATTGAAATCTAATGCGTGTGTTTTGTGTGTCCGCAGTTTGGTGACCACCCGAAGATGAAGAGCCAGCTTTGACGGCCTGCAGAGATCCACCCTTCTCAGACCATTCGGCTTAACCAACAAATCCAGCAATCAGGAAGGAGGGAGGGCGTTATCGCTTATTACCCAGGAGGAAAGACGTTATCTAGACCATTTATTGTATTTATTATCAGCACTGAACTAGTCCAGACTGTAACTTTTGTGAATGACCATAATCAATGGCACTTATCAGGCATGGAATGATCTGAACTGAACAGAGTTCAAGTTTATTTGGTTGGAGGCAGAATAGAAAACTTTAGTTCCACTTAAGGGACATGAATTGAATTGAAGCTAACCTGAACAGACGTTGGCTTTAGTCTTTATTTTCTTCAAAAACGCTCTTTTCTTACGAGGGCTGTTGTCACAGCCCCTTCCTTCAAAAAGCCAAAACCTTCAAGTCTCCAACCCGGATTCCCTTACTTCTTCAGACCCTTTTCAAGGGTCTTGGACATTGTTTTTAATCTCATTGAGGAGGAATAACTTCCTCCTCCTAAAATTCTTACAACCCCTTTCATCCAGACATGGACCTCCACCGGGCAGCTTTCAAGATGGAGAGTTCCTCCTACCTGCCCAATCCCCTGGCTTCCCCAGCTCTCATGGTCCTGGCCTCCACAGCCGAAGCTTCTCGCGACGCTTCAATTCCCTGCCAGCAACCGCGTCCATTTGGTGTCCCAGTTTCTGTGGAGAAAGATGTCCATTTGCCATTTAATAATGGCTCTTACACTTTTGCGTCAATGTACCACCGCCAAGGTGCTGTCCCACCAGGATTCCCCAACAGGGACTTTCCTCCATCCCTCCTTCACCTCCATCATCAATTTGCCCCACCTAACCTGGACTGCTCGCCCATCAGCATGCTGAATCACAGTGGTGTTGGCGCCTTCCGGCCTTTTGCCTCGCCTCCAGAAGATCGGGACGGGGCACCGGGAGGGTATCAGTCTGCTTTCACCCCAGCCAAGCGCCTCAAAGGGTGCCTGGATGCAGAGTCTTCACCCCATCTGCGGTACTCTGATGCTGAAGGGAAAGAGTACGATTTTGGCGGTGCACAGATCCCTCCTGGAGGCTCCCCCAGCAGCGCCTTGAAAGCAGTGGAAGACAGTGGGAAAAAGATCTTTGCTGTGTCAGGACTCCTGTCTGATAGAGAGACTTCCTCCAGTCCCGAGGACCGCATTGAACGCTGTAAGTAGCCATTTATGATATCTCCTCTAGCTACATATAACTACACAAGCAAAAGTGTGAAAAAACATAGGATAAAGTAAATGAGTGAAAGCACAACAACACAAGCACAGGAGTCATACAACAGTATGATGAATAATGACAATGATGTGAATAATATTCTAAAGTGTTCACAGTTACAAATCTCAAAGCAACATTAATGAGGGATTACGGACCAGTGCTTTCAACCGTTATTAATACACACAATGAAAGAATATCTATTGGTGTGGTTATCCCTCTGTTTATCCCTCCTGAGTCAGGCACCTGGAAAATCTATAACAAAGGGGGCACGGGTAATGTGTTGGAGGCTTCTAGTGGAACGACACCTAAACACTCAGCACTTAAAGTTGGATACATACATGTGTGTCACCTCTCTAAACCATGTTGAAAATATCTAACACATTATTGCTCAAAAGGTGGTTTCCAGAGTAACCCCCCCCCCCCCACCACCACCACCACCACCACCACCATTAGGCCTTTAGCTTTAGTTATACTAGTTACATTGTTTCAGACATGGCAGAGCGCTAAAGCACAACTTAAAATATAATAGTCTTCTATGAAATACACTGATACAGTGATGCAAAAGGCCAGATTTGTCAGATTATTCTACATGAGGTTGGAATGATTAAACCTGCAAACAAGACAGGTTTACAGACCTGTGCAGTAACACTCACAAACACACACAGTCCACCCTAATTCTGGCTCTCCAACTAAAACAAAGTACAACTTGCTGCAGTGTGTAAAAGAATGCAAATGATCACACATTAGCATCACACACACCAATAAACAATCACATCAATGTTTTCCTGTCATCATCTCTCCCAGCTTTCCCTATCCTTGTTTCAAAAGCCCACAAGCTCCACTGGTCACATTAGCATTCACCAGTGGAAGGATGCCATTTGGCCCTCACGCACTGGGAATCTGATTAGTGTGTGAGCGTGTGTGTGTGTGTGTGTGTGAGCGTGTGTGCATGTGTGAATGACTGGTTCAGAGACCGGCCATGCTCTTTGCCATCAGCATTCATCATAGCTCCACGCTGGCGGCCCTGTTGCCAAAAGATTTACCCACATACCCAAAAACTTGGCAAGCCATGTTTGCATGTGTGTGTGTGTGCAATAAAAGGAAGGTGGGAGAGGGGATGTAAGAATTCCAAGCACAAATACACAAGCATGGGCAAACACTCTTCCACAAACAGCTTTTAGCATGAGCACCGACATCTACACATGTCAACAAGCTGCATCGGATCCCGGTGACAAATTAGGAGAGAGGCAGACAGAGACGTGCTTATGGTGCATAATTTAGGCAGTCTTTCATTTTCTGTGTTTTTAATTATTCAGCTTTTCTTCTTTTAACTTAACAGTGTCCCACCTTTGTTGCCTTTTTCCTCACGCTTCCTCTTTTCAATCCTCTTCCATCTTTGATCTTGTGTGTGTGCGTGTGTTTGAGGAATGGATCCTTGATGGAACACATGAGAGACAGAGGCGACGACCTGAGACTGATCCGATAAAAAAGACCACTGCAGGAAAGACAGAGGGGGTGAGAAAGAGAGGGATGAAGGGAGGAGGAACAGCGAGGAGGAAATTGGGAAGATGACACCCAGTGGTTTTGCAGGGGGAGAGGGGTAAGAAGGAAGAGAAAGATATCAAAGGGCACAAAATATGAACAACAACAAAAAAAAGACAAGAAAAAACTAAAACTGTGACATAATGTGTTAAATTCATTATGTTCCAGATTTAGTTTGAAATCTAGGCCGGTTTCATGTGCAGTTTAACATCTGTTTGTGGCAGCACTGAGGCACACCTGCAAGTTGCTCAAGAGAACTTTGGCGGGTAACACACCACAGTGTGCTCATGATTCGTGAGCAATAAGACTGAGGACAGAAACAGAATAGGAGATGGGTACAGGGCTTCTGTGCTGTCTTTTGGAACGGCTGAATCTGTATCTAATCAGGTTAAATCTTGGCACAAGTAGCCTGCACCTCTACCATAGGCTTCTAATGCAATTGGATGTGCAGAGGCACTGCTTACAGCAAAGAATTATGGGTTCTCCTTCACTGGTTTTGGCTATCCAGGGGAGGCGTAAAGAACAAACAACACTTTGGTACAATCCCATGAGAACAGCGCCCTTGCTGCTTCACACACACATTAGCTAACTAGCAACCTCTGTGTTTTTTACACATACATAAGGCTATTCTTTTACTCTCACAGTGAAAAGGGGTTTATAGTGTCAACCCTGACTGTGGTCTAAAAATCTTCATTATTATTATTGTCAAATGCATCAAATAAAATGAATAAAATGTTATGCTAAGTTTCATTTAATGGGTTTAATTTCTTAAAATTCTTAATAGCCGAAAACTTCTCAGAACTCTCAGGAAGCCTTAAAGGTTTGTTACATTTCAGTAAGCTGTATGGCTCACAACAGTGCGTCCAGTGTAGCAGTGACCTGTACATTTCAGGGAACTTTGAATCCCTGGATGCCATTAAATCTGTATCTTATCTAGGCTGGTGTTATTTATAGTACATGGGTTTCATTTATGGTTGCCAATAAAATACTCATATCTTTCTTCCTTTCTACCCTTCCCAAAACACAAAATTAATTAAATGCAGCTTACTTATTAATAAGATTCTGTTCAGAACTGACAGGGAGCATAGAGGGTCGCTTGTTGCTCAACTGCACTATATTTTCTCAAATATGTGGGTATCTGAGTTAGACTGCAGATACATAGCAGCCTGCCACTGTTATCTCTAATCACTTACAGAGCTGTCTTCAATCAGCAGGTGGCCACAGGAGAAGAAGAGAGCATAGAACAGAACAGGTATCAATAATAACAGGTGTGATACAGATTAAGTGGGTTGCCAAGTGGCTTGCAGATGTGCAGGATAAAGCAGCTTAAATAGCGTGCGCTATATGATCAATTGGATGTGTACAAGGGTATAAACTGAGCTATCAGCTGATGTGGGCCAGCATTGATGTGAGCTGATTGGGATTGACTTTGTGGCCTGCCTGAACTAATGCTGTGGTCCGTTTAGCAGGTTCCTTTCATTTTTTTTGTCAGCCATTAGGCTGTGTGGATGTCTGCTGTTCATCCATCCATCCATCCATCCATCCATCCATCCATCCATCCATCCATCCATCCATCCATCCATCCAGCCATCCATCCATCTTCAACATTTTACCTTTGAAATTCAACCCATTTTCAGCCCAGTTTTTAATCACCTCTCATGCAAGTTAATCTCAGATGTGTGTGTAAAGTTTCTTTTTCTCTACACTTAAAAAAATTATTTTAAATAACTCAAAAAAAAAAACAAAAAAGAAAAACATGTAACCCCAACTTCCTTGCATGGAGTTCAGTTAAGTTTGCCTCATGCCACTCCAGGCAACAGTGGCCTACTCTGTGCTAAGCCTTCTTAAATCCCCCCGCTGCACCGGCAGGCACGTTGGCCGTTAACTAAACCTGCTAACCTGTCAGCTGCTAAACCTTCACATAAAGGCCCCATCATGCCTTAAGAGGAATATGCATGTCATATTATGGTAAAAGCTATTACCATTTACTGTATTCACACTGGGGGATTTTAGCACAAGAGTGAAGGAATACAAAGTGGGTGAGGGTTTATGTCAGTAAATGAGAGAAGGGAATTATTAGATGTGTGATTGGTATTAATGGGAGTGTTGACAAATGAAACAATCCACCCTTGCAGTGTACTTGTTTGTTTGTGGAGGGGATTTGATGGTTTTGCATGACGTGTCAGTGCCGTGTTCCATCATCTTTGCTTTCCTCTGCATCTTTTCTTCTCTCTTTCTTTTTTCTGCATTTTCTCCCCACATTGCCATTCTTCTTCCGCTTCCTCCCTCCGTTCATTTGTGTGTGCGTCTCCCAGTAAGAGCGTGTGACAGCTGTAGTCTGTTTATTTACATTCTCTCCACTCTCCACATTTACAAGGCTGAGAGATTTACACTGAGCCTCACCCTAAATGCCTAACCCAGCTTCCTCACCCTTTTTCTTCCCTTCTTTCTACTTTTTATTTTTCAACTGACATGTTCCACACATGCAGTTAACATTCAGGGAAGGAAAGTGAAAAGGTTATTTAGATGACAAATGTTAAATTTAAAAAGAAGCAGAAAGATTTGGCAGAAAAAAAAGGAAACAAATTCTTGTAGCACTGAATGAGGGGAAGGAATGTATGAGGGAGGGAGGGAAGGGGAAAATCGGATAAAAGAACGAATGAAAGAGTTGCGGGATGGACGGATGGGAAGAAAGAGGGAGGACAGAGAGATGCGGAGCTGAAATGCAGATCCCAGCTGCCGGACTAAAATAAAAGCAGAGGAATTCTTATGAAAACAAAGACAGGTAGATAGTGATAAAACCCGCAAGTTCTGATCTTTATTTAAGAGCTTGTTAATCATCGATAAAAAATGAGACCCCAAAGCCTCACTGAAGATTTTTCTGTTTGAAGAAAGGGGTTTTTTTATTTCTGTATTCCCATCAACATGTGAGAGTTTAATCCAACATCACCCACAGCTGTTAAAACACACAGCAAGAGTCCTTCTCTACATCTTCCTCTTCTCCTTCCCTCTGTTCTTTTTTTGGTGTTGCCTCCTTTTTTTGTTTATATTCACCCTCATCTAAAACAGAACAAATGTCACGTGTGTTGTTTCTTTTTGGGGCTGAGCAGGACAAACTGCGCAGCTAAAAAAAAAAATCCACAGTGGAGAAAAATAAACTGTGGACGAAGGAGCAATGAAGTTCTCACAAGGGGATGATGGATGATCTCAGTGGATGACAAACAGATTCTGTCTTGCTTCTTTTTGTTATTTTTGTTGCTAGTGTCCATCTTTAGCACTAAGCAGTCATTAGTGTGGGATTTCTGCATCCCACTTCCCACAGACCAACTATCAGTCAAACAATATTCTTTTAGATGGAGAGTTTCTCTTTAATTAATAATTTATTTATTTAAAAAAAAAAGTATATTTATTTGTCCTTTCCATTCCTTTTCCTTTTTTTAGTTGCATGCCAGGAGTTAAAAAAAAAAGACAGTCAAGGATACAGAAACACTCATCCTTCTCCTTGTCCTCACAAAAATCTGCCCTCCTCCACTCTATCCTCTCCTCCCTCCATCTCTGCCTGTCACGGTCTAGTGGCAGGGTTAAGTTAAGTAAGAGTGTTCTAATAATTAGGACTGGGACTTGCCTGCCTGCCTGCTCTCCTGTGTGTGTGTGTGTGTGTGTGTGTGTGTGTGTGTGTGTGTGTGTGAGAGAGTGTGTGAGTGTGCATCTTCCTGTCAGTGCTTAGCCAGATGTTAAAAGGCTTGTCCCT
>JAVDPK010000591.1:74970-88690 GCA_034780415.1 Cichlasoma orientale
AACAGACACCACATCAAAAACACAAGTGTGTGTGTGAACACAAGCACACACACACACACACACACACACCCACACACACACAGTCACATCAGAGACTGTCCTACTTGTGGTGGCTTTGTTTACCATCGAGTGTGTGCCCCTCTGCCCTTCTGGCAGCTCCCACAGGGTGAGGAGTGTGTGTTTCCCTGTCAATATCAGCCTCCATGCATCCATTCCATATAGTCTACATATAGTAATGATCACTTGTGAGTGTGTATTTATCAAAGGCTGAGGATTAAGTGAATATGAAAATATTTCTTTACTATCTCTCTGTTATGCAAACTCCCCACCCCCTTTTCTCTCTCTGGGTGGTAACTGAAAGCAAGCAGCAATTGTCTACATATGTATGTGTGTGTGTGTGTGTGGGTGTCACTTGCGGTCATTGTTGTGATGCTGTGCAGATCAAGGATTAGTTGCTTCCTGTCGAGCCTTTTGTCTGCCCAGCCACTCCATTTAAACATAGATCACTTTGTGTGTGTGTGTGTGTGCGCGCGCGCGCACGTGTGTGTGTGTGTGTCTAGGAGCAGGTTATACAAATGAGCAACTGAGCTGGTGTAAGATACATGAAGGAGAGAGGATGAGATGAGAGGATTCCCTCTGCAGCACTCTGCAAAATATTCTCCAGCCTCAAAAGTGATTTCATCTTATCTCCTATAATAGGACACCTGCTAACACTGACATATAATATCGGGCTCGTTTCCACTGCTGTATTACTACACTCAGGAATTTATCTAGAAGAAGTGGAAGCATGTAAAAAAAAAAAAACACTTAAAGGAAAGGATGTTACTTTGAAGGGAATTCTCAAAAGTGGTTGCTTTAAAATGAAAGTTTTACTATTCCTGTTACGCATACACACGCCTCACACATGCACACCTCGCATGCACACACACCGGTTCCGGAATTCCACTTTGTTCCCTCGGTGACATCAGCTCAGCCAATAAAAACCTTGTGTTAAAACTCCACTGAGCCTCGTACAACTGCAGCACACCTGGCAACACAACACACGTTTAGTTTTTAATATGGTCACACAAATACACACACTCTGGCTCACACAAGACTGTGGCATGCCATAGCCCCAAACTGACCTCTGCAGTGTGCTGTCTTTTAAATGTTGCTACATTTGGTGGGGTTTTGTCTATAGAAAACAAGAGACATTACTTTAACAGCACAAGTGTGATGCAAATTGTAACAAAAGCAGCTCAAATATGTTTATCTTCTTAAAGTAAAGGCCAAGAAAAACTTTTTGTAATTTGTGGTTTAACCTTCCAAAGGAATCCCAGCAGATGCTAAATGATGCTGACTGCATGCTGCTCAACTTCAGGATTCAGACACCTTCCAATGCGGCCGTGTTTAAAGATTCTTTTTTTCTATTTCCTCTCTTTCTTTATCTTTCCTGCCTTCTTCTTTGCCCTGCTCTCTCTCTCCATTCTGCCCCCCGCCTCCTCTCCTTTCCTCTCCTCAGTAATCTAATCTGCAGCCAGTTTGTGGATGCAGTCTACTGTGACAGACCCCCCCTCCCCTCCCACTTTTCTCACTTTCACACACACACACAAACAGCAGGCCCTTTTCCAAAAGGCCCACTTCTTGGCAAACCCCACCATTCCCTCACCCCTCCCTGCCTTGGTCACACCCTCTTTAATATTGAATTATTCATCAAATCTGATTGGATCCTGCTGATGGCGGCCATGATGCGAAAGAACGATTTGTGTGTGCGTGTGTCTGTGTGAGTAGAGGGTGTTGTGGGTTCGAGATCGTTAGCGCTTCTCGTTGCATTGTTGCTTCACAAAGCTGGACCTGCCCGTAGCTTAGCACATGCACACACACACGTGCAATTTTTTTGTGCAACAGGAGCAACTAAACCATTTGCACCTGTAGCTTTCTGGAAGTGAGGCCCAAAGGTGTGTTTTATATAACTTTTCTTCAAGATGAGAGTTGTGATTAGTTATATGGCAATTTGTATGTTGCCACTGACACTTCCTCCTTGGTCTCCTTGGTTCTAAAAGTTGCACCCACTCACCCCACCCTTATCAGAAAAGGGAAAGCTTAACATCTTCTACAAGAAAAGCCCCCAAAGTCGCTTGGAAAGGTGAAACAAATCAATATTGGGTGTTTTATATGCATGCCAGAGTATGTGTAGATGTGTGCCTGTGTGTGCACGCTCATATGATTTGCATGCACCAGAATCTATACTATTCAATACTGGGAGTGCACTCTGCTATCTGCAGCGATTTAAAGGTTGTATAGAAGGCTATGTCCACTTAATATGTGCACTGCCTTTATCCATATTTTAATAGTTAGGTAAAGGAGGCAGCCTTCGAAAGTGCTCCAACTAAAAGGCCATCTGAGCACACTGGTTTAAATGAATCATCCCCTGCTTATACAGAGTAAAGATGCTTCAGCAGCAAACATAATGGTGCATGATCCGGTTTATCCACAGCGCTGCCTGTACCTCCGCTATGCTTTTGTATGCGTGTGAAATTGCATTCACGCCGCAGACTTTGTTAAAGGCATAAACAGTCGATGATCACGGATTTGCCCGCACTTCAGAGAAAGACGTGGATAAAGAAAGGATGTTTGCGCACATGCGTGTTTGCCATCCCAGACAGCTCGCAAGACACTTCACATTGACCCTGTGGTGACTCTGCATATCTAGAAGGCATTAGAGTGGCCGAGTCCATGTGTCCACGGGTGTGTTTCTTAAGAGCTGTGGCGCATACACCGCAGTGCAGGTAACAATCTTTGTTGCCGATCACACACTCCCAGTGCATTTCTCAAGCTAACAGACAAAAAATTTTAACACAGTGAAACTCTGTTTAAAAAAAAAAAGGCACACAGATATGCTCAAATCCCCTCTTCAGGCTCTCTCCTTCATCTTCATCCTCCTTATTCACACCCCTTTCCCTTCTCCCCCGTCACCGGGGGTGTGTGGAAACCCAGCCCACTGTTCAGCAGATGAATAATTTAGCGGTGTGTGTATCATCTGTTTACCGTGCTAATCCATCTGTCAGCAGGCACCTATCGATTCGCGCCTGCCTGGTAATTGTGCATCCGTGACACACACACACACACACACACACACACACACACACACACACACACACACACAGACAGATGAGCATCCACATATTTACCTCACACTCACACTCACACTTACACACCTATATGATGTGCAGGTTAGCTCATATTCAGTTGCTGGAGTTGTCAGCTGACCCCCCGGATAGTCCATTTACACTGAGTGGAACTGAATTTAGGGTCAAGGTCACAAAAAGCATCCTAATATTGGATGGATGCAGTTTTTGTGTTGCTGAAGAGATGTGCCACCAACCACCTAACAACAGACTACAATCACAGAGCAAACAGCACTGTAGCATGGGCGTCTATTCATTTGATATAAAAAGAGTCAAACTTGGCATCTAATTTACATTTAAGAAAAAGGTAAAATTTCACCTTAAGCAGCCACCTGAACATTTTCTCAGTGCCAGCGACGCGACCGCAGATTTAAAACTCCACAAAGTAGAATCTACTTAAAGTAGCATCAGCTGTTGATCAGCGGGACGACTATAAATGTGTTGGTTCAGAAAAAAAGGTGTAAAATGTGTCAGTGAAAGTGGGAAGTGGGTCAAATTGAGGAAGAGAGAATAACCTCCCTTTCTCCTTTTCCCTTTCAGAGAGAATTTCAGGTTCAATTCTTTTTTCTGTCTTGCTGATTTATGCAGGATTGTCTCCAGTCACCACTGTTTCCATCTCCACCTTCTTGCCTCCCCGTCTTTGTTTTCCTTTTTTTCAGACAGACTTTGCAGGACGAATTTACCAAAGACTTGTTAAATACTCAGTGCTGGGGCATCTTAAGAAGTTATACACAACAAATGCAATACTTCCAAAAATGATTTTGAGACATTAAAGGAGACAGATGGAGAATGACGTAGTGAGCAGCGACAGACAGAGGCGTCGTACTACCAGAGAGAACTCAGCTATAATGAATCCATGGGTGACCACTGATGGTTGTAATTATCAAATGGCTGGTTTTAAAAGCTCATTGATTGATGTCATTAGCTCCATGAGTGATTACTAATTGCTGTTCTAGTATGTTAAGCACACAGGACGCACACACACATGTGCGACGTACACACATGAAAACATTCATGACACACACACACACACACGTTTGTCTGCTCGAATCCACATGTCAGATTTGATTATAAAGGGTTTTTAGCAACTGAGGAGCAGTAAAATGAAATAATATACAAACCACACACACACATACACACACACTTAGATGTGTTAAATATGGTGGCAGTGTATACATTGCTCTTGGATACAATATATTGTGGAGAAATGTATCAAAGTTAATTGCAAGTTGAGTCTGAATGTCTTTTCCATTCAATCCACATAATATGATTCATGTTATGATTGTGGGCCCTTTGATCAGCTTTGCATTTACTATTATTATTATTGTAAGCAGGGATATCCAGAAAGTGAGGTGATTATCTTCTTAGTGCTTGGATTTATTTATTTATTTATGGTTTGCTGTGAGACTTTACACTCCCATTCACACCTGTTTACCCTCACTAATCGCCCTTTATCAATTCATGTTTGTTTGTTGGTACAAAAATTCTTCCATTAAACATTTATTTAAATAAGCCCAATAAAACCACAAAATGCTATCCACTCTGGAGAAGTATAATCCAGGCCGCCTTAAGCTTTAAATATACTGAAGAAGAAATAAAATGCATCCAGTTCTCATTCTAAGGGTGTCAAGTATTGCCAGTTTTAAGAAACTGGCAATATTTGTTAGGCAATAGATGCATTTCTGGGATTAGTGCCCCCAACTCTGAATGTGTGGAAGCTTCTAAAAAGGCCCTTTTGACATCACATTAAATGCACGGGTTAATCTTCTTGGAAGAGCTACATTTTAACCTACATGATGGCCTTTTCTTAAACCTGGGCAAGTTATTGCTGCGTAAACTTAACCAGCAAGCAAAAACGAGTGAAAACCAAGCAAAGCAAAGATGCACAACTCCCAAGACAAACGTTTGGTATACTCCACCACCACACTAATGCCTTTAAAAGAGGATGGCATGCATAACCGGCTGCATCTGACTGAAGCACTGCATTTGATCCCTGGGATGAGAACATGTTGGAAAATAGCAAGTAAATCAGGCGCAACTTTGCAGAATGCCCCAGTGTAGAGCAGAATGACATTTTAGGCAATAGAATGTGAGAATACCATTAATATTTAAGGGGTGTCAACTCCCAATACCCAAAGGGATTTTTCTGGAAATAAAGACAAGCGGCCAGTGGTGGTGACTGGCACGCCATCACAGAAAGGCCTAGAAGATGGTGTTGTCTGGTTATACAAAGGCTTCACGACATTTTTTTGATCTGGATTTTTACCTTTTTCTTATAGTGATGATATATAGTATAAAGTGATGTATAGTGATGAAGTTTAAAATAGCCTCTAATTCCCTGTTACGGTCGCAGATAAACACACACTGTCCCTGCTTAAATTCTGTCTAGTCAAAAGACCCACTTTAAGGCTACATTTCCTTCACTTGCTTCCTTCACTGCTTATTGTATTTATTTACATCCTCAGTCATTGCACTCTTTCTTCTTTGCTTTCTGTGTGATTGTTTGCCCTACCCTGATCCACCACAGCGGTGTTGGTAGATCGTGTTCTGGTGCTGAAACCTGGCTTTCACCACCCTTCTCTCTCTCCGTGTCACACACACACACACCCACCCACATATGCAATACAAACATACACACACTCAGCGGGGTATGTAGCAGGGTTCATTTCGATGCGGAACGTCTAATATCACATCCCGGTGGCAAAAATGTTCGGAATTCTCCCCTCTATGTGTGCATGTGTAAGTGTTCTCTTCCATCTGTTTTTTTTTTCTATATGTCTATGTGTGTGTGTGTGTGTGTGTGTGTGTGTGTGTGTGTGTGTGTGTGTGTGTGTGTGTGTGTGTGTGTGTGTGTGTCAAGGGGTGTTAGAAGCAGGCAGGGGCTTAGCAGAGCAAAAGAGAGCAAATCTGTCAGCTCTCCCTGGGCAGACAACCCTTCTGACCCTCATTCAAAGACATATTGATTCTCCTCTACACCCAACAGGGGAGCGTATGTGTGTGTGAGCGCACGCACACACGCACAAGTGTCTTACACAACCTTTTTTCCCCTTCCTTCATTCATAAGACTTTTTCCTGCAACATTATCAACTAATCACATATACAAATGTGTGGAATCAGTGAAAATAAAATGAACTCATTCGCGACTGCAGATTGGAAGATAGAGATTCATTCGAAGCCACACATCTTTAAACACAGCCTGACCTAGTTTGTTGTTCTTTAGGGTTTTCATTTGTGTCGCTCTATTTCCTGTCTGTTACATACTCGCTTTGGGTTGTATAAGAAATACAAACCGAGCATGCCACAGAGACAAGCTGTTCTCTCATCTTAACACTGACACCATATTAAACCTCGCCGTGCACTTGTTAGCTCTGCCTTGCTTCCAACGAGCAAGCCTAATGACCTATGGGATGTCACCAGTCGGGGCTTTGCAGACTGTTAGGGACCCGCTGTGTACTTTCATGTAATTGCCAGAGCATTGTCACACAAAGCCTGGGTCAGAACTTAGAGTAGTGATGGAAAGATTGAAAATCAACCTCGCAAATCATCCTGAAGATGGTGAAGCTTTTTGTTGCATGTTGCCAAACTCTGTGGAGTGACTGCAGGGCCCGTAAATGAGGAGACAGCAGTTACTGACTTGGGTTGTGTTTGTGTGTCTTGACTTCACGACGTGATACCAGAGAGGGGAAAAGTCAGTCATTTACAAAGAGCATATTTACAAGGGAGTGGTTGTTGATCGAAACCCACTCTAACAGAGATCAAGATAAAGTTAGCCTCCTCCTTTTTTGGCACGGAGACACAAGGCAAAGTAAATCTTTTTTTAATGCAAAAAAAAAAAAAAATCATGCAGTATATGTTTATAGAGCTTAGCATAAAGACTAGAACAAGGAGGAAACTACCAACTATATCCCCAAAATTGATTAATTAACATGAACTGTAAGAGACGTGAAATCTTTGTTAGGGGCAACTGTTATTAACCTGGATTAGTAGGTTTTTTTTTGGGTTTTTTTGCAACTTGCACTTCAGAAAATTACAAAACTTTAATGTAATGAGCTTGTAAACAGTTAAAACGCCCCCTCGAGACACAAAGCAGCTTCAACATTTGAAGTTTAGTTCCCGGCCACCTGAAAGAAAGGCCAATATTCACGTTCCTTAGCTCCGGTTTGGCTCTTTAGCTGCTTAATGATCCACTATGTTCACCACCTAACTGTGTCTGTGTTCTCCATGGTAATAGATTACTGTGGGGTTTTTCACAAGCTTTTCACTACAGATAGCTACCTGCTTTAGCTAGTTGATGAGAACTCAGAACATTAAAGCTGCTAGCTGGAAAATCAAAACAGTGAGCTGAAAGATGCTGAAGTGCTTTGTTAATTTGAGGGGAAGCGTAGAGCCTATCCTGACATTTCTCTCTAAGCGTGTCACTACAATTCCACCTTTAGATTTCTGCCACGCTTGAATCTGTGCTAGAAAAACAACACTGACTTTGCATCAATGTCAGGAAGGTTTGTTGCACGTATCTGTGAGTATCTGCGCTCACTGTTAGGTCGCATGTCTTGCGACCTAGCCCGGCAGCACAGTGCAAGGTCTGTGGTAATGGCCGGTCACCGGGGGCAGCCGGTCACGGCAGTTTGTGTGGTGGGAGGTAAAGACTTCGACACGGTGGGTTTGTTGTCTGCAGCGTGGTTATGCCGTGGTATAATGTCGACAGGCCACATGCTGACCCCGCCACCGCGCACACATTCACACATGCACGGTCAGTGGTATAAGCTGAAAAGTGCCGGCTGCAGTAATGAAAGGCAGGTGCACCGGAGGCCAGCAGAGGAAGAGGAAGAGAAAATGAGAGAGGACAAAAAGAACATGTGAAAGTCAAAGCAGGTGAAGAAGAGTGACGGATTTGTGGACGCTGATGATGGTTAATGTGTGTGTGTGTGTGTGTGTGTGTGTGAGAGAGAGACAGAGTGACAGGTGTTCTGTGTCTAACAGTTAGACGGATAAAATACCAGAAAGCAGAACATGTTTCCTCTGCTTGCGTGTGTGTGTGTGTGTGTGTGTGTGTGCGCGTGCGTGTGCGTGTGTGCATATGTTAATACGTTATAGCACCTGAGGGCACTTTGACTACCCCAGTTCTGTCATCACGGCATTCATAATTCAACATCAATACACAAACCCACGCACCCGCATACACACACACATCAATAAGTGGTCAGAATGCTAATTGTGACATTCGACCAGAGTTGACAAATTAACCACGGCCTCTTTAAATATTCAAATCCTGTTGAATTAAAGGTGCATGTCACCCAGCTGACGCTTTTAATTTATATGACCTAAAAGGAGCGATGTGATGACTGCGGAGGTCTCAGTTAAATTGTTTATAATCAGCATGGCTACACACAGTACATGAAATATTGTGCAGTGCGGTGTGGCATTTTGTGGCCTACAAACCTCTAGCAGGTTTGATATTGTCGGAACATGTTAAGGAGCTTGATAAAGAAGCCTCAGCTATTCCAAGCTAAATTATACACATATTATTTGTTACATAACATATGCAGATATCGATTATGGTATTTCAAAACCATTTGATCGTTGGAAGTCTGACTCCCCTATGAACACAAATGTACAGTTTAGTTTGTCTGTTCTTTGTCTGCCAGAAGACTTTAGCGCCGCTGTGCTCACACACTTTTACAATTTGTGAGTGACACCGCTTCTGATTCTGAAACAGTGTAAGTTAAGGAGCGTACGAATGAATGTGAAACTGTAAAAATATAATATACATCCCTTGTCTGCATTTGTTTCCGTCTCCTTGTTCCTTTGTCACTGTCTCCTCTGTTCCCCTCACACACACACACACACACACACACACACACTTAACACACAGATCGGGCCACAGATGGCATGGTGGTGTCAGGGTGAGAGGGGTTTGTTAGGATCAAAAAGCTCCAGTGTGTGGCCCCTCCACCCTTCACTTGCTTTCTTCTTCTCTTTCTCTTTCTGTTTGTCATTTTATTCCTCCCCTTCCTCTGCTTTCAATCTTGCTTCCTCTCTCTCTCTCTCTCTCTCTCTCTCACTCTCTCTCTCCACCCCACCATGTCTTTCTTTCTCTTGCTCCGTCTCTCTTCATTTTTTCCCCTAATCTGTCCATCAGAAGTGTTGATAAATTATTCATGCCTCTGTCTGTCCCCGAAGCCTTGTCACCTCTCCTCCATTCGCCCGTTTCTCCGCTTCCTCTCTCCTCTGTCGCCTTCATCCCTTCCTCCTCCTCCTCCTCCTCCTTCTCTTTGCTCTCATCTCCTCTTTCCTCTTCTCCACCTCCTCTTTTTCCTCTCCAGTCTTGCAGAAAGCTCGACCACACACGATCTAGCATCCAAAGCCAAAATGGGGTGAGTTAATAAAAAGATTCTGAATTACTGCAGAAACTTTGAGTTTATCCTTTATCACACGTGGTTTGTGAAAAACCGCTTACAACAGAGACAGAACCAAAATTTTTTGGGTTTTTTTTACTAAAAATTCCACAAAATATTGTTTGGATTATAAGAAAGGCCTTTGTGAAAGATTCAAATTCAAATGCACTGGACATTAAAATATTTGTTTTCTTCAGCTAAAATAATTGAAGCCCGACACACTGGTTTTCTGAACATGAGTTTGTCTGTTACTGGTTAAAGGGTGGATGGCACAGAAAAAAACTAAACTTAATATCACTAAATACTAAAAAAAAAAACATTTCTTTTTCCTTTTTAACCCCAGAATTTGACCAGATGGTATCCAGAGCCCGAGGGAGCGAAAGAAAGACAATAAAATAAAAGAGGTCGTAGGTAGACAAAGGTGCAATAGAAGAGGTAATCTTGTAGTTAATCCAGCATGCTCTCCCCAAACAATTAAACACTGGTTTATGTCTGCTTATACTGTGGAGCACTCCCACACACACACATACACACTCAAATCCAGTTTTCGGAGAGATAAAGTTTGCTGCGGAAAGCTATTAATCATAGGAAATCCAGATGAATACAAAGTTAGGGTGTCTAGTGATTAGTGATAAATTGCCTGGTATTTCCCCATAGGTGGTGTCTGTTTGTGTGTCTGCGTGGTAAGGATTGCATTTTAGATATGTGTGTTTGTTGGCTGATACGAGGGTGTAAAGCACTTGGGCTGAACCCTCGGGATATTAGAATGCGACTGTGTGTGCGCGTGTGTGCAGGCATGTGTGTGTCTGTGTGTGTCACGTGTGGCCTCTCCCTCAAAAGATGGGGCTGTCGCAGCCACTCTCATCCCGTTACCACCGCGATTAATACATTTTAAAAAATGTCCCCTCCACTTTCCCTCTGCGCCATTCACGCACACACATGCGCGCGCGCACACACACCTACACACACACTAACACTGCTCACTATTCAGCAGAGGTTACTGCAACATCAGCAGGACGCACAGCACTGCCTTTAGAGGCTGATCAATCTGCACTGCTGCTTGCACTGATGAATTACAGAAGTCAAGAAAGGAAGAGGGAGAGAGAGAGAGGGAGAAATGGAGGTAGGGGAGACCGCGGAGGAGCAGTGAGAGGATGAGGATGAGGAGGAAGATGAGAGAAGACAAAGATGTACATCAGGGAAGACGGGGCAGGTGGAGGAAACGGCGAAGAACTCATGAGACTTGAGGTGATGATGGAGGAGGCTGCACGAGAAAAGTTCAAGAAGAAAAATGCGGGGAAGCAAACACGAGGAGAAAAGAACCGAAGAGGTCTTTGCAAAATAAAGACGCTGGAAGAAAAACAGAGCAGGCGCCCATCACATGGATCTCTCATTTAGCCGTACAGTCGGCCCGAGAACAGACAGACAGATGATATACAGAAGCCCAGCGCTTGATATTCATCCCTAGCTGTTACATTTTGAGAGACAGGAAGAGTTTATGACCGGGGTGATATGTTAGGCTTGAATAGACGTCTTTGTTTGGCAGGGGGGGGGGGGGTTGTTTTATGGAATGGAGACTCTCTGACATGGTGTTGTTTTAAAGAGCTGCCATAAGGCTTGGGGATTGATAATGCGCGCTGTGTTTTCAGGCAGTCTTGCCAAGCAGTGTGGTCAGGTGAGCAGTATTTCTACTCTGATGCTCATTTGGTCCTGAACACTCTCAGCTGTTGTGTAGCGGCTACGCAGGAAAAATCCAGGGTGGCTCTCAGCGAGTGTGAACTCACAGATGAGTTCTAGTGGTGATCTTTGAAGAAGTGAAGAGTTGATAGATACACAGTCATTGTGTAGCTCTACATTAATCATACTGCTGGTTTCACATCATTTGGCCTGCATCCTTTCCCCAGAAGACATTGTTAACTATTCCAGTTAATCCCTTCAAACAGTTAAACACATCCCAACTTGAGAGATAAAAATATGTTCTTCCCTCTGTTCGCTCATCTGTTTTCATTTTCTCCCAAACAAAAACATAAATAAACTTTAACCTCCATTATGTGAGACAATATGTGAAATATCCATCTTTTTCACTTCCTCCCTCTCCTCTTGTTCTTGCTGGTGATAAATCCATAGCTATCTATGACAGCTTTGTTGCTGCTGGGAGGCCCCTCCTGCCTTGTTTAGCTGTGATTCCAGCTGACAGCTTTAGGAGCGTGTCTTTATTTAAGAGCTGCTGTAATTACACAGGCTTTAGCATATGTAGACGGCCAGATATGATTCAAAGCACCACGACAGGGGAGAGTGGAGCTCAACGGGTGAATGAGAAGAGAGATAAAACACAATGGCGGGAAGACCAAGAGAGAGAGAGCGAGAGGGGGTGAGAGACAGGGAGGAGATGGAGAGAACGAGGGGAGGAAAGAGACAGAGAGGGAGAGATATGGTGAGCAGGGCAGACTGATAGAGCAATTGAGAGACGGAGAGAGGGCAGTCGGGAGGGGGCGAGAGGAAGAGATATGGTTTGGCAAATAAAAGAGCAGCGCGGTGCTGCTGCAAACTGTTCGCCTTATGATGCCTCATTAGGGCTTAGGGCTGCAGATAGTGCCTGTTAGAGAGATCTATGGCCTCAGCCCTGAGAGAGAGACAGAAGGGGAGAAAGGGAGAGAGGAGCAGATCACAGCAGTGGGAGAGAGAGAGATGCAGTAACACAAGACAAAACACAAGAGCGAAAGGCAAATATTAAAGGTGCCATCCGCATCATTTAGCTTTAACACAGTTCAGGAAATGACATATTAAATATTGTATAAATACAATGTCGGTCCAGTGTTGGGTCAAAGTGTCACTCAGAGCTTTGATTGAAATGTGAGGGCATTTTTCTGTCGACCAAACATGAACCCAGTGAATTGTAGCTTTAATAAATTTTGTATGTTTTTGCTAAACATGAATGGCACATTTTTTGTTTTTTACTCATTGGCAGTGCGCTCCGTGCACTATACGCCACTGAAAGTCAGCTGTTTGTAATGAAAAAAATCTAATATATATATATAAAATCAATGACTCCAGTTTAATGAATTTACCAAGAAAGAAAACACATAAGAAATAAAGTAAAAGAGTGTTACTGATTATTTCTACTTCATGGATACTGTGAAGTGATCATATAATTTTGTGACAGCCCTAACTTTAAACAACCGCATCTTTTTTTCAACTTTTTGCTCCCAGAGCTTCAAATGAACAGAGACGAGGTTTAAATTGAGTGACGTGATTTCAATTTGGACCCAGAAAAGAACAGGAAATGAAGGAGGCACATAGCACATAAAAAGGGTGGAAAGAAGATTAATTGTTTTATGCACATGCTATAAAGTATCTATATATCTGGAACTCATGGTTACACTTTTCACAGCATAGTTAGTGTGTCATGAGATGATGTTACCAAAGTTTACAAATGTAAGTAAAATGTTGCACATTTTCTTAGTAGTGTCCTCTGTGATTTTTATCCCTCCTGGGGCATTATGATTGGTTCAACTACAATGAATGAGGAGCCTGCGTTTCTGTGACACAGAGCCAGCGCTGGTCTGAGAGCTGTCTAATTTAACAAGAGATAAGCAGGGAAAAAAAGAGCAATTGTTCTAAATGAGGGACAAAAGTCAGTGAAAAACACAGCATGTAAGCAATCAGACACTGTCCAGGCCACAAAGGGAAAGACCAATGACCACTAAAATAAATGTCTGCTTTAGCATGTGTCAGAAAGATAGAGGATTGCATATCACCAGACTCCACAAGCACTAATTAGGGACCGGTCTTTAACGAGGCCGGAGAAACAGTGAGGCAAAGAAAAGAGAGGCAGAGATAGAGACGGGAGGGAGACTGAAGGTGGACAGTTAATCCACCATCCATTGTCATTTCTGCAGGAAGAACCGTGCTGGATTTTTCACCGTGGGAGACGGCCATAAATTAACGACACAACCTTTCAGCGGGAACCTCACAATGCGACACAGATGCAGCGGTACATTGTACATGATACCAGCTGACACAGGTGTCACCACTCAGTGACGTATTACTTTCATCAGCGAGACTACACAAATCAGCTGCCAACTGACACACACACACACACACACACACACACACACACACACACACACACACACACACACACACACACACACACAC
>JAVDPK010000591.1:88790-103524 GCA_034780415.1 Cichlasoma orientale
CACACACACACACACACACACACACACACACACACACACACACACACACACACACACACACACACACACACCCTGTGAGGGAAGCATAATCAGTAGGCACTTTGCTACAGTTATCCAAAGTAGTAAATCAGAACCTGTTCTTTCTATCATGAAAGGCCGTTGCTTATCTGCCAGCTACAGGTGCGTGCATGTTTGTATCTGGACTGATGGTTATCTTTATCTTGTAGCCACAGAGGGGTCTTTTGTGGGCCGTTGCTGATTAGCTGTCTGCACACATACCTAACCATAAATCTACCCGGCTTCTACACGAACCAATATTGGCGCTAATGAGGTATAAGAAAAGGAAAAGTGCATGTGGTGTGATCATATTTGTTTGTGTGTGTGTATTTTAATAATTGCTTTGTAATTTCCATGGGGATCTAGTCCAGGTTTCCTGTGAAATTTATTAGGTTGATTCACAAGAGCTGGATACCTACTGCCTTAGTGGGCCTCAGAGACTACTTTGTTCCACACACAGCACGGCTGCGCTTGCGTTAAGAGGAGACATACGTGAACATATGCATTACCCACAGCCACAGTCCTCTCCCCTACTAGGACCCTGCCCTTCCCTAATCATAGCACGCTTGTAGAAACAACAATGTAAAGAGTTCCCGCCGTACAGTTCGCCTGTACACCTCCCAATGCCTCTCCATGGCTCAGACATGCGTGTCCTTCATCCTAACCACTATTATTTCCCTAACTGCTGCTTGCCTCGCCCCAAAGGACTCCTTCTACTTGCTGATCACAGTCATGATGGGCTGCATGCAGGATGCTCTGTGGGGTGCTCTAGAAGATGTAAGATGCAAGGTGACAATTGCGCAGACCCCTGCATTCGACCACCTGTTCCACCAAGAGATGAAAACCAATTTGCACTTAGTGGAAGAAGCTGGAATTTTGAGGGAATCATTGACTGAATTAAGTCAGTTGTGACAAAAAAAAGTCTAAATTCATGCACAAAAAGAACACACTATTTCCATACTATAGGCAAGGATAGTAAAAATGTGCTAGAAAACAGTAGCGCACATTTGTTAGCACAGCCTTTCAGAGTGGAGTTTTCATCTTCTTCCTGCACCTCTGTGTGTAAAACGAAACCGTGTAACTAAAACACATTAAACGTTGCACAGAGGGCTGCAGAGTCGGTTCTCACTGGGTTTTTTGTTTTTTCACGTTGAACTCCTTCCAGTTCAGTGCAGCTTTAAGTTTGATTTTTTTTTTTTTTTTTTTGAACTGCCAATAGGTCTACTTGGGCAAAACAGGTTGAATCTCAATTAGTCAGGCAGAGCTGCAATAAAGGCTTCTGGTGCTGAACACTTCAAATAGCTGAAAAGTGACCACAGTCCATTCACACTAATAGCGGTTTAAATGGGTGCAAAATGTTTGGTCTTGCTCAAATTGTTCTTCCTAATGGGACCTATTGACTGTTTGTGCAATCACAGTACATCACCATGCATGTACAGTAGATTAGAGAGGGGAACAGCAGCCTTTGCCTCTCCTCACATACTCTTTCCGTATTTTTGCCTCTCCTTCTGTCTCCTTTTCAGGGTGTAATTTGCAATTAAATTGAAAGATGCTTTAGTGGCGTGCCTGTCGAAGAATTAGCAGTGTTGACAAAGAGGTTCGCAATACGTAATGATCACAACAATACAAAGAAATGATTAAGGTATAATGTAATCATTTATGCTGCCTTTGTTTTCTCTTTGCATACCTCCTTTGCTTTCTGTACACCAGCAGGTAAACAGCCTTGTAGCTTGTAGTGGTTATGTGATTCAGTAGCGTGGCGCGTTTCCGAATGGTAATTTGCAGAAATGAAAACTTAATCAAGCATGCTGCAGAAGTGGTCCTGAATAATTTAACAGCGAGGGGAGGATAAGGACAAGGAGGAGGGTGTCAGGAGATGAAGGAAAGGAAGGTGAAATAGTGGATGGGAAGAGTTTCTTGCCTTTGCGCTCCACCCGGACTTTACTTTTCTGCCTGCTGGTTCTGTTGGTTTCTTCTCGTAATGCTTGTTGTCACTTATATTTCTTTTTCATTTCCTCAGTCATGTTTTCTCGTGCTGTTTGCACACCTCTCCACTCTGCCGTTCATGCTTCTTTTCTTTTTTTTTTGCCTGCATTCTTCCCGGCCTGTTCCTTTCTTTCTTTGTTTCAGCTGCTAAATCCTTTCTTTACAGTTTTTCCCACATACTGCTCAGTTATCAACCACTCCTCTTTCTCTCTGCTCCCTCCGTTTTACTCTATTATCATTTGTGTCTTCCACTATTTTCCTTTCTTAACATTCTTTTATCTCTTTTTAATTTCTTGCACACGTTACTGCCGTTTGTGATATACTCATTTGGACAGTGTATATGCAAAAAACAAATCTTCATTCGGAAGAGTTTATCTTTGTCAGATGCTTTCTGAGAGGGTAATTAATTACTTAGCCCCACTTAAACTTTTAATATCTTCCTTCTCCCACTCTATCTTTGATTAATTTCTCATCCCGAGAAAGAAAGAGTTTCATTAATACTAAAGCCATTAGTCTTCCTGCAGAAGGGAAGCCCATATTTGGTTGTTACAGATGAATCCCTCAAGCCCTTAAATGATTAGAGAGGTATACAGAATAAACATTTTTCTTCTTTGCGTCCAGATTGGGAAACAGTGCTGATAAGTGCCAGTAACGGCCTGCTTCTGTTAGGCTTTTTTTTAAAAATAATGAAATCAATTTGGTCACATCTTAAAGCCACCATCCACTGAAAAATTATTTACATGCACAGCTTGGCTCGTCTGAAAGCCACGAGTCGAGACTTTGCAGTGTTCAAGGATCTTGTGTCTAGAATCTAAACTCTTGATAAACTTTAGAAATAAAGCCAGTTCTTTTTTTTCAAGACAGGAGAAGAAATGCATGTGACCATAAAGCTGGAATGTATGACTTTTAAATTTATGGTCGTTAGATTCAAAACTTTGCCATGTGAGTTGCTGATTAAGCCAACAGAATCAGGTATTTTGCAGCATGTCAGAGGCCTAAATGTGCTGTTATTCATATGCTGGCACAGCAGCAGCATTTTATGTCAACTATAAACTCGACCGGTTTGCCAGAGCTAAAGGGAGAAGTGCCTTTTAGATGGCGTGATGTGAGTGTGGCACAGTTTGAGGCAGAAAAAACGTAGAAAATGTCCAAGATAAATTTTTTAATGCTTAAGGTAAAAATGCAATTCTGTTCAGAAGGGTTATAGTCTGAGAAAGGGTGCGATTGATATCAAGGACAAACACGGATGCTGTGTGTGGCTTTTCTTCATCTGAGACGTCCGTTATATGCGCACAGCGACGCTGTAATTCCCCTTTACTGCCTAAAGGGGGAGACAAAAGTTCCGCACTAAAAATTTAACGGTACTTTCTTGTTACACAAGCAAATAGTATTTTTATGAAAGTCCAGATGGAATCTTTAAGTACTTCAGATACAAAAAAAGTAGCTTAAATTGCACAAATTGCAAATCTCTACAAATTGTAATGTAAAAGAGATTTTTTTTTTTTTTTATTATTCAGTTTTACATCCTGCCAAGGATCTCGTTAACAGTTTCTCAATATTTGGAGTAATCTGCAGCAGAGCATGTAGACGGTACTTGTCTTTTACTTTGCCTCCCTCTCTCTTTGTCTGACCAAACGATATACTTGTGCAGATTGGAGTGAGAATGAACTGCAACCTCCAGATGCTAGTTTGTGAAAGCTCTGCGTTCCTCTTCTCTAATGGAAATTAAGGGCTGTGTGTGTGTGTGTGTGTGTGAGAGAGAGAGAGAGAGAGAGACGTGCCATGCTTTTGTGACACGACCTCGCAGGACTCAGATTTTATTAAGTACCCTTTAGAGAAAGAGTGAGAAACAAAACAAGGGGAAAGTCTTTCTCTGTCTCCTTCTCCCTCTCTCACTGTCTATCTCTCTCTCTCTCTCTCTCTCTCTCTCTCACATACACAAACCCATGCACCAAGACCAGACTCAGAATTTTATTAAGTACCCTTTAGAAAGAGTGAGAGTGAGACAAGAGGGGAAAAGTCACCGGCAGCATGGTAATCAGGCCTGCTAACCGAGACACTGAGAAAAGAGTAGAGTTTGTTAAAGAAGAAAAGACAGAGAGAGGAGAGGGGGGGGGGATGGGGGGATGGGGGATGTTTTCAGAACACTTTTTTTTTGGTAAAAGCATTGAAGGAAAAAAGGGAGGGAAGTAAACTTTACATGCAAATAGAAAAGTTTTTCTCTAAGAACATAAAAAAAGCCAGAGTGGGAAACAGGTGTTTTTTTTACAGCAATGCTTTGACACAGCGACCTTTCTCTGTGGTCATTCATGTTTTTCATTTATTCTCAGTGCACAATGTGCATATTTAAATTAACTTAATCTCTTAAAGAGCTTTTTTAGGCAACAAGGTTCAATGCATCATTTCGTATTATTGGGATTTTTTTCCTGCAACAATTACATGCAAACTTTAGTGACATTACTGTTGCATTTTTAGACTTTTTTTTCCTTTTTTTTGGTCTCTGTTACATGAGAAGCATTTCTTCGAGTGCATTATGAGGTGCTGAAGGGATGGAGGTTGTGTACCTGTTCAGGCAGCTTTCTTTAACTTGGAATTAGTTGTTTTTATGCTTCATCATGAAAAATAACATTCTATTATTATGTGTAAGAGGTTCATTCTTCCATCAACTCTTTAGAGCTTAGAGTGGGTGATAGACAACTTTGTGACATAACGTACGTGGACATGAAGTGCTTTGGAGAGCAGGGGAGAATGGAGGAGAGGGAGTGACAGGAGATAGCAGAAGGAGAAGCTGGGTGATACCTTGCATGACTGCGCTTTCCCCAGAGGAACATCGTCTCTCATACACACACGCACACATGCACGCACACTGAGAGCGGGTGGTGTGCGGGTGGCTCCCTTGTTGGCAAGGGTTTCTGATTTCACGGCCTACTGGGTGGTGGCATTCAGCCTCCATGAGGCACCCTTTTTTTCACCCTTTAATGCCCCCCCCCCCCACACACACACACACCCAAGTGACCCATCCCCTTTGTTGACCTCCCAGTTTTCTAGTCATTGCCCCTTTTCCACAATCTATCACTTCTACTTTCACGACTGATTTTAGACATAAAATTTAAATTGTGCAAAAAACTCATAATTTTGAATGATTAGGGATCAATAAACAGCTGTGTTTTCACCTTCTTTGTCTCAGGAAATTACAAAAAAAAGGAGAAAATTTATTAAAAATGGCCACTTGAGCAAGGCACTAATTGTGCAATGTCAGGGGTTCAATTCCCCATGCACAAGACACTAAACGGCCTATGGTTTCAAGAAGGAAAGCTGATAATGCTGACAAGCTGCTTTTCTTTCACTGAATGGGGAGGACAGACCCCCTGCCTTCCTGACTCTCCCACAGACACACACACACATCCACACACACACTCCTGAACAAAAACCAAGTGACAAGAATCTCATCGGGAAAAATGGTGGACTGAAAATTAGCATTTTGAGTAAGTGCGTCCACTAAAGTTGAGGCAGATGATGTGTTCTCAGTCTGGACAAATGATAACTGATAGCGAGCGAGGGAGAGAGTGGGGGGTCCTGTCAGCCTGTGTGTGAGTAGATCTGCTTGGACTGAGGGTCCAGAGGTCAAGAAACAAGAGGTCTCATGCACACACACACACACACACACACACACTGACACGACGCTGCATGTTTTTTCTCAGCCATTCAGGCGTTGTTATGTGAGAGAATTTAGTGCTCAGCAAGCAGTCAGTAAGCAATCTTTAGCTTCTACTTTGACTTAATGAAGCTCCCTGTCTCTGTCTCTTGGGCTCGCGCTCTCTTAGAGATTCTGATGGAAGGCCTGTGATGAATTTGGGTCACAATAAAATTTACAGCACAAACAAATTAGGTTCATGTGGTAAAGTACTGATACAGAAGCAGAGAAAAGAAGGCTGCGATATTTAGTATTTTTTCTTATTGTCAAGGAATCCCGTGATACAACTAAAAATATCAATAAATTGATCCTTTTAAAGAATCGCCCATGTAGGCTAACCCTCACGCAGTGTGGTGGCTGAGTGCAACTGATAAATACTGAGAAATAGTACAAACTGCTGGCCTTTTATGGGTTATATAATAAGGAGGAGGACACAGGAAATCCAGCCAAATTCAATAACTCAAATTTTATTTTATTTTTTAAATTGCTTAGCCTGAAATATTTTTAAATATTTGCAGTCATGTAGAAAATCCATATTGCCCACTGACTCCCCCCACTGACAACCTACAGTCACTCATATTGCTATATAGTTGAATTGTGTGTCTGCCGATCTCAGTGTCAATAGTTAAAAGATACATTATAATTACAATACTGCTGCGGCAACTTATTTTCATGTTAGTTATCTCTTTAAAATATTATTGATTTCTTTCTGTGATAATTGATTTCTTTAAGAGTAAGTTCCCAGTGAAATGACCCTCTGTGCGACGAGTATATGTGTGAAAGAGAATGTATTGGCTGCAGACGCCCTATTCATCCTCCCCTTCCACTCCTCGCTTAGTTTTTCAGAAACACTAAATGAATCCCCTTTTTTTGATTTAATGCCGCGCAGCACTAAGAGAACCTGTTGAAGAATCACTTTCCTGAATTTAGTTTTGGACAATAAAACACTGTCCAAACGCAATTTAAAAAACCCGCACGGTCTTTTTCTACTAGTCATTAACCTCCCGTGATACTTTTCAGGAATTACGCCATAAAGCCCAGAGTTTTTAATGGGCACAAATCAAATATAGCCCATGTTAATTTAATTAAGGCCTTACTCCAAAATGTCCGGCCTTGGTCCAAATATTTGAGAAGAGCAATACTTTTTCCCCCCTCCTCCAAGTTGATTAAAATATGTGATATTTCACATTAGTTTAGTTTTTATGGGCAGTGAGGTAATTCATTGTCAGTAAATGGCTTGTCAGAGTGCTCTGTGAGTGATGTAATGCTATGAAGTCTATCGTTTGAATTGCCCCTATGCCTATTAGAGAAAATCGACTTCTGGGCCCATTATTTGATTATCTTGCAGGAAGTTTGGAGAAGGCCACTGGCATCATGTTATGGGAAGGGATCACATTTTTCAGCTTTAAAAGTGGGCCAGTAGTATTATACTGCATCTACGCTGTTGAAGTTAAAGGCTGCGGACTTGTGCTTCTTGGAGAAGTAGAATTTCTTAAATATACATTACATATCGGCATTGCTTCAGCTGCTCTCGCTGCTGTTTCACCTAATTGCAACAATGATTGTGAAAAAATGAGGTCTTACTATATACTTATACCATATGCAAATGCCTCTCAATTCATTTGTACCCTTTAATTAAAAGATGTCAGGTTCCCACTGGCTGTAAAAACACTTGAACACGTTCTGCAGGTCCCGTATCAAGGTAAAGCCTAATACCTGGGCCTAATTAACACGCATTTAAAAATACTCATGATGCAAATTACCGTGAACATCAGAACAGGGGTGCAAGGGGGGGGGGGGTAGAAGACAAGACAAGATAATTTCAGCTAATGCATATTTATCTCATGGTAATTGGTGTGCACGGCCAAAGAAAAGCGTGCACTTAATTAATTGACACGGAGGGGGGTGCAAATGAATTGGAGGTACTCAATCTGGAGAGGGGAGGGAGAGATGCAGCAAAGAGGGAAAACAACAAGCGTAGTGTGAGTGTATCTTTTTTTTTAAATTTCAAAACAGATTATTTAAGTGACTTTTTGATTATTAGATTTATGTTAGAATGATTGTAAAAAAAATGCTAATATTTAAAACAGCATTCAAAATTATACTTATACTCTGTGTAGAAGTATGAAAGTTTTTTTTTCTATTAGTATCTCAAACTAATCTTAAAGTGACATAAAATCTTGATTAGTAACTTATTATTATTGTTATTATTTTTATCAATTTGGAAAGAAAACATCACACAGTGTGAATGAAATGGATCATTAATTAGCAGTAACACAGTGTAGATAGCTCTAGGAATATTGCTGGGTTTACATATACTAAGTAATATAACCAAGAATATATATAAATTATCCTCCAAGGAAAATTCTATCTATTTATTGGAATAACATATCTTGGGGAAAATGTGTAATTAATCTAAAATGAAATTAGTCTTCTCTGGCATTAAAGTCATTGGCTGTGTATTTTGCTAACAAGTGGGATATGGTGGATTTCCTAAACTGGCCCTAAATGTCTGTCCCGGTTAGTCACTCCATGTGTCCCTAATGCCACATTTCAGAGTGGTTTTGTTTCCAAAATAGCTGTGTCTGTCCACCTCGCCCCGTGTAATTTGGTTTGTGTAGCTGGGCCTATGTTAAAGGGGCCCTCGTGCGCGCACAGACACACACACACACACACACACACACACTCCTGTATATCTCATTTATTTATTTACGGTCTTCCCTTTATTTTTTCTAAAAGAAGCTGGTAGGACGGAGAAACAGGACCTTTCACGCCTGCCTCCCTCTTCCCCTCACTTCCTCCCCCCTTCGCTCCGCCCACTCGGGGAGGCACAAGAATTAAAACAGAAATGTTTTTGAACACAACACTCATCCATTTCAAGCCACAGATGGTCTTTTGAATGGAGCAGGGGTTCTGTTGTTGTGTGTATGTGTGTGTGTTTGAATGTGGGAGTTTACCCTCGCTTTTAGCCTGCTCCCCCTCTCCTGCCTCTTCCTCCACCTCCTATGTGTCCAGGCGGCCGTTTTGCTCCTGCGTTTCATTCTCTCTTTGTGCGTCGCAACTTTCTCTTTTGGAAACGTCTTTTGTGTCAGACCCACAGCCACTGGCTGACTCTGCCTTCTGCTCATCTGTCCCTATTTTCACCTCACACATCCTTGTGTGTGTGTGTGTGAGTGTGTGTATCAAAAATATAGACAAGTAGTCTTTAGTCTTTAGAACAATGCTCTACAGAGATCACCACAGACACAATGTAGCATTGTTACTGTAAGATATTTATTCAAGGAGGGCGATATAAACCTATAGATTGACCTGTTTTCTTTATTTCAGGGGACCCATGAAGACGAGTTAGTATTTGCTGCAAATGTTGTGTAGAATATTACAGCGAATGCAGCAAAGCTTCAGTGCCAGATGCTCCTGCAACTATACATTTTCCAAATACAATATTTGGAAAATGTTTACATACTTGATGAAATACTCTGTAGAATAATTGCACACATGTGCATCTCTGTATGTGTGTAAGGGATTATCATACAGTGGCACACTGTTCTCATTGTATATTCATCTCAAGGCCCCGTGGAGAATCTGGCATTAGGGGAAACACATGGCCACTCAAATTGGTCAGGATATCACTCAAAAAGGGCAAAAATCATTGCTACTGTATGGCAATTTATAAATCCAGCCACCTGTTTCTCACGCACACACATGCTTCCACAACATGTATTATCTTTCTGCTTATATGAATTCTACCAATGAAAGCAGCTGTCATAGTTGGTGGTCCCAGATATGTGTTGAATTTTACTTGTATGTAAAACGAAACCCAATCCTATTTGGCGTGCTATTCCCTGTGCGGAGCTGTTTTATGGCATCATTTTAAGCGTCCAAATTCTTCTTGGACGCTGGGGGGTAAGGTTTCTTTGACTTGTGTGAATGCCTTCCACTTTTCAGCAGTGCATATTTAAAGGGCCACTTGTGACAGACCTAAAGGGGAAGAGCACAGACATCATGGGAAATGGGATGTTATTGCTTTTCTTCTGTCTAATTTATCTTCCTCTCCTCTCCTCTCCTCTCCTCTCCTCTCCTCTCCTTAGGTGGCTTGGGTAATAAACACACTAGCTTTCTGTCTGTCTTGCAGTCTTGGCAGGTTGAGGCCTACTTAACCAGGCGAAACCGCTGCTCTTTTCTAAGTCCCTTTGAATGCCTCCCTTTGTCGGCGACACGCTACCATGTTAATGTCATGTACCGTAGAAATTGCTGCGGCTATGGCTATTAGCTTCGGCGCAAAAGTACAGAGAGTGATGGAGAGAGAAAGAGCAAGAGAGGCTGCCACAAAACCCCACTGGTTTCAAATGCAGACTATAATTGCATTGCTGTGAAGAGGGTTAGCCCTTTTCTCCCTCCCCTCTCTCTTCTCCTCTCACACTATCTTTTCCTCGCCGACCCCCACCTCTGTCTTTCTCTCTTTCTCTCCCTTTTTGTGTGTGCGATTTGTCCCTTAAGCCGGCGTAACGTCTCGGCCGAGGCCGCAGAATGTGGAGAGCAAATTGGAGGCAGAGCGTGAACAATGGAACATGCATCGCTGCTGGGGCATTCTTCTTCTTTACTGGGAACTGTGGGAGGGGTAGAGGGAGAGAAAGTCATTTTGTAAGGAAACTCTAGTGCCACAGACACCCAGTTGTAGACTGTGAGTGCACTGAAGGGTCTTGATACTGGATTTGCACTAGCCAGTGTGAAAGTAATTCCGTACTCGTGCATATTTCAGGCATGTTGTTGGATTGTAAAACAATCTAATTATCTACACAGTGACAGTAAGGTTTGAGGGGGATAGGAGGAAAAGTGCATAGGCACATAGAGGTAACATACTTTAAGCATAGCATAACATATAAAAAGAAAAATGGCCTCATCTAGGGCCTCAGATTTCTTGTGCTTGAAGTTAGGACATCATTATTTTTCTTTGGTTTTCACGTTTTTATTTTGGCTGCCTTTCTGTTGTGAGTCACCTTATTTATACACCCAACCCCCAAGTCCAAGTTATGCGGTTTGTTTTTATTATAAAGGGTATTTTTATACATAGGAGGGCATTTCTATGTAAGTTTCCCTCCTGTGAAGTCATATCCCACAGGGAGCACAACTGACAGGAGATGATGAAAGGAAACAAAAATCCAAGGAAAGGAATATAGATATGGAATATGTACAGTGAGCAAAGCTGAAAAGCACGAGTGTCAGCGGGGAAGCAAAAAAACAAAACACTGGAGAACAAAATAGAAAGAAATGAGGAGGAACCATGCAGCACAGTTCAGTCATTCAGCCATTTATTATTATTCTTTTTTTTTTATTATAATCACAAAATATCTTTTTCTGGAGCTAATGTCTTCTAGCCTGACATCAGGGGTACCTGACTACCAGCACTTTTGAAGCCAGAGTCTCAAAGACAGGGCAGGACAAGGCTGAAGCAAAAAGCGGAAAAAGAAGGGGGGCATTTGAGAAAAGAAGTCAAACATGGCACACAGAGGCGAAGAGAAGCAGAACAGCTTGCCTGCACTGGTGAATAGCAGCGTGTATCACTCACATTGAGTCAACAGATTAGCGACCGAGGAAGCTTAGCTATTCCTGGCCTCCCTCGTTTGATCTTTTCGGAGGCCTAATTTGATTTTTCACCTCCCATTGTTTCAGCGCTGTGTGCCCCTAATCCACTTTAAAGTGGAGACAGCTTTCATCCTTTCCTCTCTGTCTTTCACTTCTGGTTGCTGCTTCCCTCTTTCTTTTATTACTCTCCCCCTCTTCCAACCGTGCTTCAAGCGTACATTGAGCAAAATTAGCAAAATGAGTTTTCTGAAAGTTTGGCTGTCTCTTTTTTTTAACACGACTGAGTTCCTGCGCACCGCCTTAAATACATGTTTAATGTTCTGTTGGTTAAAATGAATTGCTTTTTAAATTTCCACGACAACGAACAGGAAGTTGGCAGAGAAAATCTGGCGAGATGTTAGAAAGATGCGCTACTTTGTTTAACGTAGCTGCAAGTGGAAGATGATGAATGTCTAAAACATATAGATTCAGCTGGCTAACTCTGTGTTACTTTAGCTAAAACGCCTCTACACTGTTGCTAGTTGTAAACGGTGAAATACTGTGAAAAACTCAAGTATTTTGCTACAGTAAAAGCTATAAGTACATCATACATAAAGACAAAACACGTCAAATCCCCTCTGTCTTCGTGTCTTTCTCAGTTTCCTTGGAGTTGAAGTGCTCCAAGAATTTTTGATAGTAATAATAAAAGCCTTGCGGGGTTGGAGGGGTTTGGATTGGACTTAGCGCGCTCACCTCCACCAAGCCTCCCCTTTCCTCCAGAAAAGTGGCCAGAGGAGCAGAAGAATAGTTGAAAAAAAGTAGAGATGGAAATTGCCACCAGAGAGAGACCCCCACCTCCTGCTGCTCCTCCTTTTTTCCCCTTCAGTGAAAACAGCAAAATGACCAGCCCCTTGGCTCAGTGACTGCGCTCAGCTTGCTATAAGGGAGCTTAATGCACCCAGCCCTCCACCCCATTGACCACCCCAACCCAAACTACCCCTGAAAGAGGGGGACCCCTCCACACACACACACACACACACACACACACACACACACACAAACCACTGACTCACTGCTGCTGCACTTACACCCACCTCCATCACCTTTCTCCTCTTCCCATCCTTTTATCCTTCCATTCGTTTGCCATCTCTCCATTTTTCTTGTCATTTGCATCTCTTCCTCCCATTTGCAAAGTATTTTGTGGAGCCTTTGAAGGCAGAGGTAAAGTAAAAAGAAGTGGTGAATCGAGAGAGGCTGGCTGTCAGTACATATGTCGGGTGGGTGAGTGTATTCCTCTTTATTTAAAGAACCATCTGTGTGGTTTCTCTTGAACAAGTAGCACCAAGAGAAAGTTAAGAGAAACCCTTTAGTTCCTCTTTTTCTTTTTGTAATTTCCATTTCTGTCAGTGCTTTAACACTTTAACACTTTTAAAGCACATTTTTCATTTTTTTAAAAATAAAAAAAACAATGTCTCAGGTGTTTCCGTAAAGGTCTGAAGTAGCGCACATATACTGGTTGCCCGGTTTCCTGCAAATAAACACAAATTTAAAAGAAAAATAGTTAACACATTTTCTCATATAGTGCAGTAAAACATAGCTTGGGATATCTGCTTTTGTATTGCTCTGTGTGTGAATGTGTGTGTGTGTGTGCATGTGTGTGTGATGGATTAGCTCTGTTAGGGGCTCAGCGGTACACTGATATCTTTGCTCAGTGCTCACAGCATGATACACAAGATACTGGCACGTGCTCACTCTCGCTCTCTCTCTCACACACACACACACACTCATATATGAGCAGGGATTTGGTGTCCAGCAGGGTGTAGACAACTCAGTGGAGAGCTGTCACTGTGTGTGTGTGAAGCCTTGTTCTTCTAACAGTCCTCTAATCCTTCTAGAGTGGCCCTGATAGCCCTAATGACACACATTGGGACACTACAGGGTGCTGCACCTGTATGTGTGTGTGTGTGCTTTGGAGCTATTACCACTTGCTGTGACACTTAACATGATACTTTTCCATTTCTGTGCTGCTTTTTTCTTTCCTCTTTATTGAAGTAAACCCCTTTCTTCTCGCAGCACCAAAAACTACACATGATGGCTTTTTAATGTGAAAGGCAAGCTTTGGCTTTAACCAAAGGGCAAGCCTGCTTCATATATATATATATATATTTTTTTAAAAAAACTTCTGTAACATAACTAAAAAGGCCTGCAACACCCACAGAATAGTCCGGGCACCCAATTAAATGTTGCACTGACCCCAGTTTGGGTCCTGCTCTGGCTGTTGAAACACTCGAGAGAGCAGAGGAGTGTCGGCTCCTGGCACTGCAGCAGCAGCAGTGTCTTGGTGACTCTGCCAGCTCCGCCAACGCTGCCATGCCCAGTTAGCGCTGCAGCAAAGCAGACAAAGAAAGTGGTGTTTTTGTGAGTGTGCGTGTGTGTGTGTGTGTGTGTTTGAGAGAGAGAGAGAGAGTGACATCACTTCACAGGGAGTTATGCCAAAGTTGTTAAATTAATCCTTTTTTTTTAATCATTTGTGAAAGTTAAAAATTATATTTTATGCTTTTTATTTACCTTCTGATGGTGGAATTGTTACTACTTAATCCCATTATTAATTCTAATGTCTAATGCATGGTTTAACATCTTGGCATCTAAGCAGGTGTAGAAAACAGGTTCACACACTCATACCACTGAAAGAAGACTTTAGAACACGAGCTACTAACACGCCGTCTCTGGGCGCAGGAAACAGACCTCTCAGGCTCATAAAGTAGGAGGTACCTGTTAACCCAAACAGGTGGCTTAACTACTGTCTAGCCCCTAGCTATGAAGCGAATGGCTTCCTGTACACACACGATCTCCCTCTGTCCAAACACATGCCCTGACCCACAGGAAATGTGTATATCTCCCTCAGTGACAGCTCCCAATGTATAGCACAGGCACTTCAGGGGTGTGTGAAGCAGTGCTCTTCTCCCTCTGCTTTTAATGGCCTTTTCTGTTTCAATTCAGTGCACAAAATGCAAACATCACTCAGTGCTACTGCCACATGAAGGGAATGGAGGAAAGGGGGTAAAAATCTAAAGAGAGAAAGAAAATGAGTGGCAAAAATTTTTTACTCGGCAAGCACTACTCTGTCTGCTGCAATCAGCCTGGCTGCTCTTTTTTCATGTAAAATAAATCCAGAGAAAGGGATCGAAACAAGGGATTCACTTTCTGTCTTACTGTTTTCCGCTCTTTATTCGCACAAGGAAAAACTTTCCTCCTCTCTTTCTGTAACATCCCTTTGCCTCTTCCTACAAAAATTGCACAGAAAAGAAAGAAGGAAAAGATAAAACGGCACATGTAACAATCTGTTTGAGTCTGTGTGTGCGTCTGTGTGTGTGTGTGTGTGTGTGTGTGTGTGTGTGTGTGTGTGTGTGTGTGTGTGTGTGTGTGTGTGTGTGT
>JAVDPK010000593.1:0-60606 GCA_034780415.1 Cichlasoma orientale
TGGGATTCCATCCCTCCTCGCACTGGTTCCTGTCCCCCACAGGGCCCCAGCTATTAAAAGTAATTTTGTTATTTTTTTGGTTTCACGGTTTTTGTATATTTTTAATCATTTGTCTTAAAATAAAATTGCTTGGTTTTAATACTGAACCTCGTCTCCTGCCTTCTTAGTGGGCGAACTTGCGTATGCCTTTGGGGAAAACCTGAAATTCCCTGGGTGAAATTCCCAGGGTGGCGTTGTCGAGCAATCCATTAATCAAACTCCTCAGTGCTCTTACTTACCGTCATATTCCATCAATAATCATCCCATTTAATCCCCCCACTGTCTCGCCACATTAGTTTGGCAGAAACACTGCGTACACATATCTGTAGTACCAGGATATTTCTGTCTAAATGTTCAAAACAGCAGCTAAGGATTTTACAAACCTTCTTTGAGAAATCAACAACATGTAACATGCAACTTTCAGATATGTAGTCTTATAGAGAGCATGCTGGATATGCATTTTCTCTTGGAATAGGCAAAAAATTCAAGTCTGTAATCTGCAGCATCCATCTGCATGGTGGAAAGTCTAAGAAGGTGGTCCTCCCCTAGTGACTACATGTTTTTCCTGTTTCATTGTCTGTAGCATTCACTCCCTAACACTCAGATCTCCCTTACACACTTGGTGATATACACACATACGCACACACATATGCATGCTTTTCTTCCGCTGAGCTCCCAAATACACAGAGTGTGCTGGGGCTAGATAGCAATGCCAGTAACCAGGCCTGACAGATATTCCTCTGTGGCCATTTCAGAGAAGAGAATGGGCACAGAGCCCGAAGCACCTGCTAGCAGGCTGCTACGTCACAGCAGTTGTCACCAATAATCACATTTCCTGGCTGAATCCAAATGTATGTGGGAAGGTGTGTGCTTGTGTTTGCCTTCTTAGCAAAGTTTATCTAGCAAAGTTGGTTAAATGGCACTCTTCAATGGAGGGCAAGCAATTGCATCACAAATGTCCCAGCAATCCCAGCTTGCTCATTTGGTGAATTCTGTGCACAAATAACAAGTTATGGGCTATGTCACTTTGCTCCTAAGGAAATGGGATTGCAGATGGGAACGAGTTTGTCAGATCTTTTAATAAAGTCTAAATTTACCAACATGCATCCTGGCCAAACAACAATTTCATCTCTAAAAGTAAAAACACTTCATACATGTCACTAAATAAGATTGTTGGACCATAAGGCTGACAAAAATTATTACACAGTAAACTTACTAAAGGGGCGATTCACTTGGTAGATCATGTACCCCATGTACTGAAAGCTAAAAGGCTACTTTACTCATTTTGGCATCCAATAAGGCAACAATGAATATATTTCAAATATCTGCAGTACATGCAAAATGTAACCATAATGATTGTCAAGCTTATTTTGATCAGTATTGAGATTATGATTGCCATGATAATTCATGAATTTTAGTGACTATTTATTTTTATGTATTTTTTTTAGTTGCACACTGTCAACACAGAACACTGCTTTCACATCTTCACATCTTTGCATCTATGCACACAGCAGAGGCATCTCCACATTGGAAAAATAATTACATGAGAGGATAACATGTCTTTTGTCCAGAAAGATGACCTCTTTCCTGAAACCTCCATTACTCACCATGTTTGTTGGACACTTATTCTTGGTGATTGTGTTGGTGATTTCAGTGCACCTTGGTGAGCTGGATGGATATGCTGGTGTCATGGTCCCTGGGTCTTTGAGCCTTGGTTTTTCATTTGTTAACTGTATCATTTGGTGTTGTGAAGTGATTGATGTTCAAGTTCTGTTCTCTGTTTTGTTCCTTCTGAAATTTAGTAATATGCTTGTGTTATTTAATATCTTTCCAGCAGCCTATTTTTATATTGCTTATTATTTGAAATCCTTCAAATTAGGTTGGGTTTCTGTATTTCTTGGTTAGCTAGTATTTAGTGTTCTGGTTATGACTGAGTAGTAGTTGTTGTTGCTGTCCCCTTGTGTTTACAAGTCTGGTTTCTCTCATGTTTTGTATAACTTCTTTATTTTTTTTTTCTAGTCTTATTATTTGAGTCTTCTGTTCTTAGTTTGCTTTACTTTCATGTTATCCTTTAGTTAGTTCCCTTTGTGTTTCCATTTGTGTCTGCTTTCTCTCTCGTCTTTATCTTTCTATGGTCCCCTGCTGGTCCTCCTGTCTTCCCTCTGTCTCAAGTTAATTGTATCACCCATTGTTCTGTTGTGTCACACTTCCTGTTTTATTTTGGTAATGTTGTTCTCTATGTTTGTGTTGGGTTTTACTTCCCCTTATCTTATTATGTTTCTAGCTGTGTGTCTCTCCTGTTATCTCTCCCCTCTGTGTGTATATATTGTCTCAGTTTCACCTTGTTCATTGCTGCATTGTCCCTTGTAGCTCTATATCTCTCTACTCTGAATTACCTGAGAATTCTTGGTGATTTCTGTTTTGTTGGCTTCCCTGGCTTAGCTCCCTGTTGTTCCTGGAATGTTGGTCTAATCAGCATTAAATGCTCAATTTAAGTTTAAACTGTTCACACAGCCGATACATAAGCGAGTGACACAACCCACAAATGGATCAAGCAAACACAGGACTCGGTGAGTTTGAACATTTTTTTACCAGGTTGTCGCGCTCCATGGACGAGGTAGTATCTGCTAACTTGGGTTATGTGGATCATTTGCCTGACTTCTTTAAATACTTTGTGGCATCCACGTCCTTGCTGCAGCTAGCTAACCCTTCACCACCGCTGCAGCCAACCTGCTCTTCGGTGCCACTGCAGCCAGCGCCCCACAAAAGGAAGAGCTGTCCTTGACAGCTGAATAGGCAGCCCCAGCTTACACAGGCTGTGTGCCCTGCAAAGCCTCAGCTTGATCCTGCGTCTCTACCCATCTGATATTGCTGCCACAGTGAATTAAACCGACTTGTTACCTTGTGCACTTCATCACCCGAACTGCCTTTCTCTAAGACTGTGTATTTGAGGCTTGAACTTTTCCAGCCCAAGCTGGCCTCTTAAGAATCAGAGTTTTCTCAGGCAGCTTATATCAACACTGTGTTTTCTGATAATGGGCTTGAGAATATGACACCTGAGGTTTCTGTTTCTAAGTCTGTAAATATTAAGTCTGTGAGCCATCAAAATTGACAGGTTTTATGTGCATCAGCCTGTAAATTCAAAGACTGCATTTTCTGTTTCTCACCAGACCAATTCAGAGACTGTTTTGTGTTCCTGAGCTGGCCAACCCAGAGACTGTAACTGCACCATGTGAGTCAATGCTTACAGTCTGCTTCTGAGACTATACCTCAGCTGTTGACCCCCGTGAACTTCGAGCCAGCTAACTCTGACCCTCCTGTGCATCCCAAGCCTGAGCTGGAGCTACCGCAGCCCCAGTCTGCAAAAGATACTGCACGGCCTGCTAAGCAGCCCCAGCCTCCAGAGTCAGTTACACCACCTGAGTATCGTCAGTATCCTATGCTACCTGCCCCAAGCCGCCTGAGTCCAAGCCCAAGTCTTCTGCATCTCCTGAGCCCGAGGGTCCCTGCCTCTGCTGCTGGCCACCGGCCAAACCTCTGGACGGTTCCCACCTTTTCCATCATCGCCAGCGCCCAGCCAAGCCTCCAGAGGGTCTCCTTCTTCGCAAGCCTTCAGAGCATGTTCTTCATGATTGGAAGAAAGCATTGTTTTTCTCTGCCTTTGTGCATTTATTATACGGCAGTTTGTGGTGTGTTCTCAGGCAGTTGAGGAAGTTTGTATTTTTAGTTTCCGGCAAAGACACAACTCTACAGCACTCTTTGCATATGGTTTGTTCTTGGTTAACATCAAATCTTTGTGTCATCTGACCATAAAACTTCTCTCCAGCATTTGGCTTGTCCATGTGGGCAGCTGAAAATTTCAGTTGTGCTTTAAGGCATCAATTTTGGAGCACAGGCATGTTTCTTGGTCAGCACCTTCTCAGTCCATGGCAATGTAGAACTCATTTTGCTTAAAGTTCATGGCAGGCTTGAGCTTTTGTGGTTCCTAGGTTGTTCCAGAACATCATAGCCAATTTCCTCTCATCTGAGAGTGACAGTCTGGGTCTTCTTCCAGACCTTGGCAAAGGGATGACACATCTGAATTGTACTTACATACAACTGTCTAAACTGATGATCTTGGATTCTGCAGTTGAATAGAAATGGCTCATTAAGCTTCCAGAATGGTTAATGTTACAAATGACCTCATGTCCTCTGACAGTGGACTCATCTCTGTACTTGTCCTGTTAGACCTCAGTGCAACATTCAGTACTGATAATAATTACAATTTAATACAGAGACTAGAATACACTGTGGCTATTAATGGAAATGTGCTGCAGTGGTTTGAATCATATCTATCTGATAGATTCCAATTTGTCCATGTAAATGGGGATCAATATTGTGTACATCATACATATTTCCATTAGGCACAATTATTAGAAAACACCGCAAATATTTTTTGCTGTGCAGATGATACCCAGCTATATCTATATATGAAGCCAAATGTCACAAATCAATTAGTTAAACTTCAGGAATGTCTTAAAAACACAAAGGCCTGGATGTTCCATGATTTTCTTCTCCTAAATTCAGACAAAACTGAGGTTATTATATTTTTCCCTAAAAATGTCAGAAACATGGTGTCTAATCAGATACTTACTCTCCATGGCATTTACCTTTGACCGCCAATAACACTGTGAGAAACCTTGAAGTCATTTTTTATCAGGATATGTCCTTCAGTGCACATATTACACAAATTTGAAAAAAGGCTAGGTTTTCCATCTGCACAATATCTCTAAAACTATAAAACTCCTGTCTCAGAGTGGTGCTGAAAAACTAGCTCATGCATTCATTACTTCTGGGCTGGAGTATTATAATTCATTACTACTAGGTTGTTCTAAAAGTTCCCTAAAAATCCAGTTAACCCAAAATTCTGCACTGAGAGTAGTGACAGAGACAAGAAAGAGAGATCATATTTCTCCCATAGTGGATTCTCTTCATTGGCTCCCTATTAACCCTTTATGTGGGTCTGTGAGTTTCGAAAGTGTTGGCATTTGCGGGCTTCCTGACACAGTGTGAATAAAATCATGTAATAACTCTATTTTGAGTGTGAAGCACAACTTCTCAGCTTTCAGAAACCATTTGGATATTTCCGAGGGGACAAATTGTTGTGTAATTACGGTGATGCAAAGTGGGCTGGGAGTTGCAACTGGCTCTTAAAGGGTTAATTCCAGAATTTAATTTACAATCCTTATCCTCACAAAGTCTTGAATAATCAGGTCCCATAATATCTGAAAGTCCTCATGGTAAACCCATCCATCTTCTGCTGCTTATCTGGGGCCAGGTCACAGGGGCAGCAGTCTAAACAGAGAAGCCCAGCCTCCCCTCTTGCCAGCCACCTCCTCCAGCTTATCCTGAGGAATACTGAGGCATTCTCACACAAGCCAAGAGACAAAATCTCTCCAGCGTGTCCTAGGTCTACCTCAAGAACTCCTCCAACTTGGATATGCCCGAAAAAACTCAGAAGGCAGCTTAGTCAGATGGTTGAACCACCTCAGCTGGCTCCGTCAATGTGAAGGAATAGTGGCTCTACTCTGAGTCTTTCCTGAATGACTGAACTCCTCACCTCTAAGGGAGAAGCCAGCTACCTTTTGAATAAACCTAATTTCTGCCACTTGTATCCGTGATCTCATTCTTTCCTCCCTCCCCAGACCTGTGGTTCTTCTGTTCCCTTCTCCCCTCACTCTGGAACAAGACTTTGAGATGCTTTAACTCCTCCACTTGAGGCAGCACTCCACCCTTTTCTAGCTTAAACCCATAGTCTCAGACTTGGAGGTGCTCATTCTCATTCCTGCCACTTCATATTTGGCTGCAAACTGCTCCAGTGCAAGCTGGAGGCCACCACCTGGTGAAGCCAACAGAACCACATCTGTGACTGTAAAAGCAGAGATGAGAACCATGAGGCAACCAACGTGGAAACCTTCTGCCACTTGGCTATGCCTAGAAATTCTATAAAAGTTATGAACACAATCAGGAACACAGGGCAGCCCTGGCAATGTACATCACCCACCGGGAACAAGTCCGACTTATTGCCGCCAATGTGGACCAAGCTCCCACTGCTTTTGTAGAAGGACCAAATACAGTACCTCACAGCAACGGGCCAGATGTCCCATACACCCAAAGTACCCCCCACAGGATCTCCCAAGGGCCGCAGTAGAATGCCTTCTCCAAGTCCGCAAAGCACATGTAGACTAGTTGGGAAAATGCCTATGCACACTCGTGGGGATAAAAAGCTGGTTCCACAACCAGGACGATCACTGCCTTGATCTTCCTGAATCTGAGGTTCAACTGACAGGCAGATTGACCTTTCCAGTACCCTGGCGTAGACTTTCCCAGAGAGGCTGAGTAATGTGATCCCCCTATAACTGGAGCACACCCTCCAGCTCCCCTTCTTAAAAATGGGAACCACCACCCCAGTCTGCCAGTCCAGAGTTTCCAAAAGTAAAATGCAGGCAGAGCCTTCAACTATCAGGCCCCTCTCCCCAGTTTGGATTTGGGGGACAGGACACTCTTTAATTTTAGGGTTAGACTAAAAACTTTCCTTTTTTATAAAGCTTGTAGTTAAGGCTTGATCAGGTGACCCTGAACATCCCTTAGTGATGCTGCTTTAGACCGTGACTTCATGTGATATATTGATAAAAAGATTTCTTCTTCACTCACCTCTTTACACCCCCCGCATGTTTATATATCATCGCAGCATGTCATTAAATTTTGGCCGTCTCTTTCCCGTAGTCTGTGTTTTATCCTCTTTTTTCTTCTTCTCTCTTTCCCCTCACCCTCAACCGGTCGCAGCAGGTGGCTTCTCCTCCCTGAGCCTGGTTCTGCCAGAGATTTCTTCCTCTTAAAGGAAATTTTGCCTTCCCACCATTGCAAAGTGCTCGCTCAAAGGGGGTTGTTTGATTGTTGGGGTTTTCTCCAGAATACTGTTGGGTCTTTACATTACAGTAGAAAGTGCCTTGAGGCAACTGTTACTGTGATCTGGCACTATATAAATAAACCTGAATTGAACTGAATTAAATGGAAATTGATTTTTAAATGCTTAAAAAAGAAACAAGAAAGAAAGAAACTTCCACAATGCTGAGTTGGTGCCAGAAGTCACTACAGGGGATATATCAAGCCTCACAATAAAATCACAAATATATGCATGGGCTAATCATATCATTATGTCAAAGTGCTTTACATATTGTACTTTGAAATAAGCTCGATGTCAAAGTGTCACCTTCATTTGACGACTATAGTAAATATTTCACATTTCCCTTCTGGCTGGCTAAAAATGTTGTCGAGAGTGAAGTTTTAGCTTTTGTCCTTTAAATCCCTGAGTTGCAGCTTGAACTGAATTGTTTGTCCTGGAATAAATGGTTCTTGGCTTATTAGTTTGCTTACAACTCATTGTCAGACCTTGCCATCTGACTTACTTATCGAAAAAACCCCATGGTATTTACAGGGGACTAAAGCGTGCCAAGTCCGTAGAAAGAGATTGGAAAAAAAAAAAAAAAACTTGTGTATGTGTGTATTCTTGATTGTATGTGAATGCATGTGGTGTGCCATGTGTGTCTACGTCATTCTGTATTTGTTTTCTGACAAATAATCTATGCGCACAGCTTGGGAGTGTGTGTTTATGTGTATGTATTTGGAGCGACAAGCTTTGGGAGTTTGCAGAGAGGGCTGCCTCAGCAGAGTCACACAAGTGGAAAACAAGATCATCATTTCCCACAATGCATCTTTAACCACAGCAAATATGAACAAGAGTAAGAGTACCACAGAGAGACTTTAAGAAAAACAAGAGAGACGGGATAACAACTAGAACATTTTATGCTTTTCTTTCTTCGTGTTGTTATGACGAAGCAGTGCAAATTTAGGCAAGAAAAAAAAAAGATTTTATTTTTTACCCATTGCTTACTTTTGCATCACTTTTAATACACAAAAGACCTGAAAAGAACAGATAAATAGATAAATTAAAATACAAAATAGATGTTTTATCCAAGAATACAAGCAGGACATGTGGTTCTTCCTGACTGAGACAGATTGGAACGGGGCAGAGGGAGAAATATAATCCAAACTTCATCAGGATGAGCCAACATGCAGAGAGCTTTAAAGTGAAATGAGGAATGAAAGGACATTGGTGCCATGGCACACATTACCTTCACACGCCAGGAGCTCATCAAACGGACCTGATGGCTGCTGATAGAATAGCTCTGGAGTGATGCAGAGAACCCTCCACACAGAGTCCATATCAGCATTTCTATGTGATTTCAAAGTCATTCAGGTATTGCCAGGTGGATTATTGCCACTATGTCATAATGGCACAAACTCTTTGACTGTGGGGTCAGTGTGCGTACTTCTGCCCAGTAGTTGGCATCTGATAGTCATTCATTAGTCACACATCTTGAGAAAGAGACATGTATCTCAAATGCATCTGAGGCTCTACGGTACAATTAAATTAAACTTTAATGCTGATATTTCAGGAAAAAAATGTCAGTGACACGTTAATTATACTAACCGAATCCTTCAGGTCTGTTTCTGTAATGTTTGAATGCCTGTTTTTTCGGTGTGAAATATTGGCAACGCTTGTGGTACTTACACTAAGTTTGAATCCTGAATTGTTTACATTCATGTTTGCCTGCTGCCAAGCTCCTTTGTTACCATTTGCTGTGCATTAGCATACGTCCTACACACAGCTGAAGTTAAAGGGAATAATGTGAGCAGACTATTAATCATATCAAAAACTTGGCCATCCTTGTGCAAGTGCATGAGACAAGCAAAACTGACACCCGCTCAAAAAAACCAACATTCTATTAAAAATAATTCTCCACTCGCAATTCCTGCTTTGGGTAAATAGTTAGCTTTAACCTAAATCCCTATGGCTATTAAAGATTCAGCCCCTAAAGGCATGGAAGCAATGATAACACTTAGAATGAATTCTAAAAGTGACAAGTTTTTCACAGCAAATCAGAGTATCTGGTGCAAAACCTGCTTCAGGAATAGTTTGCGAGGTTACCTGTCAGGCACCCAGGCATATGGGCTTCCTCAGCAACATCGATCTCCTGCTCGGAGTTTGAAAACTGCTGCTGCATTTATCCAGACAGCTGTGGCTACTTTTGCTTGCCTGGAGAACAGGGCCCCCACTTCCCCAACAACTGTGAAGGAGGGAGACAATTATGGAGATTCATCACTGCAGTTTGTCTTCAGGGCACAACTCATCTCTGGAGAGAGAGAGATAATTCTGCAATGTGTCAGATGACTTGCAGATGTTATGTGTCACACAGCACAAAGGAACAGCCTTTCAATAGGCATTTACTGCAGTCTCAGCATTGTTTTATAGGTGTGATATGTATGTTTTTTAGCAGCAGGGAAGTTTGCAGATGCTTGGTCTAAGCGCAGTGAGGTCAGATGTTCATACATTTTGGAGACCTCAACGTAATGACACAGAGACAGTAATTCACGGTGCATAAAGACACATAAAACACCTTTGCATTTAAAATTATTAACTTCTGTGACAACATATTCTAGTTATAGAGGCTACAAGGAATACCTTATATGTTTCTCTTTCTTTTACATCACAAGTGACCTGTTTAAGGGTAATAGCAAGAGCTAACAACCACCCATTTTTATGAAATGTTTGCCTATTTGGCACACCCCCCCCAAAAAAAAAGCTTAAGAAGAACTGCAAGACAAAACTGCATGTATTAGACTTCGGTCCTCTGAAAATGTACCTACTTAGCATGCAGCTAAAACACACCCAATTGCTGTGACAGCGCAAAGCTCAAATCTGCAGGAAGGGGTCTGTTATCATTCCCTGCATCTGTACTTCTTAGTAGTGTGTTCATATTTAGCAAGCAAAACATGCTTTAGCAAAAGACGCAAGTTGAAATGAACGAGTCAACAAATTATTCAGCTTTCTTAAAACATAGCCCAGCTGGGCCTCTAACCGTTTGAGATTACGAACACAGTCACCACTAATGCACCAGCAAACATTGGCCAGACAGAAGTGCAGCATCATAGCCAGCCGCCTGTTTGAATTGAAACTGTTACAATCCTATGCTTGCTGGCCAGTTCAGAGATAGGGCAAGCAGTTTCTGAACCAACACAGTACCAGATATGGAAATTCTCTCTGGCACAGATTAGAGTTTTTCAATTAAAAAAAAACAAAAAAAGACTCCCACTGTGCTGCTTTAGAAGCTTAGGGGAATATGGAGCTGAAGCAACTATTCAATAATAGCGAAAAGAAAAAGAAAAAAAAACACAACCAACTGGACTCAGTGATGTGTTAAAGCCTCAGCCAGAAAGACAAGTACATTATAAGCCTGTGAGCTAATTAGAATGGAATCGTAGATTGCACAAGCAGCTCCATTGTTGGAATATAGCTTCTCTTATGTGGCTGTAGTGTTTAGAAGGAATTATCAAGATTTTATCACCCTGTTGTAATTGTTAGAATTAAAAAAAGTGTAATAAACGTGTAATGTATATAATGTAAACATAAAGAAATTTGCACCATATATATATACATGTATATAATGTTGCAAGAAGGTCCTGGGTTCGAATCCACCATCTGGAGTGTGCATGTTCCCCCCGTGTCTGCGTGGGTTCTCTCTGGGTACTCCAGCCTCCTCCCACAGTCCAAAGACTTGCAGTTAGTGGGGTTAGGTTAACTGATCATTCTAAATAGTAGGTGTGAATGTGAGTGCAAATGATTGTCTGTTTTTCTGTGTTAGCCCTTCGACAGGTTGGTGACCTTCCAGGGTGTACGCTGCCTCTCACCCTACTGCAGCTGGGATAGGCTCCAGCACCCCCGCGGCCCTGAATTTAATAAGCAGAAGAAAATGAATGTAAATTAAATTAAGATAAACTGGAAATTAAATTAGCATACATAAGATCCTTATTTTAATTCAATTAATAAATGTAGTAAAATCTTTGTCAATTATTTTATCATTACTAGTGACAGTGATTACAGTGATTTTACAAACATATTTCTGTATGTACAGTTCAATTATCTGTTCACGTTATACTGTATATTTATATGTTTCAGTTGTTTGGTGGTTTGAAGTCTTTGAATCCCACTTTGATTCCTCTAGAAGCATTAAAACACAGATTAATTTTGTAACAATATTCCATAACTCTGGCACTCAGTCACTTACCCGAAGCCCTATTTCCCTCCATTTTTGTCCAATGTCGACTGGAAGCAGCGTGAGCGATTTCAAAGAGTTCACTCCTTCCAATAAACTCCCACATAAGACAGAACAGAATATCTGCAATCAGTAAATGAGACAGATGCTCCAGTATATTAGATTAATGTTTCAGCTGCATAAAACTAAGACGATCATTTCCATGGTGCAATCTGGAAAATTCCTGGATGTGGAATGCACCAAATCCTTTATAATCCTATAAAGTCTCATTGCTATCACACATCAGTACTGTTTTTAAGAGAAGAGTTTCTGACTGAGCACACTGTATTTAACTAACCATGAGAGTGACACATTTAAATGTAATTTCAACCACTGGGACATGAGGATAATGATAACTCCCATTAGTTGAATTTTTTTTTACTTTGAGAAAAACTTTCTCGACAGAAAGCAGCTGCTATCTGAAGCAGTCGGCAGCAGGCTGCCCTGACACAACATAGCACATAATCATTTCCTGTCCTTTGAAACATTTTCTGTGGACAGCACACCTTGGCCTACATTCAATATGGTCCTCATAATATGAAATGTACTCATTTTTGATTGAATAATTTCAAGACGAGCAGGCTCAGCTTTGAGTTCTGTTGCACTTGTTCCTTTAGCACATCCTGTCCTCTTTTATAAACACCATCTATGCACATGACAGCAGGCGGACTTGAATATGAATCAGATTGTTGCTCTGATTGACTGAAAAAAATGTTTAATCCTTATTTAAATGCATTCATTAAACCCCCTCTCCAGTGTTGGTTGCAGTGCACTGACTAATGTCTTCACCTTGAATTCTTTGCGGACTGGAATTGCAGATGGTGTGAAGAGAACATTCCATGTCCCATCTAAGTACCTCAGCAGGAGGGGCAAAATGACTGTCAAGGAGCATCAGTGTGGATGGGGTGATAACATGGTCCCACCGCTCCTCTCCCACCTCTTTTCTTCCTGGCCCAACAACATCCATTCTTCCTTATGTAAATGTCACTATGTTGCCTTATAGACCCCACAACATCCATCTCCTTGTGGAAATGCCACAGCATCAGCACCACTGTGCATCGATCCAGTGCCGAGGCTGAAAAGGGGTCAAGAAGCATGGTGCTCTTCCAGGAAGAGGTATTTCTGTTTCGCACTGCTTAAGAGAGGCGGACGCATAACCGTGTCAGATTCAAATGGCCTCATAGAAGCAGAAAGAGGAGGTGGCTGACAAGAATAAGGTGCACAAAGAGAGAGAACAGAGACAAATGCAGTGAAAAAAATAAAATCTGATATCTATTTTTCATTCTGTGTACACAGTGTGAGGGTGCCTGTCGCTCTGCACGATAAGGAGTGGTCCAGGTTTAGATTAATGACCTGCTTACAGTGCAGCACAAAATCAGTACAGATGTTGTGCATGGGAAAGATGACTTTGCTGACAAGCACTGTGTCCTTTCTGTCAACAGGAGACTCCCAGCCCCTACTATTACACTAACACCCCCACTGAGCTGTATCATGCTGATGAAAATCTCTCACCTCTGAATTTAATCAAAGTATTTTCAGTTATTTCTGGCTCAAACTACCCATCCCCATTTCTGGACTGTCCCTTCATCCCCCACAGTGCTGCACTGGATGATTTCATCAGCTATATCAAAGTGATGCCTTAACAGTAGCTTTTTTAGTACTTAGCACTACCTTTCTTTGCTAGGTTTGTGTGTGTGGGTGGAACAGTTTTGGCAGCTTAATCACCTACATAATAGGATGTTAGAATCAAGTCACTTCAGTTACTGAAGGACACATGGTGAAATTTCAGACTTAATGTGGACACAGTAAAGAGCGCCATGTAAATGCAGCACTCTGTATATTTTCGTCTGGATCCTGTCTCCCATAATTCTGAAATCCATCATTTCTCGTGTGTCTCCCGTCCTATGAAGGTTCAGCTTATTACAAACATTATAATTAAGGGGCAGCTATTCTAAGATCCTTGACAGAGGGTGTGGTGGGAAATCTTTACAAAACTAATTGGCGCTTGGGTTATATAAGGATTTGAATTGCATCTGGCACTAGTGCGGTTTCAGTGTTGGGTTTGATTAAATAGCTGGACCTCCTGTTAGACACAGTTGGGTTGGCACCACTTGTCTGCGCTTACTGGCGCTTCTCCTGGGCAGCTCTTCCCTCTCCCATCTGGCACCACCATCACTGCCAGTAAGCTCCTCACACTGTTTCACTCTGTTCCCCTGTCTGTCTATCCCCCACTATGAACTTTCCTACGAAGGATTGCCTTGATCTATTGTTTGATGCTGAGGCACACAGTCCGCAAAGTCTGCATATCAGACAGAGCTGCTGGAATAAACTGCATACTTATGGTAATTTGCAACATTTCTTTCAGTAACCCTACAGTGGTTATAGAATTTTCAGTATGTTTGGTATGTAACTTTTTTTTTAAACATCCAAATGAATCACATATTAGAGGACTCATCACACTAGTAACCCAATAAATGGAGAAGCTTTGAATACAGTTCACAATTCACGGGTGGTGTGATTTTTTTTTCTCATATCATAGGGTCTTTACCTTACAGTATAAAGTGCCTTGAGGTGACTGTTGTTGTGAATTGGTGATCTATAAATAAAATTTTTAATTTAATTGAAGTGAATTGAATTGGATTGATAAAGATGCAGCCTGTCCACCCTGTCTCTCACCCTGTGCTGGGATAGCCTCCAGTCCCTCTGTAACTCTCAATTTGAAAAGTGGTTAAGACGATGGATGGATGGATGGATGGATGGATGGAGAGTCTACTGGCTGTGCATCACATGAGGCTGAAAACTAAAGGAGACGGAGCTGTCTGTTTTTCTGATATTCTTGTGAGTACGATTTACACCATAGATGCATCTACTAAAAAGATCAAATAAGTTTGAATCTTTACCTCAAGGTAAAGGTCCAAGGTCAAGCTTTCTGAAAATCTTGTGAACAATGTCACCTGGGATGTTCAAATTCACACCATAGATCCATCTACTAAACAGCTCGCATGACGGTATTCTCAGTGGTTTATATTTATTATGATTATGGCATTTCTTTTTCCTGGTTCTTAATTAGCATTTGCAAGTCACTAAGGCTCATATGCACCCCATTAAGATCTACTAAGACCTGGTAATTATGTGTTCTAGAGCTTGTGCTTCGAGGGGATTTGAGCTACCTAAAGATTCTACTGCCAGGAGGCTGAGGGGTAGCAGTAGCGGCATCTTTTCATTTGGTTTAAAGGGGAAACTGATCCAATCCAGTTTCTGGATTTGCAGGCTACTTGAAGTTAACATGGGAAACTCCATTTACATCCATAAAATGAAAGTTATTTTAGTCCAACTTTTTTTTAATTATGGGCATGGACACTGGGGCCTACACTCCCCTCCAAAAGTGTTGGAACAGTGAGGCCAATATTTCTACTGTAAACTGAAAACATTTGGTTTGACATTAAAAGATGAAAATGAGACAAAAGATCAACATCTCAGCTTTTATTTCCAGGTATTTACATCTGAATCTGATACACAGTTCAGAAGATCTGAAGCCACCCATTTTTCTTGTGAATAAAAGTATCGGAACATTTGACTGACAGGTGAGTTTTGTTGCCCAGGTGTGTCCTGTTACACTGATTATTCAAACAATAAGTAGTGCTGAATGCCTGCGTTCAGTTTCAGATTTGGGTTTTGGCTGTGCAGCCTGTGCATTTATAGTTGGAGGAGAAACCAACATGAAAACTAGAGAGCTGTCTGTGGGTGAAAAACAAGTAATTGTGAAAATGAGAGAAGATGGAAAATCAATCAGAGCCATTGCACAAACATTGGCCATAGCCAGTACAACCATTTGGAACGTCCTAATGAAGAAAGTCGTTACTGATGTATTAAGTATCAGATGTCAAACAGGTAGAACAAGGAAAACAACAGCAGTTGATGACAGAAACAGTATAAGTGCTGTAAAGAAAGAGCCCAAAACAACTTAGTGACATCACTTAAGTGACTCAAGTAACACTTCAGCCCGACTTTCATTTTGAGGACGTGCAGCAAGTAGCAAAGCACAAAATTTAACGCTTAAGGCTGGAGGTAACGAAAGTTTGCATTTTTGTGTGCGCATTCAAGTGGTCACAACAGGACCTTCAACCTAAAAATTGCACATGGATACAAAGTTCAGATCAGACCAATTAAAATTAGATTTGTTTTTGGTTGTTGTTTGTTTATTTATTGTTTTACGGGCTGAGTTACCAAACCTTTTGATTGCATCCCGTGTTTTGCTGGAGAGAAAATAAGTTTACGTTGAAATGTAATTCTCTTTGCAATTTCATTGAATGGTAAGATATCTTCTTTACGAGGCAGGAAAGGATAGTTTTGGGAGAGCTAGACATATTCTTTTCAATGTTTTTTTTTTTTTTTTTTTTTGGTTTCCCAAGAAGATAAAGGTGACTAATAGAGGCTCATGCTGAGACTGCAGGCATTTCTGACAGTCTGGAATTCAGAGAGGCATCAGGGGGCTTGTAGGAAAGGACACCTAATGGCACATATTACAGTGATTTTTATGGGTAAGATCCGTAGTGACAGTCTGAATGTACTATGGTGAGGGTACATGTGAAAAGGTATGCTGTTTAAAAAAAAAAAAAAAAGACACAAAAGATTGCCTCCACAAAAAGAACACAATGTAAGAACCTCGTATATAAACCAGCAATGGTCCAGGATAACATCATTTTTTTCCCACTTTTAAATAAAATAGCAAGTACAGCTCATCACGTTCTTCATGGCTGTCCAGCAGCACTGTTGCCTTTCCCCAGACTTTCTCTCTTCAGGCATTAGTATCTGCTGCTTCACAAAGTGCTGCAAGCTGCTATTTTCTCTCAAGTACTCTGGCACAAGAATGGCGAAAAACAAAAATATGTTTTACATTTGTGCTGTGGGATCTCTCATAACTCAATCCAAATAAAAGAATTTTTAATGCACAGTGACTTGTCATCTGTGTCACATCAGTTAGTGCACCCAGAGCTGTGTTGGCTGGACAAGAATTCACAAGAGAGAAGGTTGTTTAAAGTGAGAGAGACAGAAAAATGACGGCTGTGACAGCTGTGTACATGACCAGCTTTAGGAGAAGAGGATGAATAAAAAGTGAGTGGCACCACTTTGGAGCAAAGTAACCTCCTTGATTGCTCGCTACAGAACCAGGAAGTTATGCAGCCAGTCAGTGGAGACAGATGTCAGAACAGGGAGTGCTTAAAAGAAAGGTGGATACAGTAAATGTGAAGGAAGTTTTAACTTTTAATAAATCTTAAAAATGGCACAGAGTTGCAGTAACCCTTGTATATATATATATATCACTTTAACACAAAAGGTGATTTAATTCATTCATAATCACCAATACAGGCTCACAATAGTTTGTGAAATACTGCAAAAAATTTAATCAGTTGATTTGTGTTACTGTACAGGAATGTCCCCTTTCATTTACATGCGCTTGTTTGCTATCATATCTATTGATTCATGTCCATCTATACAAAGTATACAAGTATATCATACAAGATCATTTTGCCCCTCACACCAGAGACTACAGTCCCAAATGGAATAGATACTTTTTATACTTTCTTTGGTATTATTTTTACACGGAATAAATGCAGTGGCATTGTGTTTTCATTTGGTGTTTGGTTAAGTTTAGTTACTAAAATCTCATGGTTGGGGTTTGGCAGTCAAGGGTCGTGGTTTGAGTTAAAATACAACATCTGTCACGTGCTGTAACAGCCCACTGACTGTGTCAGAGTGAAATATACACCCTGACTGAAGAGGGTTCAGGACATATGAGCTGCTGTTTTAGTAAACAGTTGGTGAAAATCATGCATTCATTTTCTTAAGTCTTTATCCAGCTGAGGGTTGCAGGACAGCTGGCAGGAGACAGGTTAGACCCTGGACAGGTCACCAGTCTATCACAGTGCTAACACAAAGAGACAGACAGCCATTCTTTCTCACATCCACACCTACAGGCAGCGCAGAAGGACCAGATAACCTAACACACATCTAGAAGAAAACCAGGATACCAGGAGGAAGCCCACACAGGCACGAGCAGAACACGAACACTCCACACGGGAAGCTTATTTTCTGTTAAATCATTAATTACCTATTTCATGAGAAAACAACTGACTGTACTACAGTACCTACAGTAATAATCAAAGAGGCTGTTGATACAACTTTCCTTAGCAGATGTTTCAAGAATGTAACGTCTATTATTAATGAGTGGTAAACAGCGCAGTCCGGAAATGACCTTAATTGGGATTTTGCGGAATTAGAATTGCATTGCTTTTGTTCATTTGACAGCATTAATGAAATCGCTCTATTTGGGTACACATTAAAATGGAAGTCGGCTATCAGAAAAAAGAAAAAAAAACGTAATAGGATAGCTTTGAAGTCTGCAGCACCGCAGTAATGAAGAAAGAGCAGTCCCTTGAAATGTATGCAATAATGACTGAAATTTTAACTTGTGCAATTACTCGTTCCCACCTTTGGCCTGGGTTCAAATCTTGCTCGGCCGCTCATTACATGAATCCTCCTGCACAAATTCAGTCAATATAAACTGAATCAATTAAATTAAAATAGATGTGCTGTTTTCTTTCCATTCTTAGAGCAACAGAGTCCTTTAGTCAGATTTCTTCCGAGTTCTGTTTTGCATTATGACTCAGCAATACAAAAATGTCTCCCAGGAGGAGATGCTTTGGAGACAAGAGAATGCCTGCATTTACCGATAAAAAGAAGTTGACTGCTTGCTGCACCTTTGTCGTTCTTGGCTGTCAGCAGAGCTTTGCCTCTGTATGAAAATCTAAGAAGAGACTCCCCCACAAAATGTGCACACAGCACAACAATCACAACTTGAGATGAGTGCCAATCACGACAGCTTTCACGTGTGCAGGAGGGATGAAAAAATAAAATCTCTGCTCTAACCTATCATACCAGAGAGGCTGACAGGCAGACATAATCTTCCCAGGAGTCTGAGCTCTGTGCTGTGGATGAAGGATAAAAGGAGGAGGAGGGTGATGGAGTGCTAGTTGTGGCGAGATGGATGGGTGGAAGGATAGATGAATGGAAGGGGAAAGTAACAAGGGGAGGGCTGATGTAGTGAAGGGTACTCTAATGCCCCCACGCTCTTGATTTGACATAACTAGTGTCTGTGCAGCCATCCACAGTGATGAACATACACTGTATGCACACAAACATATAGGCACAAACACATATGCTCAGTTAAAAAAATACAGATACACCCATATACACACTCTTGCACAGCTGTCAGATAAGACAGCTTTGCATCAGAGATCTCTGCTCACAAGCCTGAGACCAGTAAAATCCCGTTCGAAAATCCTGCTGCTATTGATGCCAGCGGGGAGTCCTGTGAACACCACAGCATGCGCCTACACTTTGTGTGTGATAGAACAAGTGAGAACTGTCATGGCCGATAAGGAGAGGCACTTTATCTCTGGATCAAGCCTTATCCTGATGAAAACCAGTCATCTATGAGGGCATGCTGACATTTCAGAGGCAGCAATGACTCTATACAGCACGTCAAGGGACAGATGCCATTTCACAGCAGCATTCCAGGGTTCATTTTGTCCTTGTTGCTGATGACAGCAAATTATCCCAGGAGGGCTGTTTGATATGCACATCTAAAACAATGTGTGATATGCATTTTTTTTTTTCATCTCCAAAAATACCACTAAGCTTGTAGTGTTTACTTAAGGTTATTGAACTTGAAAAGTGCCATCTCTGTTCAAATCCAGCTCATAGCCTTTGCTGTGTGTATTAACCTTGTTCAGACCCTTATCATTCTGGACTCTGTCGTACCACTAAACTGAAGATGAGGACATCAAAACAATGGAAAAAAAAAAACTTTAAAAAAGACGGAGAATTAGAAGAAACCATGATGGCACACACTAGTGTGAGACAGCCCTCAACTGTATGTCTGTATTTCCATGAGTATACATTTACACTGCTTATTTTCAATTGATCTCAAAGCAACTGTAGGGGAGTTTGAGTCTGGCCCCGGAAAGCCTGTATCCAGGCTTAACAGGTGGATGTCAACACAGGTAAACAGTAGCTTTCTGCCAGGCTTTCTCCTTAGCCAATTTGAGTCACTGAATTGGAAAAGTGATCCATGAAGATTGTGGAATGTGTTATGCATCCAGACAGTGTATTGATGCAGCTTGTTTAACAAGAATCCTGATTACTTACCATTCCACCTTTCCTTTCAAAATATGTCCGATTCCTCCCCCCGGAAACAAATGGTGACAGTCATAATCAGAGGTGAAAGTAAGCCGGTATGGTACGGTACTGCGTAACACTAAAAGATACTGCACCGGTACGGAGTACCTGAAAGAGGGAGCCTGCTGTAAAGCCGTCATTCAGAACAAGTCACAGCTGCACTTTGAGTCAGAATAGATCTGCTAGCAATAAGCAGTCTAAAACATGACTTATTTAGTTAATAAATAGCTTTTTTCTCATTTCAAATTGTTTCGGAACTGTTCGTGCTATGCTGGAGCCTCAATTCTCTAGCTTCTCTCCCCTCGGAGCTCGAGGCTTTTGTCAACGGCCAGCATTTAAAACGTTCACCGCTACGTTTAATGTCTGTCTGCTCATTACAAAATATCCCGAATAAAAGCAAAGAGAGATTAAGTAATTGTGTTTCGTGTTATTCTGCCCAATTTCAACTACACCACTGGAAAACACTGCTTATGACCGGAGATTTCATTTACGCTACACGACAGCGGGTTTACCTCCAAAACACAGTGGTTGCCTAGGGGACTGAGGTTTGAGAAAGTTTGGTGATTATTTCTTTCCAGAAGTTTTGTATTGGTGGACAGAGCCAGAATGCATGGGGGTGGTCATCAGTTGTGTTAAGTGTACAGTGTGTGCAAACATCTCAGTTCCTTAAGAACATTGTCAAGTGATTCTAATTTCTGCCTTATACAGGCAGGCAACAGTAAATATATATATATATATATATATATATATATACACACACACACACACACACACACACACACACACACACACACACACACACAATTTTTGTCATAGTACCGGCAATATTACCTCTGGTCATAATATTAAAATTGAGCCTTCAAAATGGGACCATAAAAAAGAGAGTAGCTGAAAGAAGCTCACTATACTTTATGTATAAATTGTCTCTTTTGCTTGAAAACAGCTTTTTGAAGATTGTCTTTGGAATGGGTATCAAGGAGTAGAAGCAAGGCAAGCAGTGCTTGCTCAGTGAAATCTGAAAATGCACTTCAATTGAAAAATACTAAAGGGAAAGCAATCTTTCTCATTTTGTCTCAAAAACCTGTTATGTCCCCATAACGCCTGTTTGTACCATCCTGTTAATTACTGCCATGTTGTTGGCTATTGTCTCTGGAAGCATAGCTTGACTTGAAGCCTTGAAATCTACAGTTTCTGTCATTTTAATGGCCGTGTCCATGTCCCATTAACAGAGGCTGGAGCTTGGCAAGCTGAGAGGGGAGCATGCTTTTTTGTTTAATTTGGGTTTTTTTTGGCTGTTTTGGTTTGCCAGTGAAACATGAATATGAGAATATGACGCACCGGTGTACACTAAGGTTGAGCTCATTTTAAATATTTATACTCCACTGGGTAGTTAAAACGTTGAATATTGATTCATATAACAATAACACCATGACATTTTTCTGCAGGATAAGTGCTTTCAATTTTAGTTCCAGTAACACCCCATAATGTAATATCATTACATTATGCAAAACAGCAATAAGTTTTCATAAAAATGCTTTGAGCTGTTTTTATTGTTATTATTATTACTTGACACATTTGCTTGGCAAGCTAGTGCGCACCTCCTTATAGTAAAGTCAGTTAACAAGTGTGTGAAGTTCAATGGTCTAGCTTGAATAGTATGCATCTATGGTCACATTGTTTTCCAGTTATCCCATTCACTAGATTTTCACAAAACTTGACCTCTGACCTTTACCTTCGGGTCTAGCTCACCGAGATTCAAACTCGTCCGAGTTTTTAGTGCATGAATCCACGGTGTGAATTTGAATATCCTAGGTCACATCGTTCTTGAGTTGCCACCAACATTAAAGTTTTTGTGGAACATACGGCGCCAGCTTGACTTTTTCCTCGAAACAGCCGAGCTACAAATGGCTTTAATTAAAATGAAATCATATTTGAGGTGTCAGATGAAAACTGAAAGGACAAATGAAAAAAAAAATATCCTGAGACACAACCAGCATAAATCGTTGTCTGCAAAGTTAGAGGCTTCTCTTTAGAGAAGTCACAACAATAATAGAGGGAAATGGTGAGTAAACAAAAACAGAAGAGCTTTATACAAGGGATTTATTTTAGACAGAGTCTGTTCTTTACAAGACCTGTGGTTATGTTTCAAGGATGTTCAGCATCAGGGCAACTTGACCTGAGGAAAAGAGAAGTACACAATCAAAATTACACTGACTGAGAGTTACTGGCTTTTCAAAAGCTGTGAATTTTATCTGTAACCACAGCTTAGCAAGAATTTAAATTGAACCCCTAGCATTATTCTGCACCCTCTGCAAAGACAAAAAGTTGACACATAAAAAGGCAGATCATCCAAGTTCGCAAACACAGGATCCTGTTTTCCAGAGAGGGACACTCGACCTGTAGCCTTCATTCCCCAGACACGGCACCAAGCACAGCTGTGGCAATCAGGAGAGTTTAAAAATGCAATTTCCAGAAATAATGAACCAATTAAAATTAAATGCCATCCATAAACACAGACTAATCTTCTTCGTATTTGCATTTCGTAATTTATTATTTCAAAGCACTCATCTTAGCATGACTGAATGGTTCCTGTGCTTAATAATAAAGAGTAACTCATGCTATCTATCTAGCAACCTTTTACCATCTTTATTTAGAAAATATATTGCTCTTTTCAGAAAGTGAATGAAGTTAGGTAGAGTAGCATCACCATAGAAATGCTGGCATCATAACAACTAAGAAAATACATTGGAAAAAAGAAAACATGTGGACATAAAACCTGACATTTTATCTTAGCAAATTCCTGACATACCTGTGAATTTGCTAAAATGCCAAGCCTGCATTAACCATAAACCTTTTCCTTCATTCATGGCCCCCCCCCTTAAAGATTGTTTTTTTCTGGGGACAGAGATATGGTTTACTGCTAATTCACTGAGCCACCATTGCACCCTTTCTGGTTACTGAAAATGGAAGGGCTTTGGTGATTAGGTAGGATACATACCTACATACTTTAGTACATACTGTATACAACAATTGGTAAAACAGAATAAACACACAGTTTGGTGGTTTATAGATGGCCATTAAATAACTTATGCTTAAACACTGATCGTGCCACATGGAGTTAGAACAGCAAGAGTGTTAAGATCAATTGTTCAATCCATGCATCAGCAGGTAAGTGGAACTATTACCAGTCTATCAATTCTATGGCCTTAAGCAAGGATCTTAACCTCTATGGTCAATGGCCAATAGATCAGACTGTGATTGCAATTGAGAGCTTCCAACTTTTGTATATGTGAAAATAAATGAATGTGATGAGTGTTCTTTGAAAGAGAACATTGCTCTTGGGGATATTAACCTCTTAATAATCTAATCTGACTTAATCTTTGTATCAGAAATTTACACATGTAGGAGGAGATTCAATAATTAATGATTATAAGATCCTGATCAATACCTTGTCACAGTAAAATTGCCTTGCCCAGTGTATAAACATTGGGTTACGAATGTTATAAATTACATGAATTCATTGGAACTTAAATGACAAATATACTCATAATTTTCCATGTCCCCAAACATAATCAGTGACTGGTTTTGAATACTGGAGTAACAAAATATAAATGTTTTAAGCATTAGAACATGTTATACAACTTTTTGATTGTGTTTAGAGTTGATTTGCACTCACAAACTAAAGATGTGAACAGCTTAAGTTCGACATATTCTGTGTACATGGTGCACAAATGAACATGTTTCCATTCATACTGCCGGTTCCACACTGCAAAGTAAATCATGGTCACTGTAGTGACCCTTTGGTCATCTTTTCCCAGTATTCCTTGAAACTAAAATGAAAGCCTAGAGTGCTTTCCAGGGGATTTAAATTATTAAGTAGCAACATGAAATCTAATTCAGAGTGATAAATGAAAGCACATTAAATTAGAGTTCGAGCCTATGCAACCCAATCGTTGCTGGGAGGGTATAGAGGTAATGGTGTGTGTGAGTAAGTGAATGTGTGTGGGTGTGTTTTGATGAATATACTGTATACCTCTCTCCAGCTGTGGCTGTAGGCCTGAGTGTGCTCTAGAACATTAACAACTACCTGTCATTGACTCTCTGCTACCACAGCTGGTTGTTTAAAGGCCTATCAAAAACCTGTGATTTCATCTTCTGTTAAAGGACAGACATGCTCTGTGAAATGTAAAGCTCATAGGGTTTATTGATGTGGGAATAAAATGACCTATGGAGATCTACCATACTTTCTCACTGCTGAGGCTATGAGCATGTGCTAAGCTGCCAGGTCTGTGGTCTATGTCAAAATATGGTGGTTTATATGCTCCAAATTGCTACAGCTACAGTACCAGTCTCCCCAGCATCAATATATCCAACAGCCTAAACTCTGCCTGGCATTGAACAGACAATATGTAAGTAACTTCCAGTTCAACACATTGGTTTCATTGACAGATCAATTATGTGTCATCAGTGCTTCAAATCAAATACAGTAAGTACCACTCTCTCTTCCCGGTGGACAGCAAACAAACTCCTCAACTTGAAATTTGTCTCTCTCCTCTCACCTCTATCTGGCTATCCAATGTTCAAAATTGACAAAACAACGACAAAAAAACATCAACTTCCCTGCATGGGAATGGTGAGCAATAACCAACCTGGGGCATCTATTCAGGGAAGCTCTCTTATGACCTTCAACCGAATTCAACATACTTTACCACCATCACTACCAGTATATACAATTGAAAGCAACTTTAAAAAACGAAATTGACATCCATAAATTTAACCAAGCTCTGAATCATTTATTACAACGATTATTCTCTCTTCAATCCCCTCAAAAATTATATCGCAAATATATAAGCTGTATGCATTAATATTTTTTTCCATGTCCTACAACATAAAAATTCAACATATTCAGTTTACGGTCTTGCACAGACTACACATCACCACTCATAAAATATACATAATGGGATTTAGTAACACAAATACTTGAGTATTCTGTCCCACCAAAATAGATAATTATTTCCATGCATTCTGACTTGGTGCCCAAGTAGAATTACAGTGGTGGTCCGGGGTTGTGGGAGAGCTGTCCAGGGTCCTTAGCCTCAGCATCGCCTAACCACCCTCTGTTTTCCTTCTAGGTGACTTATCCTCATTGACCATACCAAAACACAAGCAAACTTTTATCTTAATAGCTTTAAGGATTGCCAATTTTTTTTATTTTATTTGTTTTACTTAAGTGGAAAGACAGAACAAAAGTATCAATAAATCAATGGCTCAACGTGCTAACAAATCATGTAAATTTAGAGAAACTGATTTCAACTTTAAAGAGCAAAGTTACCCAATTTAAAATATATATATATATATATATATTTACATCCTTATAGTTGATACCTCTTATCATAACCAGCATGTACTTTTAACAAAAACGTAACAATTTAGAAATTATGTGCTAAGACTCCCCACCATGATTGGTACATAGAACCCACCTTATCCCCTTCACTGTACTGTTACTGCTTGTTTGTTCCTGTTTAATGTGAAATTGTCTTATTGCCGTCTGTCTTTGTTATATCTTTTATTTATATGCAAATGAAAATAAATACATAAATAAATAAGCTACCAGCTCTATAAACAGGTGAATATGTGAGTGAGTATGTGTTATGTTGTGTTGTGCAGCTGTATCAGCTCGCAGGTCTTTTCCTTCTTCTTTCAGCTTGTCCCTTTAAGGGTCACCACAGCAGATCGTCTGCCTCCATCTCACCCTATCCCTAGCATTCTCCTCTGTCACACCAACCTTCTGGATGTCCTCCTTCACAATATCCATGAATCTTTTCTGTGGTCTTCTTCTTTTCCTCCTGCCTGACAACTCCATATTCAACATCCTTTCACGAGCGTATCCATCATCCCTTCCTTTGCACTTGCGCATACCAACTCAGCCTTGCCTCTCTGACTTTGTTTCCAAACCACTCAACCTAAGCTGTCCCTTGGATATAATCACTTCTAATCCTGTCTCTCCCGTTAGCGCATAATGAAAATTTTAGCATTTTCAACTCTGGCAGCCCACCTGTTGCTCTACTCCTTGAATCTTTCTCTTTCTAGTTCCTGTCAGTACTCTCACTGCAGCATGTTGGATCAGCGGAAGGCTTTTCAGGGAGCATTTAGGACAACTTGATAATAATGAATTAGAATAGTCTAGCCTAGAAGTAATAAATGCCTGAACTAGTTTTTTCAGCATCACTCTGACACAGGATGTTTCTAATTTTAGACATATTGCACCAATGTAAGAAAGCAGTTCTCCATATCGGTTAAATATTTGCATTGAAGGACATATCCTGGTCAAAAATTACTCCTAGATTCCTCACAGTGTTATTGGAGGCCAAGGTAATGGCATCCAGAGTAAGTATCTGGTTAGACACCATGTTTCTAAGGTTTGTAAGGCAGAGTAAAATAACTTCAGCTTTATCTGAATTTAGAAGCAGGGAATTACAGCCCCTAGCTATATGGAGGGCTTTTTTTTATAGAGCAACAAACTCTTTTTTTCCTGGCTAAATGAAGATCTTCTAAATTAGCAAGACACCATTTCCTCTCCAGCTTACAGGTTAAATGATTTAAGCTGCACGTTTGCAACTTATACCAGGGAAGTAAAGCACTTCTGATTTCAGGCTTTCTTTTTCAAAGGAGTCACAGTATTCAGTGAAGATGTAATACTATTAATGAGATAATCAACCTCTGTGGGAGTTAATTTAGGTAACTGTTCCGCATTGTATTGGCATATTGAATTTAACAGTGTTTGAATTATATACTTAAACTTAGTTACAGCACTTTCAGAAAGACCTCTACTATAAAGAAATTTATTCCCCACTGCTGTTTGCTGTTAAATTTTCTAGAGTGTGATTAAAGTGGTGGTCATTTATATTTTGAGAGATGCCAATTGCGTCTAATAATAGATTAAATGTAGTGTTCAGGCTGTCATTTTCAGCATCTACATGGATGATAGATAACAACAACTAAAACTGCTTTTTGAGTTTTCCAATTAGGGTGGATAAGGGTCAGGCTTTCAAATTAATTAAAACTCTGTTTAGGTCTTTGGTTGATTAATGAGCTGGAGTGAAAGATTGCTGCTACTCCTGCTCCTCGACCTGTGCTTCGAGCATCCTGACAGTGCTGTAACCAGGTTTCTGTAAGGCAGAAAAAACAATATGCTGATCAATTATTAAATCATTTACTAACAGGAAGAGTATGCTTTGGATAAAGCATGTGAAGATTACACTATGAAATAAGTCGTTAGCCTTCACATACTTCTGTGCCTCTCCTGACTATATCATACAATACCACAGATCTTCTCTTGACACCCTATCATATGCTTTTTCTAGATCCACAAAGAAAGTGAGAGGTCCCTTGCACACACAATATATCTGTTTTACTTCTCTACATCATATCAACCAGCTCTTTCCCTTTACCAGTCATATTCCTTGCATTTAAATTCTCTACTCTCACTTCCATACTTCTGCCTTATCTTTCACTACCTCCTAGTACCTCCATTTTTCCTCTAGGAGTATACTGGTTCATGGTCCCCACATGGCTGGGTTATTAGCGGCACTTGCTACTTCAAAATATGAGGTAGAGCTCAAGCTAACAGTTCAGTAACCTGTCATCATCCACAGAGAGCAAGACAGTGTTAATTTTGAGAGCAAAGTTTGATTTGGTTTTAGTCATAGTCTTTTGACGAAAATGTAATTTATTTGAAGTCATAATTTAGTTATCTGAATAGTTTTAGTTTTAATCTAGTTTTAGTCAACTAATTAGCGTAAGAATATATGGTGACTAAATCTACAGTCGACTCAGTCAACTAAAATATAAAGGGTTTAAAATGCCCTGCACGTTTCACCTGCTTCTCACACACCTGATCATTAACACCACTTTACTGAGATAATACGAGCATTTTACAGTAGGACACACTCTGAAAGGTACAGGGCAGTGTGCCTTCAGGACTAAGATTAGGAAAGGCTAATCCACTGCAGTGTGGTGATTTTCTCTACCCCGCATGACATTAAAATGCTTACCTTTGCATGAAGATCTGGGTGACTGGCTTGCAGATGTCGTTTAAGATTTGTTGTGTTTTTACCCAAGATAGAGGTTTACATCAAATTTGTGCAACTGTGCGTTTGATTGGATGTTTTCCTAACTTGTCTCTCCCTGTCACAAAATTAAATAAGTTCTGATTGGATGCCATCTCCACCAAGCATTTTCATCTCGTTTTCATTTATTGACAAAAGTGTCAATTAATTTCATCATTGCTTTTATCCTTTTAAGCAGTTTTTATTTAGTTATCGTCTCATTTTCATCATGAAAGAAAGGGTCCTTGGCGAAAACTATGACAAAAATAGTTCTTCAATGAAATTAACACTTGGAGCAAGATTATGTGATAGACCTCAGGTGGATGATTAAAGAAGTACATGTAACATGCCTGGTATTGGCTCCTTCATGTTTACATTTTAATTTAATTTAAATATTTTACTAAAATCAACATGGAATTTGCCTAAACCATGCCAAATAGCCAATTTTTCTTGGCATGTGCAAATGAATGCAAACACCAAATAAAACAAAACAAAAAATAAGCACTCCAAGAGTTTAAACCTCAGTAAACAAGGTAGCTCACTCTCTCGGAAGTATTTACTTTTAAGGGAATAGTATTGCATTTTGTATATATTCATGTTTTTTTCTTTGTTCTTTTTAAATGTACTTTAAGAAGTATGTAATGCTGTAAAAAACATCAGATAAGGGTAGCATTACAGATGCACAGACATCATATAGGACTTGATAATGGATAATAGAGATTGGTTGTAAATAACCTGGGCTCATTAGATTACACTATAGAATATTTCTATCTAACTAGGCAGCTCATTTGCTTTCTCTTGGCAATACTTTCTTTAAAGATGTAACACATCAACTTCAAAGAAAGGCAGATATGACTATAAAAGTGATGTCAGAGGTCAAATATCATATGAGATGATATTTGGATCCAAACTTATGCGATATTTAGAATCCCCACATACCAGTATCATTTCCTAAATGTTCCCAATACAAACAAAGGCAGTAGAATTTTAAGCAGAGTTTAAAGAAAAATAACGTCTTATGAACATTTGACCTTATTTGACCTTGATGAAAAAGTCAAAGGTGCAAAGTAACCTGATATTTAGAATCCCTATATATCATTCCCTACATGCCTATATGTTGTCAATGCAAACAATGACAGGAGGAAACATAGTTTTAAATGGCTATATATAGCACTATTATCACTTTGACCTTCAGATCAATCTATTGACTTTGAAGGAGAAGTCAAAGGTCAAATGTTTTATGGTACTTTCTACATGTTGCCAATTTACAACACACTTGTAAGAATCATAGTTTCTAAGTTACAGTATAAGGCTTTTTCTCAATTTTCGACAAATGAATCATTAACTTGACCCTGACGACCTCACTAGATATAAGCCAAATTTTAATGGATTGTTAACATGACCTCACTCTACACCCCTACAGTTTTATCACAATTCATTCAAAACAGAATGACATGCATTCATGCAAATGATGCCAAAACCATAACCTCCTTGGCGGAGGTAATAAATAAAGAGTTTAATAAAAGTTCAACCCAAAATATGAATCTGGGACCTGTGTGTCAAAGTTGAAAGTCAGTCTATAGCTATGCACTGACTGGTTTATAAAAGTACTAAAAATTACAAAGGAAGAAAAGAACTTTAGATTGAAGGTGGGAACACAAACTGCAAGGTACCAGATAGGACCTAATGAACTATCCAAATTTGTGCTGGATAAAGAAACATTTTCAGGAATAGTTTCATTTTACCATACCACATATTATGATCTTATTTTCACTGAAGACACATGGTCTATAATCTGTAGGTATCTCAGACAATGGAACACATATGGCAGCAAACAAGCAACAATCAAATAGCAAACAACTAAAACAAGAGAAACCGACAGTATTTGAAAGAGAAAAAGGCTTCTCCTGTGTTGTTGTGTATACGTCAACTATGATGCACCATGGAAAATCCTACTGCAGGTTGTTTCAGCAGTTATTTTGGCAGTTTTATGCATCAACACCTGAAAGTGATGTGGTGGCCTTTCCCGCTTCTGCAGCACTTTCTGCATCTTTATCTGGCTTTGTTTCTTTTCAGGAATCCATTTCATGTAAAATATTATCCTTTTAAATTATACTACCAAAAGCAAAAAAACATCCAAAGCCTTTTGTGACAGCCCACCTGACAAGCCAAAAAAGAACTGCTTGATTTTTCTGCTTTGTTAATTAGTACCTCCACTTCCTTGACAGTAAAGTTGTTGTCATGACCTTTTCTTTATTCAGTATTGGCACTCACAACTGTGGGAAGCTGTTAACCATACGTGGTTCAGTCTGATTGTTTCTTTATGTGAATGACACTGATAATGGCATTCGCATGAAGAAAGCCTCTGTCACGATGGCCAGGGGTTACACAGTAAATGGAGAACAGGATTTTAAAACTAAAATAACAACTAAAATTCCACTTCCATTGTACAAGAAATGTGCTTTCAAGTAGAGTCTAGGCAACTGAGTGGCTTGCCAGACGATTGCACTGTTGCTGAAAAACTTGAACAAAGATATTTTTAATGCTTTTTTCGGTGTCTAATGCTGCATTCTTTTTAAAATGTTTGCATTGTTACTGACAGTTTCTGAAAGATTATAAAATGCAAAAGAATAAAACAGTTTAACAAGTCATTGCCATCCTGTGCAAGTAAATGGATTAAATTTATTGTCATATTCTTTTTACATCAAGGTAAAGTAATGAGCCTGAGAAGAATGGCAGGTAAAAGATGAGCTAAAATTGCCTGCCCATGCAGCACCATAATACAAAAAGGGTGTCATAACCATTCAGGAGAGTTGGGCTCAAACACAGGAGTCCATACTAAAGGTTTTAACAAGTTTTTTCTCCAGCACACAATGGACTGGAACTGGAATGAACAGTTTTTAGCTGAGAGACATGGAGCACATTGCAAATTCTCATGTTATGTGGCAGTTTGAGACAGATGGAGCCAGGGTTTACCAGAGATTTCGTTTCAAAAGGACCAAAGTTGTAGTTGGGAGAGAGTTTCCTAGATTCAGATCAGATAGGAACATGTCTAGTGGACAACCAGACTTTCTGGGTGGTAGTTTGTTGCGGGAATCCTGTGATTATCTGCAGGCATTTGTTCTGCTTCTTAGTTCTTAGTACGGCAGCTCACATGGACCTCCATAAACATTAGCACCAGTGTAAATGAGAGGGGACAGACATCTCACCTTCAATTATTGGGAACAGTGGGAGTTAATAGCCAAGTGAGGACTCGAATGGTGAAAGACCAGTTGCGTTGTAGGTTATGGAGTTGGGGGCATACTCTGAGCTCCAAGTGTGGTACAGAACTCCTTCCAGACACAGGAGGTGAATTGGGGTCCTCACACCCCATGTCATCCTATGTCATCAGGAATTCCATGTAGCCGAAAGACGTGGTTGGTCGTCTCTAAGGCTGACTGAAGTTTTGGGAGAACAACAAAGTGCTTTGGAGGAATGACTGATAATAGTTAATATTAACGTGTTGTCAGCGGATGGTAGAAGACCAGTCACAAAATCCAATGCAATATGGGACCACGGGCATCCGGGAATAGGAAGTGGTCTGAGCAGTCTGGCCGGAGGAGAGCTGGAAGACTTATTTTGAACACAAATAGAGTAAGCAGAGACATATTCATGGTCATCTTTTACGAGGGAAGGCCACCAGAACAGACACTGCAGGAAAGTTATTGTGTGTGGGCCCAATGTATTACCTGGGAACGGACTTTCAAAGGAATGTAGAGGTGGTTAGGAGCCGTTACCAGGGTCTGGTTCATCCCACTGGGCGTCCCGGACCAGAGACTCTCACGTGACACGTGGTGGAGGCAGGGTGGTTTCTTCTTCTGTGGTGGATTCAGAGGTGGAAAACTGGCGGGACAGAGCATCAGGTTTGACAATTTAGGAACCTGGTCTGTAAGTTATGGCTATGCAGTGGTAGCAGATGAGATAATCAGGTACAGGTGACAGAAGGAGATGAGAGAGTAAAAAGGGAAGAGAGAGAGTGATTGAAAGTCATAGGCCAGCACAGGAACACTGAGACCATCACAAAAGGGTTAGTAGGATTTTTCTGTTATGCTCCTTAAATTTCCAAGGTCAAAATATTTACATGCAATATATACAAGGCATATACTGTGTGATATATATATATATATAAATCGATGCTTTTGTCTTCATATTCTCTCAAAATTTTTGACAGCAGTGCAGTATTTTCTGTGTGTGTGGGCTGCTTGTGATTGGCAGTGTGGTTAAATTTTTCATGCCATTAAGCCACTGGAGACAATGGTGGAATCTACTCTGGAAAGTTTTGAATGTATTTCCAGCATGCTCACTTTTGAGATTTGCTATGCTACATAAAGAAAAAAATGAACTGTAAAATATTGACAGGCAGTACCTTCTAGTGTAAACAGAATATGGTACTGTTTAACAAAGAAAAAAAATAAACCTTAACAGGATTTTTTTTTTTTTTGGGTGGGGGTGTGTGTGTTGATGACCTTCGACCCTTTGACCTGGCTGGTTTTGTTCGGCTGTTTGGAAATAGCTGATGTAGCCCAGAGTCCTTGCAGCTGAAATGATGAATTGGAGATGGAGTAGTTTTCCCTTGAGCTCCTGTCTGGTTTGATATGCTTCACTTATTCTCAACCTGCAATTTCTCTGCATCGTGCACAGCTAAACATATCAAAACATATTTCTACAGCTTGATTTAGCAGTGCCAAATACACTCTCATTTGGAACTGGTCAGCGATGTCTTGTGATTGCCTGCACACTGTCGACTGTACATGTGTTCTGCGGACTGTGTGTTTACAGTTTTAACACCACAGTCTTCTTCCACAAGCTGCTCCATCTGCTCTGGACCCCATTAAACAAACAGACCATATTAATTGCATAGATCCAACAACAATTTGACTGCTCTTGAGAGCATGCCACATTTGATTTCCTTTGGACTACACTACCATACCAACACACCAATACATGTACATCCAAGCTGCTGACTCCTTTGATCTTTGCTGCTCTTCCTGGAGGGCAGGTGAGTCATTCAGCGTTACCTTTTGTATTTCTGTGTCTGGTTTCTGTGCAGATTTTTTCTTTTTTTTATGATTAGATTTTTTTATGCCCTGTCTCTTCAACCTTCATATGCCCACCTGAGGGAAGAGGCCTTACCACAGGGTGGGGATCAATGAACTGCTGTGTTGTGCTCAGCCAGTGTAGGATCTTATTTAGAAGCCCTCCAGGTGGGGAGGATCAGTGGTGCACAGAGGGAGAGAGGCAAAGCCGGCATCCATTATTTATTTCCTCATTTAACACTGGCAGCAGGATCCTCACCTACTTCCATTTGTTCAAAACGTAGTGCTGCGTGGGGTTAATTCTCTAAAGGGGTTAATATTAGGAACATAATTGGATTCCGGCACCAGGACAGATGGGAGTTTGAAAGATAAGGGATGCATTGTAAACACACTGAGCCTTGTTGCTGATAAAAGATCTATTTGTTCTGCTGCTCTTTTGCTATAACGTCAGCGCATGCCAGAACAGGGCAGTCCGGTGAAGCCTATTGATCTGCCTGTACTTCCTCTGTTAGAGGAATGACGAATTAGTCCTTGCCAATAAAACCTAACTTATTGTCTGCACCGTCCCACCCATCCGTCCCTCTATCCGTTGTTCTTTTTCACCGTTTATCAGACCAAAAACCAGACGCTCTTGTAATGAGGACTTAAGAGCGAGCTGCTTTGTGCTGCAAGTGATAAAACTCCCCAGAAGAAAAATATGAATTCCTGAAGGTAAAAATGTAGAACTTTGGTATCATGAATGGTTCTATGAACAACTTTTCATTGTCCGATAGTCGAAAGAGAACTTGAATTAAAACTGTTTTAAAGGGAAACTTTCTGTTGCGCTTTATTGTCTTATAGTCACAGTGAATAATTGTTGACAATACTATGATTTTTCTTTTCAAAAATTAAAGTTCTGGGATGTTTGAAAGTCAGACTTATGTAGGAATTGATCAAAACCCAAATGCAACATGATTACACCACTCAGTTGCATGATATTAACCACACATTAACTAAAAAGCTGCAAAGCAGATTGCATATTATTTACATTAAAAAAAAATTAACTATAACAGATTCACTATTAAATAAGTTTATCCATTTGAGACTATGCAAGGCCTCTGAATAATGGTATTACCATTTAAACAGCTGCTTCGGTCGAGAGGTATTCCTCTAAACGCACAAGTATTTATATCCTTTTAATAGGATTCTGCAACTAAAAATGCTAAATGATCTGTTATTAAAGTACTCTGCCCATGATAATAACCACGACTGCCCCAAATGGTGAAGCGGTTACGGTTAAACTTTTAAGCGCTAATTAAAAAACAGAAAAGAAGAAGAAGAAATGCATTCAGCTGCTGAACCCCGGGGGATGAAATCTGTCTTCTATTCTGTTGTAAATTGAGCACACCTAGCAGCTCACTGCAGTATAATCAGGAATTAGAGGATAAATGCAGCAACTGTGAAGAGTAATACGTGCCTGCATTGCTCCTGCACCCTGAGTTTATAAAGCTCCCCCCACCCCACCCCCAAGCTTGTGGCTATGCTTCTCTGTTTGAATGCGGGATTTAAAAGTCTCTGGAGGAGCACAGTGGGTGAGTAAGAAGTGTTTTTATGTCATGCTATAAGCTTCCACTCAAGATATTTTCTACCCTTTTAGATTCCTTCTTTTTTTTTTTCATCTCTGAATGCATGCGAATTGTGCTTTGAAATAGCACAGAGGGAGTGTGAAGTTGTGATTGCTGTGTAATAAATGAGAGAGAGAAACACTTACAGTGCCTCAAGCTTTGACAAGTAATTAAGGGGAACTGTGCCACAGCAGACACTGAGTGGTGACCAGATATTACAAATAAACAAATTCAAGCACAAGATGTTTTTAAATTACCTTATTTGCTTTTGTTGCTTCCTTCTTTCTGTTTATAAATAACAATTCATACTGTTAAAGGGTAAATGATGCATTGTGATGTATACATCATCTCAATGCTGAAAGTAATGCCACTCTTGTGGATTTCAGCACTATTTACAGCCTTCATCTTTTATCTGTAGCATTCCATGAGCAGCATGAAGCTCTGGTCAGCGGGTGAAGGACACCAAAGAGTCCATGGCCTCCTCGTCACCCTTGCATGTCCTTCAGCAGATGGAGTTAACCCACAGTGTTAACAACAGCCGTCATCGCAACTCTGGAAGGCCTTGGTGGAAATTGAGTGTCAGGTATTTACTTGAGCAGATTAAGCAGTGTCCCAGAGATTGTACAGGGTATTTCTTTAATCCTTGCAATTTGCTACTACTTTTGCTGTCCTTCACCACCACGTAAACACCGGCACAAGCTGTTTGGACCACATACTTTTTGTACTGTGGTTGTTATTTCACAGCAGTAGACCCAGACATGTAAGTTTGTTGTTTCGTATTGTTATTGCAGAGGGCTTCAATATAGACACACGTCATGTTTGGCTCGTTGTGCCAGCTTTTTATGAACGAACCCGGATATGTGCATGAGGGCAAGTATCGACTTGGTCTTTTATGAAACACCACCTATGATTGTTTTATATCTTTAAGGCTTAACAACTGATTCATGCATTGTGGAAATTAAAGCTACTGCTTAATAGCCAATGACTTAAGGGTCAAACACTTTTGTCAGTCACCATTACCGTTCAGGAAACACAATTTGTAGGTCTCAGCTGAATCCTGCAGTTGTCTGAGTCATCACATTATACAAAGAAAATACAACACACACACACACACACACACACATATATATATATATATATATTTTTTTTCCATTGCTAAGCTATCGTGGTCAGCAGTGTCATGCTAGAGAGTGTTCTTGCTGTGCAGTCTGGCAGAAAAGTGATTTGAATTCATAACATAAAAGTTGTGACAAGCAGTCCTGCTGACCAACAGTGTGTGTGCAGCTTAATTAATCCTTAAAATATATATTTATTCCTCACATCAAACACTGTTATTTACATCAGCAGCTTAGCATATTTGATAGATTTGCGAGCTCAGTCTGTGGAAGATCACATCAGAAACTGCAGCTATACTTCTATAACTTTTGGATGGATTTTACCAAAACTTTTGACTATTGTCTTCTATTCAATTATGTAATACATTGAAATCCGTTAACAGGCTGTTTAAACTTGTCCAATCCATCCGTCACAGAGCACATCATATTTGCATTATTGTTGTGGGATAAAATAGTCCCACAGAGGTTTGTCGTAGCATACCGTGTGCACCTTTGGAGTTATTTTTCAAAGGTTAGGTTTACCTGACAGAGTTCAGCAGACGTGCATTATTGTCTGAATAACGGCACAATGAGACAGAAAAAAACACTTTTCTGGTACCATCACTTTTGCTGGATAGTCATTGGTAACAGCATAAAATAGCAGAGAAGCTCGTTGCAGTTGGAAGAGTTTATAACATGTGTTTAACATGTGTAAAGGGGTGTACTTTAACGCTTAACTATGATTTTGTTTTTTTTATAAAAATAATTATTTGCCTAATTAAACAAATGACAACAACAGACAAAGAGAAGTCAAACACAAGACCAGAATTCCTGTCTCCTGATTAGAGGTTGTGTGATTAGACATTAATTGGCTGCTGCTCTTCCTCGCAGAGCAAAATGGCGCTACAGCAGTACCCCGAATGTCTAATAATAAAGGTATAACTGGGTGCATGAGAAAATTATGTTTAGGGTCTAAATATAATATGACAAGAAGGGGTTCCTGCCCCAGTGTCACTATATAATGAATTGCAAGTGAAAATGTGTTGAGATGGGAGGGCGTTGCTATACTCTGTGAAACACCGTATGGACAAATGCTCGACACTTGACAGTTTCAATGTAAAATTTCTCAAAAATTGTGGATTCTTTCCCCAAATTTCGTCATCTGTGGCTCATATTATAGATTCAGAGAATCTTCTGGAAACTTCTGCACAAGGGGCAGGGCTGAAAATCAATACTGAATGGCCATGATTCTTGGGCCTTCAGACGGCACTGCTTTAAAATCAGACACAATTCCGTAATGAAACTCACTACAAGAGCTAAGAGGCACTTCCAAAAATCCTTGTCAGTGAGCACAGTTCATTTGCCGCTTCCACAAAAACAAGTCGAAAGTCTGTGCGAATGGCAAAACAAAAGGAAAGAAAACGAAAACAAAATTGAGAGACACCACCGCCTTCTCCGGGCCCAAGCTAATTAAACATGGATTAATGCCAAAAGGAAAACCACCCTGTGGTCGAGCCAGAATTTTGACTTCTTTGAAAATCAGGGAAGTCGTACCTTCTCTTCTCTTAGGCCTCTGGGATAAAGCGAAGAGGAAGATTCAAAAAGATTTAAAAACTGTGACATTTTTAGCTTCACATTCAAAGTTTGAGCTTTTGGTATATTGTCTTTATGCCATTTTGAATAAATTATTTAAATGATTTGCAATTAACTGCTTTCAATTTTTATTTACAAAGCGGCCCAGCTTGTTGGGAAAGCTATTTGTACTGCTAGTAATACAAGATTTCAGTTTTTCACTTTCAATGCTGAGCCTTTTTTTTTTTAAACAGTGCAGAATGCATCAGTACTTCGTGTTTACACTAATGCATGACGAACACACAGTTGCAAAGATGAAAAACTCATATGCATATCATGCATTTCTAATTTACTTCACAATGTATTAATGGTGTTGCTTTTCTCGGCCCTACTCGCATAATGAGCCAGTCTTTCAGTCTCACAAACAATGTTTTAGATGACTACAAAGGTGTAATGCTCATTAGCTGCACACTCATGGACGTGGCAGCAACCCTGGGTCATCACTGACAATTCTGTGACTCATTGTAGTCCCCTTTTAATAGCTATATTTCTGGCATGCAGCTGCACTTTCATAAATACCATCCTCGGCAAATAACCCGTATTTAGGAGATAGAGGCAGTTAAGCACATATGTAACACAGTCACCGGGGGGGCACAACAACTCAGCAGGAAAAGTAAAATAAAAATCAGATAATCAGTTTCATATACATCCACACTGAAAATAAAGGTAAAAGTAAAGTGAGGACTCTTTGTTTGTTTGTTTGTTTGTTTGGGGGGTGGGGGTGGGGGGATTTTCAAATGCAAACACATGCAGCCGAGCAGCTCTCTCTGTCTTTGGGGCATGGCGAATAATTCAGAACTGTGTACACTTTCATTCCCGCATTGCACATTAACAAGAGGGATGGCAGCTGATGCATTTGAAAAGAAATGTAATTGAGACTGGGTGCAGTGGACACTGAGATATTAATTTCTCAGAGGGCAGGGCCTGCTGTGGGGCATCAGATAAAATGTAATTAGGCCCACATTTCATTTGAGAGCTTCAGCACTGCAAACATAGACCTGAGGTGAGCTCAGGTCACTGCTTTGATGTTAAGTAATATTGGATGCCAAATGATGTATCAATCATGTCTGTAGGCTACGTAACTGGAATTTACAATTATTACTCCCTGTTGTAGACTGTTTATAGGGAGAAATAAATGTTCTGACAACTTGTAGGGAGATAAAACTTTAAGTACTATTCAAGAACAAAACCATTATAAAAAGTGTAACAAAGAAAAACTGCATATCTTTACTGTAGTACTTGATCTTTATTGAGTTCTATTGCTTGAAAGTTCCATACTCCACACAAGGTGTTGTGGCGTATGGAACAAGCGGTTGGCATTCATAAATGGCCTTCATCAACTGTTGAATAATTCTTAGAACCTCTTTACCACTAACCTTTTTTTATTTTTTTATCTAAAATGAATAAATAAAAGAGTAAGTAAAAAGTTGAGCTTCACAGTTCATCAGCTTTGCATGATTCCACCTGCAAGTCACCATTACGCAAAAGATGCCATTTTTTTTTAACTTGCTTATTTATTTTCATGTACTTCATGTATTTAATGTATGCCGATTTATTTTCATGTACTCACTGTACTTTTTCAGCACTGAAAAGGGGGGAAAAATGAGGTTTGGGGAAAATTGATGATAGTGACCCTTCACAAAATGATGAGCTGTTAGTAATAGACTAATCCCATAGTCCAGTTCGTCAGGATGCCAATACCAAAGGACACATTACCCGAGCATGCAGAGGCTGTAACAAAATGGCACTAATCAGTGCTTGGGGATGAGAACAGGATGATCCACTCCCACAGTGTATATATGTGAACGATGGTGCAAAAAAGAGCGAGATAATAAGATTTTGGTCACTCAAAGGAGAACTGAAAAAAACCTGAATTGACCTAACAAACAAAGAACAAAGCAGAGACTGTCTTACCGGATCGACTGAACACACTGAGCAACATAAACACTGAAGCTCAAAACAGTCAAATGAAATGACAACATATTTGAATTAAATATTCCGTGTCCTTCACCTGATCTGGCAGACACTTGTAGCAGTCTCAGGCCTTTCTGGTATTTAAGACTATAGCTTTCTATGATCCATTTGTTGTTCAATCCTCTTGAGATATCCCCACTAGCAGGAGCTAGGGGAAGTATCCTGGAGTTGTGTTCACAAGTGAAGGAAGAGTTGAGCGGGACAGTGACAGATTGATTGGTGCAGTGTCTGCAGTAATGCAGATGCTGTACCAGCCTTTTGAGGTAAAAAGAGAACTGAATGATAAAGCTGGTGATTTACTGGTCAGTCTATATTCTCACACTCACCTATGGCCGCTAGGTGTAGGTAATGCCCCCAGAAAATAAGTCTGCATATACAAGGGGCACAAATGGACAAGGGACTTACTTATCAAGAGTGTCTGGGCTCATCCTTTGAGACAGTGTGAGAAGTTCAGTCATTCAGGGGTGGCTCACCTTAGAGCCGCTACTCATCCACATTGAAGGAAGTCATTTGAAGTAGTTCTGACCAGGATAGCTCCTGGAAGTCTCCTAAATGCCTGAAACTGGCATTTCCAACTGTGAGTCCCTGGGGCAGACTTTCTGAGAAACACTCATGTCTCTCAGAAAGTCTCTCAACCCAAACCCTGACAGAAGTGTCAGAAAATGGATGGATAGATGTCTAGTGTCGTGTGAAAGCCTACCACCACCTTTTTCTAAACAAGCAGTTTTGGCACCAAAAGATGGTTGGTAAATTTATCTTTAGCATAGTTGGGAACAATGTTACTTCTATTCACAAATGAGGCCAAAACAGTCCAACTGCCTGCCACCTACTGGCAATATATATGCAAGTGATATCAGTTGATAACAGCCATTCAGTGGGCTGATTACATTAAAATTGGGTGATTTCACCTCTTTTATATCTCGTCCTCTTTATCACTGGATCAAACTGTCTGTCCGGGACATATGCGATAAAAATTCTATTGAAGGGTTCCATTAAAGTTGTTTCCAGAGCTCTGTCATGTTGGCAGTTACCAGCCTGCACCACCTGGCCTGAATGTGTGAGGTCCTCTGTGCTTCAGAGACTTCACAGGCTAAGCCAAAGTCAATTAGTTTTACCCTCAATGGCTGCTGTAAATGCTCCATAATCATTATATTCTCAGGTCTCAGATCTGCATGCAAAATCCCTTTGCTCTTCAGAATCCACGGTGCCTTTACTCAAACTGAAACCCTGAATAACAATATGAGAAGGTCAATTATTTGAGTAGTTAACATTTTTGAATGTCTTTCCTGAGGCATTGCTTGGATTTAGGTTCACTTTAAGGTGAACAACACACTTTCAGATGGAACAGAAAAAAATATATACCTACAACATGTACGCAGGGCAATGTGTAAATTGATTTTATATTTTTATCTCCAAAAGAGTCAAGAACAGTGATAGTGCTACATTATATTTTCATTGTTATAAAACCTTCTGCAGCTAAATCTGTTATTTATGACATTAATGTATGAGTATGTCCACTGGATGTGATACAGTACAGATGGATGTCAAACATGTGTTGAATTTCAGTAAGCTAGAGCAGAAAGGTCTTAGCTGATTGCTTAATATTGATTGTGACACTTTGCTGCTTCACAATGCGGTGTTGCATTCGATGTGGATATAGAAACGATATAATGCGTTTCATTTGTTTTTCTTGTTTAGTAAAGTCTCACTTTTTATTTACTTACTACATTTTCTTGCAAATGGCAGTGCTGGCTGGAGCCACAAGGCGCTTTCCTCCACCATTGTGCAGCGTAATGACATTAATCATAAACAGCTGCCTGTGTGTCACATCAGAGTCAAAGAGCTCACCTCTGCACTCCCCGAACATCATATGGTTAGCAATAGTTCCATCTAATGACAAAATAGGCAAATCACCTCTTAATCCCAAAGCCATGCATCCAGTACTGAAGTAATGTATCTCACATTTACGTGATAGCTTACATTGCACTTGCAAATTCAAAAGCATTTTGTAAAGCGAGCAGACACATTAATCTAAATGCCACAACCAACCTCCCCCATTCCCTCTTTGCACACACAACAATCTACAATCTGTTTCCCTCGTGGTGACTTCTCCTGACTTAAGCAGAACTAAAATCTTGCCAGAGTAATTTATTACTTTCCTTCTTGTTGGGTGAATCTCCATTCTGCCAACAGAAAAGCTCAGAAGCTCACACATCATTACACACACAGAGATAGTCTAACCTGCCTGACAAGTCTTAGGGGTTAGGCCTACATACGCTGCATTATCTGTGCCGTTATGAGCTAATACAGGAGGAATCCTACCAGTGTGGACATTACTGCTCTAACCCTTACACGGGTCACTAAATTCACATGTGTTCGGTACATCTAGACGACTGAAATGTCACCGTCTGCATTACAGGATGAATCGCAAGTACAGCATGAATTACGATAGGCATGACAGCCACAACTATATGTTCAGTGTTTATGTGTATGAACACATGTACAGCATATATTTTGCATACAACAGCTAGAGTCATGTACAGTAAGGCCCTGAAAAAGCATCACAAAACAAGGAAGGAAACACATTTTTGTCCATGGGTTCAAAACTTCAGACAGTCTGCAAAGAATTCCAAACAAATTATTTGCAAACAAATTATTAAAAACAAAAAGGAATTTGAGAATAACCACCTCCTGCAGCTTGCCCCTCTCTGTTCTAAAAATACTTCCATGCTGACTTTTGGAACCCAACACTCGCTGATCACACAATTCCTCTGCTTAATCCATTGCACAGCCACATCTCGCTACACTGACATTTCTACTTGTTTATACTACTTTCCTACTCCAGTGAGAAAAGAACTGTAATTGGTCAAAGTCTTCCACCACAATCTAGAAAAGGTGCAGAAGTCTAGTTTCCCTTCAGACCACTTGAATTACAATATGTCTTTAATGGCTAAAAAAAAATTATTAATTACTATAAAAGTTTGATATCAGCAAACAAGATTAACGTTAAACTAATGTACTAACTTGTAGTGCATCTCTGTTTAGTTTGTCTGTCTAACCCAGCTTTGAAGAGAATCTCTTCATCTGTCTCTGTTGTACTTGCTTACCAGACAGCCATTTATAGGCTGCTGTTTCGTGACATTTGCCTCTTTGTCATGTATGCAATGCTACAAACACAAAGAACTGGCATTCAATATGGATTTCTGTATGGGTACACATCACTCAGGGAATAATAACCATCAAGTATTCAGCCAAGCCATAATATAACAGTTCACATTTAATACTGTTTGTTAAACTAAAATTTTATAAAAAAAAAAAAATCTTACATCTGTCTTTTAAAGTAATGCGACTCGTTCAGACTAATCTAGAAAACTTCAAGTTGTGCAGTGTATGGAACAGCTGTGATTGGCATATGCAGGCATGTCACCGTGATTTAGGGAGCACTTCATTTGTCTTTGCTTTGCATTCTGTAGGTAGAGCACATTTTTTCAGTATCGCTCCATTTAATTGTTGGAAGCCAAAATCGTGATCAAGTCAAACAAAACATAGAAAACAGCATTTCTAAAAAACAATCAATATTTGGGTTCCACAAGAAATATAAGAAGAAAGACCCTAAGACCCCTACCACAGCAGACAGGACACGAAAAAGTTGAGCATGTAGTGGGAGAATATAACATGCAAACTGGGACAGCGTACACTGAAAGACATAACAAAGTGGTCAGTGCAATGTAGTCAGCAACATCTGTGGGGTGTATGGATAACAAGTTCCCAAATCCCAATGGGACACCCCTCTGAAAGTGGTTTAGAACAAAATAGCTAAGATCCTGTGGGATTTCAAGTTCCAGACAAACACTGTCTAGCTAACAGACCAGTCATTGGTGATCGGAAGGGACCAGAAGACAGTAGTTGTGATAGAGTCAGCAATTGCAGCTGACAGCAACATCAGAAATAAGGAATATGAAAAATAGAAGAAAAAGAGGCCCAGAGGTGGTCCCAGTTGCAAAGTGAGCATTCGGGCTGTGAGTCCCAAACCTGGAGAGTGACTCCAACAGATTCTAGACTTATCATTCAAGGTCTCTGTGTGTGAAAGTGCAGTCCAAGAAACAAATGACATAAAGTCCAGAAGTCTTAGGGAAATATTTACCAAACAGGGCATGGTAGCATGAAATTGAATTTGCAAAAATATGCCAATGGGAGTAGAATGATCTGTGGGTGATCTACAAACAATGCGCCAATTTATATATATGCATTGATTTCAGTAATGATCAGGATTCTACCAACAGCAATACAAAATAGGAGGTCAAAAACAAGAGAAATAGATGAGGGAATGAGTAAAATGAAATAGTCTATATTCATATTTTCTGCGTGGGTTTATTTCTAAAAAAATATAAAAAGACATGACAATTCAAATCATTGAGAGGCAGCGGAAGGAGAATGAATATGTTTTTGATAAAAAGGCAAAGTCTTCTGTTAGGAATTGTGGGGACTGTGTTGAATAAATTTGTCTGATTTCTGGATAAATCCGACAGCTTAGGAGGAGCACAGGATTTATACAGAGGGAGGCTGCATTATTACAATCTATTCCACTTAATAAACTTAAAATTTGTGTGCAAAAGCTGTCCTGTATGAAATGCAGACATGATCACAAAATATTATTTACCTTAATACTCATATACTGTTAATGTAGTTACTGTGCTATTTGGATAACTGTACACATCTCTTTTCTTTTCTGAAGAGTATTTGAGGCTGCAGTTATTTATTAAACTCTTGCTACAGCTGCAGAATTCAGACATTAATCCAACACACTTCATATCTGTCTGGTATGTAACAGATCTGACAGAGAGAAATTTAAATAATAAAACTGTGTCCACACTACTGAGAAAAGACTTGCAGCGTGAAAAGATCGCTGTGTAGAAATGAAAGCCTGAAAATATAAACCAATCATTCACTGTAAAAAAAAAAAGAACTTGGCTGCCTGTAATAACAATGCACAATGCATCCTTGTATTGGTCTTGAGTTTTGTACTGGAAATCCTCCCGGCCATCCAAAGCTCAACATTCAATTTGATTAACTTAAAATACTGCTAAAACTGCAGAACAGATGTATGTTCGGCTTAGCTCTAAACCAGACCCAGAGTGAGCATTCCACCCTTTTCCAGCTGAGGACCATGGCCTCAGACTTAGAGATGCTAATTCTCATATGTGCCACTTCACACTCGGCTACAAACCACTCCAGTATGAGCCCGAGACCACCACCTGATGAAGCCAACAGGACTGCATCATCTGCAAAAAGCAGAGATGAGATTCTGAGGCCACCAAAGTGGAATTCTTCCACCATTTGGTCCTGGTGGAGTTCAACACCCACTGGAATTGAGTCTGACCTATTGCCAGGAATGTAGACCAAGCTTTCACTGTAGTTGTACAGGAAATGAATGGCTTGCAGACACTGCATACTCCCACAGCATGCCCCATAGGATGTCCTGAGGAATGTGGTTGAATGCCTTCACCAAAGTCCGCAAAACACATGTAGACTGGATGGGCAAACACCCACGCACACTCAAATATCCTTGAGAGGATAAAGAACTGGTCCAGCATTCTGTAATCAGGATGAAAAACACTTTGTTCCCATTGAATCCGAGGTTCGACTAATGGAATGACTCTCTTTCCAGCACCCTGGCAAAGACCTTCTCGGGGAGGCTGAGGAGCATGATCCCTCGATAGTTGGAGCACACCCTCTGGCCCCCCTTCTTAAAAATGTCTGCCAATCCAGTACCACCACCCCAGATCTCCAAGAGGCGTTGCAGAGGAGTGTCAACCAAGACAGCCCTACAACATCCAGAGCCTTCAGAAACTCGGGGCGAATCTCATCTATCCCAGAGGCCCTGCCACTAAGCAGTTGTTTAACTACCTCAGTGACCTCACCCCCAGCGATAGGTAGATAGATAGTCATCCCTTCATCTCCTGACTCTGCTTCCTCTACAAAAAGCATATCAGTGGGATGAAGGAGGTCCTCAAAGTAATCCTCCCACCGCCCAACTATATCCTAAGTTGAAGTCAGCAGTGCCCCACCCTCAAGATATACCATCACTTTTCCCTCCTGCAGATTTGCCAGAATCACTTTGCGGCATTCTGAAAGTCTTTTTCCATGGCCTCACCGAACTCCTCCCACACCCAAATTTTTTGCTTCAGCCACTGCCTGAGCCACATTCCAGGACTTCAGCTTGATGGCTCCCTTCACCTCTAGTCCACCATCTGGTTTGGGGATTACCACCACGACAGGCACCAACTGCCTTGCAGCTGCAGCTCCGTGCAGCAGCCTCAACAATGGAGGTGCAGAGCATCGTCCATTCGGACTCAATGTCCCCAATCTCCCTCGGAATGCTGTTGAAATTCTGCTGGACGTGGAAGTTGAAGATCTCATGGACTGGGGCCTCTGTCAGGTGTTCCCAGTGCACCCTCTCTATACGTTGCCACCCAACACATACTGTATTGCACCCGACCCCTACAACGTCTCCTGTGGATAGAGGGCCTATAGGAGGGTGGACCCATATCTCCTCTTCAGGTTGCCATCATGTATGCGCCCTCGAGCACCCTCCCCAGGCCTGGCTCCAGGGTACCCCGGTTACCCAATCCAAGGCAGGGTAAACTGTTCCCTTCATCTTTATATCATAAGGGTCATCTATAGGTGAAACACCTATAAATCCACTGACAGTAAGAGAAGTACCACAAATAAATGTCCATATCTTTCAGTTAAAAAAAACTGACACAGCACCTCTAGTAAATACTGACAGTAACTTTTTAATTCCAAAAGAGGACTTTGCACTGGAGCAGACTGTCTAGCCCTTAAACTCACATGCCTTTGGTAGAGGAAGCAACTCCAGCCACCAACTGGCTGCAGCAGTTTTATACAGTGCAGTATTCTGCTGAAAAACCTTGGGTCCTAGCCAAGATGACATAATGTTTTTAACTTTGCCTCTAAGCAACAACGTAGTGGATTTTAAATCAAACAATCAAGATGTGATTGAAGTGGAGATTTTCAGTTTTTTTAATGGACCTGGTTCCACTAGCCTCTATATATACACATGCCATACCACTGCTTCCACTGTGTTTAACAGATACTTTTACCATCATTCTGTTACAAGTTCTTCTCCGTTTCAAGTCTTTGGCTGTCCAAAGAAAAATTTCCAGAACTGTACAGACTCTTTTAGATGTTTTCTGGCAAAGTCTATGTGGTCTTCTTGTTCTTGAGTGTAACATGTGATTCGCACCATATTTTAAACAGTCTGCGTTTCCGTTAATGAAGGTGTCTCTTGATTGCAGAATTTGACAATGATGTACCTTCATGGGAGTGTTCTTGACTTGGTACGATGTTATGAAGTGTTTTTCCTTAACCAAGAAAAGAATTGTGTGATCATTCATGTTGGCTTTTTTCCATTGTCTTCCAGGCCTTTTGGTATTGCTGAACTGGTCATTGCATTCCTTTTTTTTAAGATTGTACCAGATTGTTTATTTGCCCACTCCTAAAATTTTTGCTGTCTCTCTGGTTTATTTTGGTTTTCAGCCTAATGATAGCCTCACTCACTTTGTTCCTTATTTTAAGAGATTTTGTGAAACACAACCAAATGCAAGTTGAACACTTGGAATCACCTCCAGCTCTTTTATCCACTTAAGCTGTCATAGAGAGGAGCAGGGTTCACCTGACATTGAAACTGCTCATCAGTCAATTGTCCAAATACTGCTGAGCCACTGAAAATGGAGGACTGTATATAAAAATGATAAACCCCTTTAAATACCAAATGCTGCACTTCAGTTAGATATTAATTATTTGAGTTAAAATCAATAGTTTTTTTAATACTTACTAACTTCCTAATTGTAAAATTCAACTGCTACATTTGTGACCTCCCCATCCACCAAAACAAGTTTCAAAATGAAAATTTTCCTATTTGATAATTCTAACTTTGATATTGTCATAATCTCAACCATAAAGTAGCTGGTTTAGAATCAGATCTTTTAATTTTTCGAATTCATTTTTTCCCGTTTTTTTTCTTTCTTTCAACATTTTCACACAGTGGTTAATATTCCTTATACCATATCATACACGTGTGTGTATGGTAAGGTACATTTCTTTTTGCAAATAGATATTAAGAAAAACACCCCATTGCCTTCAGAAATCAAGTGGTTTAAATGACTGAGTTTTACTTCTGAACCTCATCCTACGTGATACTTAGATAAAGTTTTATGCCCACAGCATATTGTAGTTTTTTCCAGTGCTAGCGTGATTGCAAAAGCTGCTGTTGTCTGTTTGATTGATTGTCAGCCTAAACTTGCCAAGGTCTGCAGGTAAAGTACACATTAAAAATACTAAGTGAGTTTGAATTCCTTATCCATCGTTGTTGGCATAGCCAGATATAAATAAATACATAAATAAAAACACCTCTACCTCTTACCTTGTTTTATTAATACTGTGTAGCAGGAAATTGTTAAATTCAGTTCTGTAATCAGTTGAAGTTTCTATATCTGTAATAAAAGTACACCCTGTGCTTGGGGTTGTTCTTTCAGATGGCTACTACATTTTCTGTTAGATCATGGAAAAAGAGCTTTATTGCCGCAAGCCAATGTCACACTACACACAGAGACTTGGATTAAAAGGTCAGTCTCTTCTGTTGCAATTCCACCATTCAGTGGTGAGAGCCAATAGAGACCCGGAGTTGTGTCTGCAAGTGTGTCAGACACAGGGAGGGTCAGAAAGATGAGACAACCATCTTTCTTGTTGCTATGATTACTAACAATTGATTTCAGAGACAGAAACAAATAGAGAAAGAGGAATTGCAGTGAAATGCCACAATGTAATCCAGCTTTTTAATAATAGCTACACAGCAATATGGATTCTCTTGTCTGAATTTTTATTGGTAATATCAGGCACGAAGAATATAGAAGAATATAGAACAATGATAACAATAGATTGAACGTGATATGGGGAGATGCCTGCTCCACATTATTTTTAATGGAGTTTACTCAAGTTACAATTCTTCTTGCACAATAAGCAATTTTTGCCCAGTCAATAAAAGCCGTACTAAATTGTTTACTTCCCTTGCAGGTAAATCATTTAAAAATTGGTTTGATATTAAGGCATATCCCTGAGAGCATGTACCCTCTGGATCTGGGTGATTACAAAGCACACCACTGCAACCTTTCTGGACTTCATAAGGACTCCTGTACTCTTTCTAATTAGGCCTTCCTCCCTTCAGGACACAAGATAATGGCCAGGTGTGAGTGAAATTTGGAGGTGGATTTTGGCCCCAGGTATGTGTCGGGTGCAGTATGTGTGCAGTAGGTGAATTAAACAGTTCATCGTTAAAGCTTCAGAGTCAATGAGAGTAAGGAATGTTATTAAAGCATAACCTTATTTTTGCCCTCAGCTTCCAAAGTCTATACAAAAAAGAATGTCCCCACTGCAGACTTGAATGTAATGGACTGTATTTATTTTGTGAAGTGAAATACGTATAAACGTGGAAACAAAAAAAAAAACATTGTTGTATTCATATAGTATTTCACAGTGCTTACTAGGATGCATGTTTTAGAAAAGACTTTAGTAATTTATTGATAACTTTTAAGGTCCTATGTGGGCTTACTCTGAGCTACATGTTTTTCCTCTTAGTATTATGTGCCAGAGGTATTTTGAGATCTTGGTCAGAGATCACGTATTTGTTCCAGAGCCTCAGCTAAAAATGAAAGGCGACAGAGCACACCAAGGGTCTGATTTCCTCTGCCCGAGGAAATCAGAGGAACTGAATCAGTGACTTCTTTTAAGTCACGTCTTAAGATATACTTTTATGGGAAAGTATTAATTTCCTTTCAACTGCCTTAGAATGTCTGTAACGTTTACTATGGTTTGTAAACGGATTTATTTTATGACTTGAATGCTTGATTTCAGTGCTCTTGTGTGCTCTATAAAATGAAATAAAATGAATAATTATTCCTAATTTTTTAAGTTTACTATTGATGGGCTATGTTGTCCCACAATGCAATGCACATCAGGTGGAAAAATGGGAGCTAATTGAGGATGGTGATAAAACAGGTCCTATGTTAAAAGTATAGAATTTTGGAAAAACATTATTTGCAGGTTATGCTTTCATCTATTCTTTGATTAAACTTCATATTGATAAAGCTACCAATGCTAAAATTATCCACACTCCCCTCCCGTTCCCTTTCTTATACAACCTCAGACACAACACACACACACACAGACTGCCTCAGGCGGTGTACACATGATCACCGGCAGGATCACTTTGTACTGCTTTCCAACAGAGCGAGTGATAATGCTGCTGCTGCACTACCCTGAGCATTGAGCACTGTTTCAATTTTACAGTTCTATTTGAATCTCAACCTGGTTATGATTACAGTTGACCAGGAGGCTTAAATATAGAGGCTGCATGTGCGAATTTCCAGAGATTGGTTACTAGCCTGGTCTTGAAATATTTGCCTTTCTATAATTACGTTAACAGTAGTTGTTCAGCTAGGCTCCTAAACTCACTCACGCTTTGGCTTTGACAGGGAACAAGAGACCAAAGTCGTAAATCTCATCACCAGTGATAATACTCAACATGAACTCGTGGTCAGTTTGACACAATTATACTGTTTGTGCAAGTTTGAGGTCCATGCTTATCTGGTCATAATTAAAGTGATCTGAAATAAAGAAAGAAGCAGCAACACAGGAAGTGGTGCGGCACTATATACAGTAAGGCATGAAGTGGATCACAGCTAAAATGAAAACACATATATTATTAGCCAGGTATTTATTTTAATGAAGGAAAACTATTTGATCACACCTTGTAAATATAAATTTATGCATTAATGCATTTCCCGTCTGCAGATTTACCCAACGGAGCTTTTTTAAGTTACTTACTAAATCTACCATATTTGCTTTAGGATCCACAGTTTGTTTAACAACAGTTCAGTTTAAGCTTGAGAATTCAGTCTGTTTGAACTTTCATTATGGTTAGTTAGCAAAGCAGCCTGTTGTTCCAACGCAGTGAGGATGTACATACATATATATAAAAACATGCTCTTCAGAAGGTTTATGATATGCTTCAACAAGAAAAACGCTGCGAGAAAATGTCAGGTCCATTCTGATCCTCGCGGGAAAAAAAAGTAGCTACATGCACAACTCGAGAAATTAATGCACAAGAGATATATTATGCTGCCACACATCACTATTCTGCTTACTTCTTGAACTAGCATTCTGCACCCAACAGACTCTGCATTTCAGCTTTTTTTTTTTTTCCCTGAAGCCTTCCTGAGATCATTCTTGCTAAAGGATTGGTGTTGCTAAAGGGTGTTTTTCACGGGAAGACATGGTGCATTATCATAGCCAGCCTCAGTTTACAGCTTACAAAATAAATATCCCCCTATGTCAATAAACTACCTAGTGAATGAGGGATGCTGAGACGATTTAGAGTATAAGAAGGTGTGGGGGGAAATCCTGACTATCAAGATGTACGTTTTCACCGCCACTGCACGTTTGTCTTGTTAGCTGTTCATTAATAACAAACACTGCTTGGGAAGTAGTTTGTCAGTCTTATCAGGCTGGTCCTTTTTCATATACCATCATTCCAAAACTTACAGTAGTTGCCCTCCTCGATGACCCGTAACTCCTGACTAAATCAACCACATGGAAAACACAATGAGCGCATGAATCATAGCGGTGCATTAGAAAGATTTATTCTCTTGCAGAGGGATACACAGCGAACCAGCACAACATATTCATTTTGTGAATTATTAATTTTGAAGAACACACTCCCAACCATACATATGAAAAACTGCAATATTTCCATGGCATTTCAGTGCTGTGATTTATAAAGCGCACACTTCCCTAGGATTATTGCTTCAGTGTGTTCAACACTGCAGGGACCGCTAAAAATAAATGAGCAAACAGACTGTAGGAAGTGTCATTGCGTGGTTATTTAATCAGCATTCCTGCATTGTGATAGTATAGGTTTCACTGTTAGTGCATCTGTTATTGCTACATAAACCTGATTGACATTTTATATTATTTGAAGTAAACACCGTCTCTGCTGGTATTTATTACATGATATTGTCACAGCTAATTGTTAGCATAGGAGTGGAGACATAGGAAGAATTTGCCGAAAGCTAATCCTGTGCCAATATTCATTTCTGCTGTTGTTTCTTTGTTATATTTTAGTATTTAAATACAAAAACAGGAAAAATTCAGCACTGTTAATTTTCTATAATTGTTATACCTGCTACATTAAATAGACTTTTTTTCTATAAACATTCCTTGTCAATAGGAATAGTAGGGAGTAAAGGAGGTGAAGGAAACGATATATATAGGAATATGAATAGGAATGTTAAGAAAGGGAAGAGACAAACGAGAAAAGAAGGAAACAAGCAGAAGAGGAGATGAGGAGGAGGAAATGAAAAAGCTATAGAAAATGCAAAGAGAAGATGAAAGGAAAAGAGGATAAAAAAGACAAAAGAAGGGAGGAAAGTACACTCAGAAGGACAAATGATGGAAAGGATGGCCACGGAAAGACGGAGGAGTTGAAGAGCGTGGAGGACAAACTACTGTAAGAGGACAAAGCAGGACAAGGAAAAGAAGAAGGAGGAAGTGGGATTGAGGAGAGAGAAGTAATTAAGTAGGAAAAGGAAACAATGAGGTGATGAGGAGCCAGTAGGAGCAGGAATGGGGAATAAGAAGACAAAGAAGATGGAGGACCAACAGTTCTCGCAATGATGTAGACACTTGCTGTGACTCGTTAAATCTAAACTGTAAAGTAACTGTATCATTAAATTCTTTTTTGTGCATGATTGTGTGTGTGCCTGTGTGCATTTCTGTGCATAGGGTGGCATTAATAGCCCTTTCAAAATCTTGTGTTCAGAATCCTTTCATCTCCACTAATCCCTTTCTCTTTAGAAGAGCGGATTACGTCCACGTACGGTGGAGTCAAGTTTTCCTCCATATGGAAACGCGATAATCTTTCACTTCCAACGTCATGATTCCCCAGACGTGAAAAACTCTGGGTGACATACCGACATGTTTGTCACGCACGTGGCTACGCAGAGGACAATGTTTATCTTTTTCTGTCACTATGAGACAGACAGTGGCATTACATATGCTGGTGCCATTGCTGCCAGCAGCTCACCAGCACAGCCAAGCACCACTGATTTCCATGGAGGTAATCTGCAATGGCAGAGGCAGGCAAAATTATGGATAGGAGATGAGACTGGGGGCTGGCCATGGGCATCCCCCCAAGCTTTTGTCTGTCGCTGTTACACTGAAGCGCAGGGCACCTCTTTGGGGGATGAAAGGCTCTATCTGTCTGTAACTGAGCTTGCAGAGAAGATGAAATGGATTTGGTTGGGTGGGGCGGGGCTCGTGAAACATTTAAACATCTCTACTAGACTGGAGTTGGGAAGCAGATATACAGAGAGAGACCGTTCAGCTTGTAACAGGTGTCCAGCAGGCCCGATGATGCTGGCATAGAGACTGATGGTGTAACACGCACACACAAAAGCCGAATGGATTAATAAACATAATCAAAAACTAAACAGTACTTTAGTATTTGAAAAATCTGTAGTTTTACTGTTAGTTCCTCCTATTTACAGCATGCCCTTTAGAAAGATGTCCATTTACCATCAAAAAGAAAATCTTACTCTAAGACAACAACAGTCTTACACTGTTAAATGTTACATCTATCTTTTCAAAGTGTGAAGGCCCTCAGTGTCAGGTCTAGCTGTCCCTTTTCAGATTTTCTAAGGACGTGCCTGAGCATGAAACGCTGCGTTCACTGCAGTCGGTACACTCTGTGACACATGCTGTAAATTTCTACCATGAAATGATTTTGTCTTACATAAGTTGAATATATGTGCCTTTAAATGTTGAAAATGCATTTAAAACAAACAGAAAGCTGTATTTTTTTTTTCCAGCGGGGTATTAATCCAAGAGAACTGCTTGTAAAAAAAAAAAGAAAAGAAAAAATAAGAGACATATAAATGCAGCGGAGAGATACTTTTATTTACTTTCGAAGACCAAATAGTTTACAAAGTAATGACTGCGGCAAAGACATGACGTTTTGATTTCATTTAATATGAGGAGAAACGACAGCAAAGGGAAGCACTCGAGGAAGCCAAATAAAATGCATTATTTGATGGTGGAGAAAAATGCAATAAAAAAGAAGGAAAAAACTATCCTGCTCCATCTGTAACAGCATATAATTTCATTGAACGTTCAGTAAAGAAGATTACTGTTTCTTCAAGCTGCACTTCATAAGATACTGTATATATAACAGAAATGAGTATCTGTATTTCATAAAACCAAGGTATCATGAAGCACTGAACACAGTGCGTGCTGAGAAAAAGGACAAAGTCTGCCGACCTATCTATTTCTGCAGTTTTATATAGGTCTAGTGTGGAAGATGCCAAACCCCTGGAGGGTAATGTGTCAGAGGCGGTAGGCATTAAGCTGGAGCTTGGTGTGTGTTGGAGGCACACGAGGTCGGCACCTCATGTGGTGATGCGGCGAAGAATTTACCAACAAAACTGCACTGCAATGCAACACGTCTTTGGATTTTAAATCAACCTCTCAAATTGCGTCTACAGCGTCGCGCACAGAGTGTGAAAAACGCATTGGCGGAGCAGCAGCAGAAGCTATACTGTACAGAAAACGTTCGAGCGCAGTGTAGGACCGCCTGAGCCGAAGGTAACCTCCTTTGTGAAGGCAATTAGGGCTCAACATACAATCACCGTGAATATACAAACAAAACCAGTAAAGTGGTTTTAGTCACTAATCACAGGGTTGGCCCTCAAACTGCCAAAATGTGCGCGAACAAGACGTCAAACTGCAAGTTACTCCCAAAGGCAGAACAGCGCCTTACACGGCAGCTGAAGGAGTAATACATTCTTAGGTTCAAAATACTGTATAAGTACAAGCCATTTAACAATTTGAATGTGGTTTGCTTTGAGGGGTAAATTAGTGCTACTGGCTATTACCGGCTAAAATCAGTGGCGCCAGCAGAACTAAAATTTATAACACGCACATTACCCACCTCCCCACCCACACCATTGCTGTAGGCTGCCTTTAATGTCTTTGTCCACCATATACACATAGTGAGAGCAAAGAGGAAAGAAGAACAATTCATGTTGTTTCTCTGAAAATTGCACCTTACCAATACACAACCAACACCATAAATCCTTAAGATACTACCGGCCAAGAGGGCAGCATCTTAAAATCAGACCACAGCCCGAAGCAATTTGACAACTGTAGTTGCTACGTTACACAATCATTAAATCGTTTGAGGAAAAAAATTGATATAGATAGGGTAGGCAGGGCATGATTTGTGGAGAAATTTTTTTTTTGTTTCTTTTTTTCCATGAAAATAATTGATGAACCATAGTGATCCTATGTGATCCTGAAGTTCTGAAGTCCTTCCTTCCTGCAGGATGTCACAGACATCAGCCCAGGTGCATATCTGCAATTCAACAAGCTGAAAAAAGAAGCTGCAGAGCTCACCGTTGTCTGAAATTATGATTTCAACAGTCAGGCAAGAGAGGTCACCTGAACAAAGGTGTGAATGGGGGTTGAGGTGCCTGGGGAGGGGAGCTCAGGACAGCATTGTAGACAGGGGAAAGTTGGTGATGCAATCCACCTCGTGTTCAGTGATGGTTGATCACAGTGGACACAGATGGCTTCTTAAACATCTATCTCCATCTATGTCCAGCTCAATAGGTCACTTCATAGAATGGGGCAACATCCCAAATTGGAGTTTAAATACCTGGGTCTCGCCCCCTTTTGGTTTGAGATCTGAAGAAGCTTTTTGGATCCGAGGTGAAACGTCTTCAAGAAACAAAAAGAAGACCAGTCGCCCTTTTTCAAGCTCCAGAAACTACTATGACCTGGATGACTGAGAACCTACACAGCCATACACTCCATAGTGGTTAGACGAACACGTAAACCTCACCTAACAAGTCAAAATCCCAATTCAGTCCTGTGAGGAGACACAAATCCCTTGGGGGTTGCATCAGGAAGGGCATTAAGTGGAAAACGCTGGCAAATCAAATACACAAAGCCATCCGCTGCAGTGACCCCTTGTGAAAAAGAGTGCAGCGAAAAGTGCTGCAGCTTCCTTTTCTTCTTCAGTCACTTAAAAAAATATATATCCACAGACAGAATCTGTTGTTGTTTAAATCGTATTTTTTAGGATAGCAATTAAAGAACTTGGTTTTAAAAAAAGGTTCACTGTACATATATTATTCCAGCTCCTGGTAACATTGACACTGAAATGTCTGCCTCTGTCATAATAGTTTTACCTCACTTCAGTTCTCATTTCTTAGAGCAACACAAACAACTTTTCTCTTAGCACCCATTTAATAATCAAGGCAGCTGCAGCTCAAACTGAGCTTCAGCGGAGGTAAAAACTAATTACTAAACCACTTTCCAGTGTGACACAGCAATGATGATGCATTCACACCACACGAATAAACTGACAACAGTGAACCTTCCTTTTATCTAAGGCTTTGCTTTTTTTTCATTTGAATTTTTCTTTTTTCTGCTTGCCAAGACTTCCAAATTCTTGGGCTTACAGAGCATGCCCAGTGTCCTTCTAATTTCAAGCTGTTTGTTTCCATTGATACAGAATTCTCTCAAAAATTTGTTGGAACCAACGGAACACAATCTGACAATAAAATTAACATTTCATGATGTTTGTTAATTTTTTTATTATTGTTTTTGTAATAGTGAATATTAAGATGATAAGGTCAGAATGGATAAATGTGCATGCCAAGTATGTGATGGTAACAATGGAAATCTGGCTTTGTCTCTGAGGTACAACCTTTTTTTTAAGCCACATGAAAATGCATCATTGAGGGAAAAAAGTTAGCAGAAGAAAATGGTTAAATCTTTGCAGAGTTAAGTTTAAGTTTGTTTCTTTCCTTTGTGATGGTCATTATTCACCCATTTTTATTTACAACTATGCCACCACTATCAAGCGATAACAGCATAGAACAAATAAATAACAGAATAAATAATGACTATGCTCTATTTAGAAAACAAACACGGCTCATTTTCCTGAGGGGATTGTGCAACATTTATTTGTTTATTTGTAGAAATAGCGAGTTAAAAAGCAGAACCACTTTACAATGCAACAAATAAGAAACTTATGGGGGGAAAAAGGCAATCTATATGAGTTGAAAATTGAGTAAGACAAAGAGCTCGTTAAGCCCCCTTCCCTGGATAGTTGTTTCTAAAATGCACCATGTCAAAACGAATGCTAAAACTACCTGGGAAAAACATATCAAGGTGATGAGGCCCAGAAAGAACAGGAACCCATTTATTTATTGTCACCAGAAAGGTCTTGTTTCTCCTTTTGTGTCTCTCTAAGGTACTTTTGCCTTTATAAATTTAAATTTAACTTGGTATAGAGCTGGAATTGCCAGATGGAACTCAGTCAAGTCTCCAACCAAATACTTTAATACATTTTCTTTTATGAAGTAGCTTGTAGTTATATAATGTAGCTTTCAGGCACAAAATGCACACGAAAAGAAAAGAAACACAAACGCTGATAACAGGTGGAAATACTTCATGAATGGGCCAACTAAAATCTTTCCATCAGTACATAAACAACACAGTCTCATGGAAGTTAAAAAATATCAGTGAAGTTCAATCAATTGATTAGTATTTCTCTAAAATATATATATACATATATATATATATTTTCTTGGAAACAAATCACATACCCTTATTTTATTTATTTATTTTTATTTTTTTTGAATTTATATGAGGCTGATTTCAGGTGTACTGATTTGTGTCCATCTACACAAAATGAATATTTTCAACCTTTAAAGGCCCCAAAAAAGGTCACATTTGGAGCCAGGGGGAGTTGTCAGTGGCATGAAACACCAGAGATCATAGTTCGAGTTATGCAATGTTTTAAATAAGCTCTTGCATGGGATTTATTTTATTTCATCATTATTATTTTTATTATGTTATTATCATTATAAAACTACTCATTTAGGTATAGAAAAAACAATTGTTTGTATTACAGTACAAGAACTGCCAGTTAGTTTGAAAGCTCAGTTTTCTTTGAGAAGTATGGACATTATATATAGTACTGTGCAGGTCTTAAGCCACCCCTCTTCTTTTTTTTCTTAACAATTTTGCTTCCAAGGAGTCAGACTTGTAATTTTTAAAGTGGTCTTGAACAATAGCTCTCCAGGCTTTCTGGAAGTTTTTCTTTGGACATTGGCTTCTTTTCATTAATTTTCAGTCCAGTCCTTGCACCTAATTGGTTTAAAAGGTTTTTTTTTTATTATTGTAAAGCCACTTAACACTGACCTCATGTATGAACCATGAAGCAGTGCTGTGTCTACACACCACAGACAACTTACTAAAGAACCAATTTTAATAAAAATATTATCTTTAGTCACTTTGTTACTAGCAGCCAGTCGCAAAAAAACCCACAATTTCTTCAGTTGCATCTATGAAAAATGCCTGTTGTGGAGCCTGTTCCTCTACAAGCAATGCCTCAGCCTGTGGTTGGAGATGCTTAAGCACGTATAAACAGGCTGTACAAACTTTTTATTTTTATTTTTTTTACCTTATATACTGTATTACCATGTATGCTTTCATGTTTCAATAAATCGCTGAATCTGTTTCCCATTTAAGATATAAAGAAATGAGGGGCGGCTCGAGACTTTTGCACAGCATTGTTTTCCCCACTGAAATATATTTGTCTCAAAGCTGTGTTGGCTTATGCATAGCTGGCTTATTTTTAGGGGCTATTACATATTTTGCCAAGAGACAGAGCTAGCAAAACTCACATGCATGCATTCACCTTATATCTAGTCTAGTCTATTCTTCCCATCAGACAGCTGAAATTTTCTGCAGCATATGCTTTGAAAATGACTTTAAAATAATGCAAGGCTTTAACACCATCATGATAAGAGGCTCACAGTTTCTCATCCTTCCTCTGCTCTCCAAAAGCCTCCGAAGACAACAGAAGTGTTGGCACACAGTTCCTCAGCCTTTATATGGGAAAGCTGATAGAAAGCTTGTGGTGGTGTTGGCTGTTAGCCTGTTGGGCTCTGCTGGGCAGTCATTTTCTCACCAATCTGACATGGGTGGCATTTTGTTATCTAGCAAGGACGCCCTGTTCAGGGAGAGTAGATTATTCATCGAATGTCAAGAAGGGATATTGTCTCCTTTCCTTACTTAACGGATCCTGGGAGCTCAGTGACAGTGAGTCACTCTCACTCCCATGGATTTTAGCAAAAACACAGTTAAAGGTAATGACATTACAGTTGATGCAAATGTCTCTGTGCAGGCAAATCTGGATTAAAAATAAAAATGAGGTGTAGACAGAAGGTGATGAGGAGGATTTAAGATAATTTTTTGTCAATGAAATTATAGAAATAATACACCAACATTTCCAATGACATTATTCATGTCAAAACAGTGAAAGGGGGCAAATATAACAAATGAGATCCAGCGGTTCTCGGTCAAAGCATTTTTCATTCATTTATGGTCACATCAGATCCTTTTTAAAAAATAAACAAACAAACAATACATCTGAACCTGTCTGAACCAATGCAGCATTGAGCAGAAGAGTCAGGTGTAAAGGGAGATTTTAAAACTACCTCTAATGCCAAATTCTACAAGGAAAAATAAAAAGATTTAAAATGAGAAATATTGACCTGCATTTCTAGTTTGATAACTAATTTATTTCATTATTCATTTATAACAGCATGGGGAAATTGCTTTAAGAGGCTCTTTTCATACTAACCAGGGGACACCTAAGCACATAAATTTGCAATGATTTACAGTATGCCATCCAAATAAAATGTTATGAATATTTTGTAGCACCGAAAAATGCTAAAGAGTGGTTTTAAACTTTTTGATTAAAAAAACAAAAAACAAATGTTTGGGAGGTTAGTCACATCTTTCTCAGTCTTTCAGTAGCAGCATTTTTAGAATTGACTTTTTTAAATGTCACCACAGCACTTTTAAGAGTAATCATTTACTGAACTAGTGCTTCAACTATTGGTTTTACACCCACCCAAACGTTCTGCTTTTGGCATGTGTCATAATGTTATAAAGATATTTAACGGGGGTCCTATTACTCCTTTGCTTATCATGTTGCATATATACACTGCTACACTGGTAGATGCTTATATTAACCATGGCTGAGGTTTCAGATAAGTAATCCCTGTGAGCCAAAATCTAAAGCATGAGAGATCCAGTTTCAGTATTTTTTTTTTACTATTGGCTCAGTATGATGCCAATGAGAGTGGTTATCCCTAAAGCCCCGCCCACCTGCCTTTCAAATATTGTGTTTCATAGGATCAGCCAAGTAGAAAAAAGTTGGAGGAAGGACAGCGGGCAATGCCCGTTATAAGGTAAATAAGGATTGTTTTAAAGCTAGGCTATTGGAGTCCAAGAATAAAAATATGAAGCAAAAAAATGAGCACAACAGTTCTCCTTTAATAAATATAGATGCAAAAACATAGAAAATGAAATATTTCACCAATTCTGATCAACAAGGGTAAAAGGTACAAAAAAAAAGAGAGATGCAAGAGTTTGCTCACTCTGTCTGTCCTGCAGGGTTTGAAATCTCCTGTGGGTATCAACCAGCAGGTGGAAAAGCTTTTGGCTTTTTCTGTTAGAATTGGTAATTTGGAAAAGATCCAGAGAAGCAGAAACCTTTGCGGGTGAACTGTTGTGGCTTAACAAATGATCTTGCAAAAAAAAGAAAAATCAGAGCAGCCATTCAACACAGAAGGCAATGACATTTCAGAGCCCTATGAATTGAACCAGCAGGTTCAGCCTGCACTTAAAACAGAATTCCTTCATGACCATAAGTGTATAGCACAATACACAGGAGCACAGGATAATAAAAATCAAAGAGCACTCAACTGGTAACATTTTTTGGGCAGCACTCAGGTAGAAAAAATGAATTTGACAGCGCAAAATACCACATAAATGGACACACGGTAAGACGATCTAAAGCAAATATTGAAATTCTTTCTGTCACCCAGTTCTTAAATGTAGTTAATAATAATGTTATTAATAGAATCTGTGAAGTTAGATTTTTTTATAGAAGTCTATAAATGTTCTTTATTTCTGACTCACCTAAAAAAAAAAGCCATAAAAATGTCAGTCCTGTTTAATGGTGACAAGGAAATATACTTGCTGTAAACCTTTTCAAACAGAGTCACTGTAAACATTTTGCATCTTGGCAAATGTAGCTATGATTTGGTGCAAAAATTGTAATCTGGGCAGCATATTTGTTGTTGCAGATGCTGTATATGTGTAGTAAATACATATCAGTTAAATAAACTGATATAAACTAGAGATGACAGTTTACATTCATGGGGCTGACTAACTAGGTCTGTGAACTATCAGTGATTCATTCACACCAGACGACTATTCTCATGCTTTTATTGTAACAGGCTCTGCAGTTGTTGTAATTAATTTAAAATGTCTCAGACCATCAGTAGTTTGAGACATTTCTGGCTGACTGTTTAGTTATAGCCACAATACTGGAAAGCCTAATGCAATAGTGTGTGTGTGTGTGTGTGTGTGTGTGTGTGTGTGTGTGTGTGTGTGTGTGTGTGTGTGTGTGTGTGTGTGTG